>QLTV01001802.1:3410677-3441728 GCA_003457575.1 Thermophis baileyi | reverse complement strand
TTTCTTTCTTTCTTTCTTTCTTTCTTTCTTTCTTTCTTTCTTTCTTTCTTTCTCTCTCTCTCTCTCTCTCTCTCTTTCTTTCTTTCTTTCTTTCTTTCTTTCTTTCTTTCTCTCTCTCTCTCTCTCTCTCTTCCTTTCCTTTCCCTTCCCTTCCTTTCCCCCCCCTCCTGACATATTCTCTTCTTTATTTAAAAAAATGGTCACTGTCACATATACATTTGATGCGAATCAAGCATTATATATGACCTTTCAGGCTGAAAGTAGAATGGACATCACACATACTATCTTATTGCATTGAGAATGATTGGTTCAGATCTTTCACAATTGTTGCTTCTATTTTAAATCAAATGTAACTGATCTTGTGAGAAGCAACTTGTCCAAGAAACCTGATTCCTTGTTATAATTCAGACCATGTTTGTGAGCTTGGGATACAAAGTATGTCATTAGAAGCCCTGGTGGCACAGTGGTTAAAGTGCAGTATTGCAGGCAGTGTCTGCCCACAGCCTGGAGTTTGATCCTGATGGGGGATGATTTGGTCTTCCATCCTTCCAAGGTTGGTAAAATGAGAACCCAGGTTGTTGGGGGAAATATGCAAATAATGCTTACATTGTAAACCACTCAGAGAGTGCTATAAAGCACTATGGGGCAAACTATAAGCCTAAAATCACTATGCTATCTGTCAGAGAAATGAAGGTATGTAAAAGGCATGGCAAAGGTTATTATAGAAATATCACATTTTTATTGTTTATAGAAGCAAAATTTGTACTTAAGACTATTAAAAATGTTGTACAAAAATTCCTAGAATTGCTAGTGTAAACCGCTTAGAGAGGGCTGTAAAGCACTATGAAGCGTTATATAAGTCTAAGTGCTATTGCTATTGCTATAGTGAGTATATTTTTTGAGAGTTCTCAATGACTTAATTTCAACACAACTGAAAATATTTAAGGAAGACTAGATTGCAGTTTTCCATACTGATTAATGGTGATGTGGAAAGGGAGGAATTGGTTTCAGGAGAAATATGAGCTCCAATGTGTTTTAAGCATCAAAATCCAAGGATTGCATCACATCTAACAATTACAGTAACATGAAGTAATGGATGAACTTATGTGGGTCTGACATCCAATAACTGTGAACTGCAAGTTGTGTTTAATATTATTGGGCCATAATATACAACAATATTTTCTAATATATAATGTTCACAATTTATTCTTGGTTGGGTGTCTTCTAAGCAGCATTGTTGAAAGAAATACAGTCAAGCTTTTACAAGCAAAATTGTAGACCAAAAACCTTCCCTGCAGTCTCCAAAAATTCCAATTAAAAAATAGGCACAGGGATAGACATAAGGTCTTCCTCACCTATTTTTGTTGTAATAGGTACAGCTCTATTAAATTACATTATTTGCTTAATAGAAAGAACATTAGTTCTGCTTCTAATAAGTAAGTAATAACACACCTCATAGTTTCAGGGTCACTCCTCACATTACATTTAAAACATATGTATGAACTCCTTAGAGGCATTTTTCTGTCTGAAAATCCACAAAAGGTTAATGCCAGAACTATGCAGCATAGACAGTTTGGGGAATTTGAAAAGTGTGAGTGACAAAAGTTTGAGCTACAAACAATCTTGGCTGTCAGGCTGTTGGTATAAGGTGAAGCCTTTGCTTGGTGTGTTAAGGTTCCTTTTTTCCTCATATCTCAGCAAGAGAATCACTGTAATTTTTATTCATCAGCAGGTAAATGTCAAAGACTGTTAGGGTAAATGTAAATTAGAGTAAGAACCTGTGGATCCTCCAAAATATAGCTCATTGTATTCACCTTATATCTTCCTCATTAAGAACTTCTTCCATTTTGAATTCCATTAGTATGAGGCAAGGGAGAAAATACATTATAGCAGGGGTGTCAAACTGGGAGTCTGTGGGCCAGATGCATCACATGCAGGCCACGCCTACCCCAGCTCCGCAAAGGGAAAACATTGTGATACATCACGTGATGGCAATGTGATGCCGCAAGTTTGACACCTGTGCATTATAGGCTCTGCCAAATGGAAAGAAAGGTGGGAGGGAGGGAAGGTTAGAAAGTGAACATGAGTAAGTATATCTGGGAGGAAAATACCCAAAACAATATTTTCTAATGTGATGAGAAAAAGAATCCTCTCCAAAACATGTTTAGAAAAAAGTCTAACTGGATCAGTTCTAACTGATAGTTGAGATAAATACATCCATGCTTTTACAGGCAAATGGCAGTAATAGTTACATATCAGGCTCAGTCTTGTACAGAAGAGACTTTGAAAATATCCTATAAATACACATGTATGAATTCTCATTTCCTGTCTTTTGAGTTTATATTGCTCCATTTAACAAGGACTGCCAAGGAATCTGGGTGATTTGGGAGAGCTCTTCTGTATGTTTCAACAATTTAATTAGAAAAAGGTACAAGGCAACTTGACAGGTCAATATCAAGATGTTGATACTCTAAGATTCTTTCTCGCAGGTACACTAGTAAGCAGTGTCTATAGTTTGATAGTAGGGAAAAGATGTTCAATGCAAATAATTTCAGTTTCCTCACATGATCAAACTATATGATCTCCTGGAGCAAATCTAGAAAAGGCCAAGCAGCAAGGGTGCCAAAGATTAGCCTCAATATAAGCCAGCATCTTCATATATAGACTATAGAGGAGCAGATCATCAAATGATAATCTGTCAACAGTACAATGAGAAGCAATAGCTATCCCACTTTAAGAGTAACTAGTTTTCCTCAAGCAGTCTTTTTTGGAAGTGGAAAAATTCACCTTATTTTGAATAATGAGGCGAGCTGTCAAAACAGAATTGGTGGGAATTCTGAAACTGTGCCGAGGAGCTGCCGCTACAGGGTCTCCAGACACAAACCAGACACGCATTGGACTGGCCAGTTTGCCATACAAGAAGAAACTGACCATCACCGTGACTATCGAAGGGGCTCCCTGCAAAATGGGGGTAGACACCAGCTCCACGGTGACTATTATCTCCTGGCATGCCCTGAAGCTTGCAATTCCGGGTCTCCAGAAACGCCGTCTCAGACAACACCACATCAAATTGTCTGACTACCAAGGGAATCGGATTCCCGTCATTGGCCAAGATCAATTCCACGTCCAATTCAAGACTTTTGAGGGACCCCTGCCGCTCATGGTGGTCAGCGGCAACCTTCCTAGCCTCCTGGGCTTGGATTGGTTTGACACCCTTGGTTTGGGGGTTACCGGCATCAACTCCATCTCCAGCCCAGGGTTCACCGACCTGTTTGAGGAGTTCCAGGATGTTTTTAGCAAAGACCTGGGCAAGTATGTGGGCACCCCTATTTCTTTTAATTTGGACCCTAATGTTGCTCCTATCTGGCTGAAGCCTAGATGGGTCCCTTTGGCACTTAGGCCCAAAATCGACCTCGATCTCGATAAGCTGATCCGCCAAGGGATCCTCGAGCTGGTCGACTACGCTAGGTGGGAGACCCCGATTGTGACCCCCATTAAAGGGGGCAGCACCATGAGAATCTGTGCTGATTACAAGTGCACACTGAATAAGGCTCTGCAGCAGAGCACCTATCCAGTGCCGATTGTGCACCATCTTCTACATTCCCTGGGCCCGGGCCGCCTATTCGCCAAACTCGACTTAGTGCAGGCGTACCAGCAGCTACCAGTAGTACTACCAGATGGCACTACTGCTGAGGCGCAGACTATTGTGACTCATAGGGGGACATTCAAATGTCACAGGCTTCAGTTTGGAGTCAGTGTGGGCCCGGGGTTGTTCCAGAGTGTAATGGAATGCCTATTGCACAACATCCCTGGGGTCGTGCCCTATTTTGATGACATCCTGATCTCAGCCTGTGATGAGGAACAGCTCCTCTCCCGAGTCAGAGAGGTCCTGTCAAAACTGCGTGCTGCTGGGCTTAAGACTAAATGCAGCAAATGTCAGCAGGGGGTGCCCGAGGTCGAATTTCTAGGGTATCGAATTGATGGCAGGAGCATCCACCCGATGGAGAGCAAGCTCTGTGCCATCTGCGAGGCCCCAAACCTGAGGAACCAGGGCAAGCTACAGGCTTTCCTCGGGTTATTGAATTTTTATAGCATTTTTTTGAAGGGCAAGGCAACAATTGCCGACCCTTTGCATAGGCTTTTGGCAAAGAACACTCCATGGGTTTGGGGCCAGAAGGAAGCTGCGGCTTTTCAAGCCATCAAACAGCTATTGACTACCCCTGACAGCTTCCTCATTCAATACAACAATACCTTACCCCTGGTCCTAGTTTGCGATGCGTCACCATTTGGCGTGGGGGCTGTCTTGAGCCACAGACTCCCAAACGGAACCGAGGCCCCGGTGGCTTATTTCTCCTGGACACTGTCCAGCACCGAAAGAAACTACAGCCAGCTGGACAGGGAGGCATTAGCTGCTGTGACCGGGGTAAAAAGGTTCCACGAGTATCTGTTTGGGAGGGATTTTGAATTGGTGACTGATCACAAGCCTTTGTTGGGGTTGCTTGCTGGGGACTGCCCCACCCCGGCTGCCCTGTCCCCTTGATTCACCCGGTGGACCATATTCCTGTCTGCCTACTCCTATAAACTAGTACACTGCTCTGGAAAGGACATGGGCAATACTGATGCCCTCAGCAGGTGCCCGTTGCCTGACTTACTGACTGACATTTCCCCAGACGCTCCTGTGCTGCTCATTGATATTGGGGACTCTGGACTTGTCTCTTCTGCCGAAGTGGCGAAGCATATGGCCAGGAATCCCTCATTCAAAACCATTTTGAACTGGGTGTGGAGGGGATGGCCGAAGGACCCAGTGTGAGCTGAATTCAAACCTTTCGTACTGAAGCAGCATGAACTGTCTGAGCAAGGGGGCTGCCTATTGTGGGGTGACAGGGTAGTCATTCTGCCCAGCCTGCATGCTGGCATTCTTAGGACTTTGCATGAGGGCCATCGGGGGATTGTCTGGATGAAAGCCCTCACTAGGAGTTATGTTTGGTGGCCAAACATGGATGTAGAAATCCAGGAATGGGTAGCTAGGTGTAAGCCATGCCAGGACTCTAGGCCGGCTCCCCCAAGGGCCCTGGTTCAGGACTGGGAAAGACCTAAAGCCTCCTGGTCAAGGTTGCACATCAATTTTGCGGGTCCCTTTCATGGCCAGACTTTCATGATCCTAGTCAATGCCTATTCAAAATGGATTGAAATATTCTTAATGGGATCCACTTCTGCCGAGGCGGTTATCAAGGTCCTCAGGTGCCTATTTGCCACCCACGGCATTCCCGATGTACTGGTGTCTGATAACGGGCCACAGTTTACAGCGACCCAATTTGAGGGGTTCTTAGCGGAACTAGGGATCCGACATGCTCTATCCGCGCCTTTCCACCCTGCTATGAATGGCCTTGTTGAAAGATCCGTAAGATCAGCAAAGGAGGCCTTAGGATGGCTAGGCCCCGGAGATTGGCAAGCCAGAGTAGACAAATTTCTCCTCTCCCAACATATCACTCCATGCGCCACTACCGGCCGCAGCCCAGCCAAACTAATAATGGGTCGCAGACTCAGATCAGTTTTGGACCGACTGCACCCAAGATATGCACCAAAAGACAGCAATATAACAGGCCAAACCACCAGGTCATTTATCATAGGGGACCTGGTATTCTCAAGGAATTATGCCGAGGGGTCCCTATGGCTACCTGGGAAAGTAGAACAAATTACCGGCCCAAAGTCATGTTATTAGGCTTGACGATGGGAGACAATGGAGGAGACACATTGATCAAATTCTAAAGCGAATACGTGAGATTGTACAAATGTCTAAAAATGAACAAAATTATACTCCTTCCCTAGCTAACTCAAGCCTGATGGAGCCGGAAGACTTGCCTGAAGAACCAAGAGTCCAGCGACGATCGCACTGCGAACCAGTTCCCATACCCAAGGAGGCCCCGCCCAAAAGCTTCCAGGAGCACCCAGGCTCAGGCCTTGGAGCAGCAGCAGACCTGTCCACACAGAATGCTGCCTCACCGTTGACTGAGCTGCGCAGGTCAGGGAGGGTTCCTAAACGCCCCGCCTACCTGCGTGATTACGTATGCTGCACAGAATGCTCCATCCTAGAGGGGAGGGGTGTTGTGTATTGACAGTTACACATGGTTTCACTCAGGTCCAGCGTTTGAGCGGGAGAATGCTCAAACACTATTGGTTAAAGCGTCTGACAGCTCCCTATAAAAGGGCTAGCTGTCAGACTTCAAGTTGCTGGTTGTACAGAGAGTTTGCCTATTAAACAAGTATTCCAAAGTCGGTCTACTGTCATCATTCCCACAACTCAACAATTACCCTATAAATATATGAACTGCATGAAATTAAATCTATTTTTCTATTAGAGAAAAATAAATTGATCTCAGAAGCACTCGGCAATAAATAAATTAGAGGCTGTGTACATTGATAAACCTTTGATTTATATATTCAAAATTTTATTTACTCAAAGATTCCTACTTCAAGAACAACAACGATTGGATGAATATCATAACCTTAAGGGCAATAACACTGGTGGTGGCTATGGATGACCATACAACCTCTCTCTAAAAGGATAACTGAAAGAAATGGGAAACATTGTTTCTTCCTTCTCAATTTCTCAGAATTCCTCATAACCATTTCTTTTGTTAATGACTGCAGAAGTCAGAAATCTTGATCAGTCTTTGGCAGGAAATATAAAGTAAAAAGAAACCAATAATTGTGACTAAAGTTGTTTATACAAGGAAACCTCATTTCTCTTCCATCTCCATCCTTCACCCCACAAAATTGTGATGTAGATTACTATCTTTCATATTGCTGGGTCACTGGGAATGAATAGAATCAAAATCCCTCTACTGTCCACATTGGCAAACGCACTGCAGATCATTGGTTTTCTTTTTTCTGTTGGCAGTTGACTAAACATCTGAACTCAGAATCGGAGTAAACTGAGCAGCTGGCTGATGGAAAAAGTGAGAAGGGCTCCAAGCAATCCAGCCTCACAAAATGCTTATTGCCAGTGCTCTGGAGTTTACCTTTCTACTCTGTAAAATGACAGCTAATATTACAAAATTGTATGTATGCAAGCTAATTGATGATACAAATGATCATTGTAATCCCATTTTTTATTCATGTCTCTATATATTTATCATCTATCTATTAAATATTTAGGCTTAATACTAAGTTGCCCTCCTTCTGGATACATGTAGAAGAATAATCCTCAATCATTGTATAGAATGTTTGAACAACATGCAATCTGTGCTCATTTTTTATACTCTGGAGTAATTCAGGCTGTACATCAATATTTGATGTATTTGTACAGGTATATCGTCCCACATCTTTTCTGAGACAGGCATTTCCAAATGGACTAATATTGTTTGCAATTTCAAGCCAGAGAATATCAAAACAAATTATAATGTCCATTTCCCCAAATGCTCTAGTTTAATTTCACTTAGTTTTTCCCACATTTGAAAATGTTATATTTTATGACTATGATTTAAAGTATGTGGGAGAGTGGAATTTAAAAGTAGAAGGGTGGAAATTTATTACAATAAGGGCAATTCATAAATTTACCACTAGTCAAAGCAAAAATTAATGTTGCAGAAAACATAAGAAAACATAAAGGTATATAGCTAGATGATGGCTAACTATGTATCATAGTTAGATAACTATATAAAATACACTTAATACACTAAGCTTTTTAAAATCTGCTGCCATTGCTGAAGATCATTTGAGATAAGACTATTTCTCTCTCTGTCTCTTTGCATCTGTTTTATTCCTGCTATTTGTCTACCATTATCCAGTGGTACTCAGGTTTTTTATGATTGTATTTTTATCCTAATCCTAAACGGGACAAGAAATAAAATGGAGCATGCAGAACCACAGATGTGACACCAGTTTGCAACTATTACAAACAGATATATTGTTTTTGGTGGCTTGTAAAGTGTGGCCTCTTTAAAGGGCTGTAGGCAGATGCTACATGTGTCTTTCTCACTATTGAAGCACAACATAGCCTTAAGTCTTAATTGTGTTAAGCCTTCTAGCACAGATGGTAATAGCAGATTCTCCTGAAGCAAATGGTAGCCAGAGAGAGATGATTGGGTCAATAGAAATGGCATGGCTTAAGTTCAACATACCCTTGTGTCCTAACCTCAGTTAAGAAAACAGTCCCATGCATATATATCTTATAAATGCCTATCATGTTGTTCCCTTTGAGGCTCAGCAGTACAGACCAGTACAGACCAGAGTAAGAAACTGAACCACAGATATTTAATGGATCAGAAGAAAAGCCAACAAAACTAAAATTAGTTTATATCAACACCATTCACTATGTCTTTCCATAAACTTCTAACCTTGCAAGCCATACCTACCTGCAAAATATATTATTTCCTATATTTTGCTCTTTAAAGTTCTCAATACTTTTTCATGATCTAATTTTCTCCATTCAACTACAGTTTTCTCAGTTTCTCTCTTCTTCTTGATCAATTTATTTCCTTTATATATTTGTTTCACAATTTAACCTTCAAAATGTATTTATCTTCAAATATTTCATATTTGTTACTCATTCAGGAACCATACATGCTTTTGAGGACCCAGATGGTTGGGGGCAATATGCTGACTCTGTGAACCGCTTAGAGAGGGCTGTAAAGCACTATGAAGCGGTATATAAGTCTAAGTGCTATTAGTATTGCTATTTAGCAATAGCAATAGCACTTAGACTTATATACCGCTTTACAGTGCTTTACAGCACTCTCTAAGCGGTTCACAGAGTCAGCATATTGCCCCCAACAATCTGGGTCCTCATTTTACCCACCTCGGAAGGATGGAAGGCTGAGTCAACCTTGAGCCGGTGAGATTTGAACCGCTGAACTGCTGAACAGTCAGCTGAAGTAGCCTGCAGTACTGCACTCTAACCACTGCGCCACCTCGGCTCTTATTTACCCTATCTAATGCGTTTACAGCATACACAATTATTAAGTACATCATTCCTATCATATTTAATTTACTTTTATGTGCCAAACAATACAGCCAACTCTGAATTCCATATAATATAGTAAACCAAAGCAGTCGTAAACACCACTTTTTAAAGTTGTTTTGATAAACATTCATTCTCTGTAGCAGACCATTTATTACCAACTACCTTTCTACCAGTTTTTGCACATCTTAAAATTTCTCCATTTTCCCATATTCTAACTCAATACAGCACTGTCATTAGGCATGCTGGTTGCAAATAATGGAAGCTGTAGTCTGGCACATCTGAGAAATATTGGGTGGTTATGATTTTTACCCATGATAACATTTCCAGTGGAAAATTCTCTGGAGATAGATTTTACTTCCACTGGAGCTTGATAGTTAAATTTGGAAGCTGCAAAGAAGTTTTACATAGACAATTTGTTTCAGATTTGGAGAGACAGTAGGTTTTTCGGTTATGGCAGATTATTTGGCTTGCTTGTCTGAAAATTTTTCCTTTTTTATTTATTATTGTAATCTACATTATTCCTCTGCTTATGTGGCATATTGTGATTAGAATTGTGCAGAACTTGTGATTTATCTTTTTAACAAACAACACACAGCAGTCAGAAGCAAATCTTTTATTAATCAGCTGTATTTTTTTTTAATTTATACTCATTTTCAAATAAGATTTAATCCAAGCAGTTTAGCATCAAGACACATTAGAATATAAGTAAATATAAGAATTTGTAGTAAAATAGAAATAAGTAACAATTACATCTCACTAGTGTAGCTACCTATTCTTCCTTGAATTGCTCTTGCAATCATTTCTTTGTTTACTTTTTTCGTTGGTACATTTTACAATAATTGAATCTCTTACCTATTTATTTATTCTTTATAAAATGTTTCTACACAGCTGCAGTTCACGATGGTTATCAAAGTGGAAATTGTATTCCATTTCTTTTGCATCCATTTCATAGACTTCTGTAGAATCAGGCCAGCAAAATTTCATAGTTATAAACCCAGGATTAGTCATGTTGGTCTCTACTTACTGACATAGATAGAGTTCTACTGTAAGTCTCATTCGCTCACATCAAGCATGCCCACCTGTCTATGATGACCTGGGCTGATGCAGCTTTTATTAAATTCACCAATATCCAATACCTTCAACTAATTATTTTATAATTAAAGCTGAGTAGATACTATAGAACTGCTACTTGTCTGTATAAAGTAAGATTTAGCTACCCCAAGGTGCAAAACAGTTGAAGGGTCATCATAGGTATGGGAACATAGATTTGGATTTTTTTTTAAAAAAATTCAACATATAGGAACATAACAAAGTAGAGTTTGGGTTTAGAATTGCTCCCTCACAGACAGTAGCATAGATCATATGAAACAAATGTTGATGGAATGAAAGGACTAAAGTGGGCAGGATGGTTGGTAACCATTGCTTGTTCCTCTAACAATCATTAGAAAAACTTAGAGAACATGCCTTTGTATCTTTATTGAATCTTAAGATCAGCATTCTGAAATTATTTCCATTAAACTTCAGAGATATTTACATTTAATTAAACAGTTATTCTTTGCCACCAAAATTGGTCCAACACAGATTCCATTCACCAGAAACTACTAACAGTAATCTGAAGGACTTTTTCTTTTTTCTTTTTCTTTTTAAAAAAACCATCCTTTTCCAATCCTTACACCGAGTATTTATAGTTTATACTGACACACGAGTCTGCTTCACAATAATAATTTGTCTACAATACAAAGCAGTTATCTACACGGGAAAGAAATGTAGCATGGGAAATAAGCCTAAGGGGAAAACTCAAAAAGGGACATCTTTGCCATCTGTCATGTCTTTAAATATATATGATCCAGAATTCCTTCAAATATGTGTGATAAGAGCCATGGTGGCACAGTGGTTAGAGTGCAGTACTGCAGGCTACTTCTGTTTGGTAGTTTGGCAGTTCAAGTCCCACTGGCTCAAGGTTGACTCAGCCTTCCATCCTTCCGAGGTCGGTAAAATGAGGACCCAGATTGTTGGGGCCAATATGCTGACTCTGTAAACTGCTTAGAGAGGGCTGTAAAAGCACTGTGAAGCGGTATATAAGTCTAAGTGCTATTGCTATTGCTATTATAGCTAGCCCTGTAACAAAAGTGACTTCATGACAATTGCATATTTTCTCTGTTTATTTCCCCATTTTTATACTTTGCTCTGTGAATTCCATTGAATTTGAAATTATTAAAGTGTAAGTTTCTGAAAGCAGTGATCTCTCCCTCCCTCTCAAAGGGAAGGCTCAGTCCTTCACACACAATATAAATTCATAGAAAGACTCAAGAGAACACCTTCATATAGACATTTTCACCCAGATTTCCTTTCTGCTATGCTTCAACCACTTCAATAACTGCATTCATAGGCTGCCTGCAAGTGTTAAAATGAACACTGTGATTTTGCTGAAGGCGTGACAGAAAACAAACCCTAATTCAATTTATTTTCTGAACTTATCCTATTAAATTCTTTAAATTTAGGGTGCATTTTATGTGTCAATCAAACTATTCAGTTCTTGAGTTAAAAATAAAATGCTGCCACTTTTCCATACCTCCTTCCTTTTGTTATGCAATGTTAAATATCTACTGCCTTTTTATCTTTCTAGAGAACTTTTTTATAGTGTTCATTTGTTATTTTTAAATGTATTTAATATCCTCTTTAAAAGCCAGCTTAGAACTTTTGTATGGTTTGAAGTTAACTCATTGCATAAAGCTATGTATTTTTTTACATCAGTATACTTCCGTGTTGTTTCAGAATTTAAAGTGCTTTCCAATGAAGGCTTCAAAAGATGTTGTTTATTTCACCCCTACCCATTAGTGTAAATCTTTCCATGTCATTTGGTTCACTTTTTCTTGTCTAGATAGAGAATCACATTTGGGCAATATTCTTAAAGCTTCATTTTTATTTTCAAAGATTATTGGGAGTATTGCTAAAGATAATTGGAAGTGGTAAGCAAAAATAGGAAAGTCACCTAAATTATCATTTTACAAGCTGGAAAAATGAAATAAAACGTAATTTTATTAATGTAAGAGATGAAAAGTATGTAGATGGTTGGCAGGTAGATATGTAGACAGTTACTCAGACTTCACAGTACTCAGACTTCACATAGAGAAATAAGGAAAGTGAGTATGAGAGAGAGATTAGTGAGATTGTTATCCAATGAATTCTAATCTCTGAGCACAAGAAAGATTTTATTTTGTGGAAAAGTTGTAACTATATTTGCTTAACTTTTACAATGTTTTTTTTTTTAATTGCCCTGTTCATAAATAGAAAAAAATAAATTTCTGGAGGTACACTGCCCAGATTGCCATCAGAGATGTGATAACCTCATTTGAGTTGCTTGGTTGAGTTGGGCAGCTATAGAAATTAAATAAAATTAAATAATTAAATAATTAAATAAATAAATAAATAAATAAATAAATAAATAAATAAATAAATAAATAAATAAATAAATAAATAAATAAATAAATAAATATTTCTAGCTAGCGGGAAAATGACTAAAAGAACTTTGCATCATTCTAAGTTAAAACCTACAATAGAAAGATTTTTTTTTTCTTTCTCTCTTGGCATAATTAAATAAAATTAATAGAAACATTGTGCCTTCTCCCATAATTAAATTTGCAAAATTTCTGAAGGATTTATAAAGCGAGTTTTGTATAATATTAGTCTTTATAATATGAATTGTTAAAAATATCTTCGGCCCCTCAAGAGCTGAGCTGAACAGATGCAATTTTTTGCAGGTCAGTGTTTCTCAGGATCAGTCCTGAAGCTTTGGAGGACCTAAATTCCCTTTTGCAATATTCATAACAGAATACCAGAATAACAGATTTGGAAGGGACCTTGGAGGTCTCCTAGTCCAATTCCCTAACTCAAGCAGGAAACCCAATACATTTGAGACAAATGGTTATCCAACATCTTCTTAAAAACTTCCAGTGTTGGAGCACCCACAACTTCTGTAGCCAAGTCATTCCACTGATTAATTGTTCTTTCGGGAAATTTCTCCTTAGTTCTCTCCTTGATTAGTTTCCATCCATTGCTTCTTGCCCTGACTTCAGGTGCTTTGGGAAGAAAAGTTGACCTCCTCTTCTTTGTGGCAGCCCCTTAGATATTGGAACACTGCTACCATGTCTCCCCTAGTCCTTCTTTTCATTAAACTAGACATACCCAATTCCTGCAACCATTTTTCACATGTTTTAACCTCCAGCCTCCTAATAATCTTTGTTGCTCTTTTCTGCACTCTTTCTAAAGTCTCAACATGTTTTTTTATATCATGACAACTAAAACTGAATGCAATAGTCCAAGCATTCTCTTATCAAGTATATAGTTACAAAGTTATACTAACATTTCTCATGATCTTGATGATCTTGACCTCTGTTAATGCAGCCTAGGACTGTGTTGGCTTTTTTTTTTTTTAGCATACCTCTTGCTAGCTTCATCTCTGGGAGAATATACAATAATTTGTCCAAATCAGCCCACTTTAACTGGGATACAAGACTCATCTGATTTCTGTACACACTCCTTCTCTGAAGTATTTCGCCAGTTTTATGCTACCAAATTATAAATTGCTATTTAAGATTATAATGTTGACTATTATCTCCCACTTTAGCGCGATTAACAAAACAGAATGTACACTATAGGCATAGCATCCACAAATTCTGCTTTCACCTACTTCTGTACGTTAATGCCAACAAAAGTAGAGGTGAATATGGCTTCCTATTCATTTATTTTATTGGACTGCAGTTCTAAAAAGCAGAATGTTATGGAAGGCATCAGATAAGATTATGGAACATGTCAATAGAACACAAAAGCAATGGCTTGTTATTATAATATAATTATGATAAGATCTTTTTCTGTTGAGCTTACACTCTGAAATACAGCTATAACCTACAGGACTTGGAATATCTCTTTATTTAATAATAAAAGCAGCTGTCAAATTTACAAAGATGTCAGCACAGATAGTTCCAGAAGCCATCCTATTTGTCAAAGTGCTTTTTCACACCAAGGGTACTGCCATTTCTATCAGCAGAGATAGATAGCTCTTTTTTTTTTAAAGTTATATCCATTTGGTTTTTTTTCCTTAGAAAATTTCAAAGTAAAGAAAAATCTTCTATCCTTCCAGAGCTCTTTATCACAAGAAAAGTAATCTCTGTGGGAAAAAAAAAATGTTTCCTACTTTCTTTCACTATTTTTCTGTTTTCATCTTCATGTTTTGGAACATGGCACATTACATTAGAATCAAATGATAACATTCGCAACAGCTGTAAAATAAACCATAAATATGGTTTTGGGTCCTGTCAGAAACCATCCATTTCTGTTGTTGGCTTTCATCCAATAGGCAATTAACAATAATATGCAACTGTAGCTGCAGAAACACAGATCTGTTGCCAAGCAGAGTGCTTTCTGCAATTTGTAGGTCTTATTTTAATTCTGTTCTTTCAATCTACTCCCATTCCATTCTCCATTCTGACAGCTCCATTGCACAGACTGAACTACACCAGCAAGTAAAATAGATCATAATTTTCAGAAATACCTCGATAATACAAGCAAATAAAATATATAAAACTATCTATTCTGCGTTAAAGGGTTAATTTGTGGTCCACAAGTGTAATATTCATCCTATCCCCAGACTAATGTAAATGAAATAGTAATATCAGAACATGCCTTATCATCTATACTACTAAAAGGCCATGTTTTTCCTTTGGCTAAAAACAAACAAACAAACAAATATTCAACTTGAATAGACTTGAACATCTAGTCCTTAATCCTTTATTTAGGATTAAGACAAATGGATATTCTCCCTTTTGTTGTTATTATACTCCAGATCAGTATTTCTTAAATTGTTCAAAACTGTGAAATATATATTTTTGTATGTATATTTGCACACATGTACCTACCCATAACTGTTCTTTTAAAAAAATAATAAATAAAAGAGAACATAGAAACATTTTAACAATATTTTATTTACCTTGTATTTAGTATAGATCAGGGGTGTCAAACTCGCGTCGTCACGGCGGTGTCACGTGATGTATCGGGACTTTTTTCCCCTTTGCTAAACCAGGCATGGGCATGGCCAGTGCATGATGCATCCAGATCACAGGCCATGAGTTTTACAGCCATGGTATAGATACTAAAACTAATGGCACACATGTGCTTCTGTATGACAATCTATTTCATCAGTATTTGGATTTAGATTTGTTAACAGAGTCAGCTGTTGGGTTACTTGGGTGGCATATAAATACAAATCAATCAATCAGTAGATTATGCTGATATTTAGTGTTAGCTATGGTAAGTACTGAAAAAAAATTTTTTATAAACGTATACTGAAAGAAAAAGCAGTAATCCTTTGGATTCCTAGATGCATTGTGGAAAAAGCTTATTTATTTGTTTGTTTAGTACATTTTTCTAATGTTTTCTGCAAAATCAGTCAGTCTGATTTCTGCAAAATCACCGAAAGTGATACAAATTGTACAGCATAGATTACAATATAAAATAAGCCAGATTTTTTTTCCAAAAAAAGGAGACAAAAGTAAAAGATGCCAATTCAACTACCAAGTCTACATTCTAGTATATAAATAATATGTGATATCTAATTACTGAAATGGTCACTGGGAGGATTTAATCTAATAAAGAGTCATCTTATAAAGCTGGTTGGAAAATGATTTAAAATGGACCAAATAAAAAATTTCTTCACACAATTCATAATTAATTTATGAAAGTTGTTAGTTTATTAAAAGTTTTTTAAACATAAGTAAAATACAAGCTAAAACAGAATAAAAAGGAAAAAGAAAAGTAGTTTTTTTTAAGAGAAGAGATTGGATGAGCATTTGTCTGAAATGGTATAGGGTTTCCTGCTTGAGCAGAAGACTTCCAAGGTCCCTTACTGTTCAGTTATTCTGTTATTCTGTTAAATAAAAAAGAACACTAAAATATAAAAAGAAAAAAAGCAGAAGAAAAATAGAAAAAAAAGAAAAAGATATAAAGTGGCTTCTGATCTTCTTTACAACAGATAATTACAATTATAGATTTACCTCTTTTTCTAAAGTTGCATCATGACTTTCTTCTTTCTATCATCTATTCCAGGGGTGTCAAACTTGCGGCCCATGGGCCAGATGCGTCACACACTGGCCACGCCCGCCCCTGGTTTAGCAAAGGGGAAAAAAGTTGCGATATGTCATGTGATGACCACGTGAAGTCGTGAGTTTGACGCCCATGAGCTATCCTATTTAATTGTCAGAGATTGTAGATCATAAGTTCATTTTTTTCTGTTTTAAACATAAAGTCATAAAGCTTCAGCAATAAATGTAGATTTTGTCTTTTCTCTAATCAAGCAGGTCAACTTGAACATCCTAGCAAGTTCCATTATCTTCACCAACCATTCCCCCATTATAGGTATTGTGAAATCTTTCTAACTTTATGCATACTGTAGTGTTGTTGAGTTTATCATATATAAAAACAACATTCCATGACTGTTTATCAGTTCAAGAAGAAAAGTTCTGGCTTCAGTTGAATAATTAATCTTTAAAATCTTCTGAATCAGTGTATACATTTGAACCCAAAATTGTCCACCAAGTATGATAAAATGACCTTTCTTCTTGTGCATATTTTCAAAATAGATTTGAAATATCTGTATACATTTTAGATAATTTCCTGGTATCATATGTCAATGGTACATCATTTTATAAACGTTTTCTTTAAGATTATAATATTGTGCAAATTTAAGTCCTTTCAAGCACTTATTTTCCCATTATTCCATCTATATATTATAACCAACATTTTAAACTCACTTTTATACATTATTTCACTTTCTTCTATTTGAGATTTCAATAAAGGTTTATAAATTTCAGCACACATATTCATCATTTGTACACAATTCCACTTCAAAATCAGTCTTACAATATTCAGTACCATGAATATTTTTTCTATTTTGAATCTTTCTGATAACTTTAAATAGGAAAACTATTGATAACTATGTCCCTTTGTCATCTTTTGTTCTCTTGGTTTCTATTGTATTCCCCTTGACCAAATTCTGTTTCATATCCCAAAATGGTAGATAGAACTTTGGGAAGGGACAGAGGTTTTGTTTTGAGGTCCTGCAAGCTAGTTAGAATTCTACTTAGGACAAATGCCACAATCAAAAACTGTTTTTTATATATTATGTAATTCAAATCAAAAGCAATGACAGAACGGGCAGATTTTTGTAATTCTGGTTTATAATTATGGGAAACAATCTATGTAGCCCTGACTGAAAGGGAAATGTTATTAAGGGGCTGAAAAAAAGAGCAACAGATGCAAACTATATCCTTCATTAAGAAAATATTAGAAGTTACAGAGCATGAAAAAGCTATATGGAGCCAATTTTCAAAATCCAGGCAAATATAAATAGGCAACATAATGACTCCCATCTTCTTTCTCCATGGAATAGTAACTCAGCTACCAAAAAACAGACTTGTATTACCAAATGAGGAGCCTTTTGAAATAAGAAGTAGTTTGTTTATTTCTTTATTTGTAGAAATGTTGACAGGGAAAGCTGAAAGCAAGCATATAGTATGGTTTTGCTTCTCAGTTAAATGTCTACAGAATGAACAAACTATTCCTATTATGTTTGTGTGTTTTTGTACAGATATATCCACATAGCACCATATATACACACACAGAGAAAATGTATGAGGAAAAAGGCCATACTTTGTGGACTATCTGTGAAAATGTAAAGCATTCTATAAATATATACTAACATAATAAAACATTCTTGAGGTGTTTCTTCTTTTTCTGTATAGACTGGAAAATTTCTAGGCTTTTTGTGTTACATACATCATCTGTGTCCACCACAATTACACAGAATAGAAGAGAGATCACCTTATGTCCTATTTTCCACTTCCATTTTGCTGCTGTGTACATAAGCTTGGAACACTTCCTTTGAGACTGTCCATGTTAATTGCCCGCAATGTATGCATATATGTAAGTATGTACATATGAATGTGTAGACATATATATATATATATATTCTTGCCTGTTCATGTTTGTCTTTCTCTCCTTCTTTTGCCAATATTTGCTAGTTACTCTCTTTTCATATTTTTGCTAGCTGAACTGAGTAATGTGTATGCTTGTTTTGATTTGTATACAGGGATTGACCGGGAATTCTGGGTGCAAACTAAAATTAGCAACAATAATTTCCCAACACATTATACAACCCATTACAAATATCAGTAATATTTTGACAATATTTATTCTTCAGTATCAGATTTACCAAAGGTAATAAAATGTGATCCGTTTAATTTTATCTTTTTAATATTCGCTCAATTTCTATTTTCAGAAAGAAAAGTAACCGTGTGAGGAGATTGAATTGTTCTTCAACCTTTCTGTGGACTATTTGAATGAAGTTTACTATGAATCCTTGCAAACATAATAGTATTCTTCAAAAAATTTACCACATATTACCTTGGGCATCTTCTTAAGAATTTTGTGTAGAAGGTTGGTGTTATTTGTTTGTGAAGTGTTTCAGGGGAGGGAAAGGATACTAGTCAGCAAAGTAATAATAGTGGTGAAATGTAAAGTATTCTCTCTCTCTCTCTCTCTCTCTCTCTCTCTCTCTCTCTCTCTCTCTCTCTTATGTGTGTGCTTGAATGTGTATCAAGGTATATGCCTTCAGGTTAGCCTTCATTCCTGGTGATTACCTGGACAAGTCCCTGTAGTTTACTTGGCAAGATTTTTAGAACTTGTTTGCCTTTGCCTTCTTTCTAGGGCAAGAGAGAGAGACCCATCTAGTTTCATGTCTAAGATAGATCTAGAACTCATAGTTTCTCAGTTTCTAGCGTGATGCCTTAGCCATTACATCAAACTGGCTCTTGTTTTTTAGTTTTTGGATCCATTTTTTCAGAAACTGTGATGTTTTGGTTTATTTTTCCCAATTTGCTTTGCTTATTATATATAGAAAGTAAGTTTTTATGAGTGTGAAGATGTATAAATTGAAATTATGAATAAAAATAAATATGGTAGAAATAGTTTACATCTGGATCCAGGTATCTTAGATCAGTGCAAAAATTCCCAAATTTTCCCCTCCAGATCTTCATATGGAATTGGTATATTCTTTAGATTTTTTTTGTCTGTCTTGAATTCTTTGGAGAATTTTTGAATTTTTAGAAAGACTTATCACATTCCTAATAGTTATTTCCAGTATCCTAATATTTTCCTGCATTTCCTCTCCATTATATCCATACTTTTTTTCAGTAGTTATTCTCTAATTCCATGCTGAATGTGTATGTCTCTGAAAGGTGTTATTTCTTAACTAATTGTTTCTATAACAAATATGTAACGAAGGATTCAGAAATCCTCATAGATTACAGTTTCCAAAAGGCCATTGTAAGGGGAATTCCTCATTGATAAGACTTTTGTATTTCTTAATTAATCATTGGTTCTAGAAGAGACAGCCCTAGAGCTACCAAACTGTGCACTATGACACACACTGTGACATGGTTAAAACAGCTAGTGGTCAAAATAGTGTTTGAATCAAGAATAACTGAATAATCAAAATGCATCAGAGATAGAAGTGTGCCTGAGGGGTGACCAGCTATAAAATTATTTCTCCATCAACCTCCTTCTAATATCGAACCATAGTTAGAGCAGCAGCCTACTCAGGGGTATATTACATTTCATTGTGAATGGCACGCTAGAGTTAAATTGCAATCAACCTCAGTAGAAACATGTTCAATCAAGCCTCTGCCTCCTAATGTTTGCAACCTACAGGCTTTAACTGGAAGAGAGATCTGCATCTGGAAACATGCCTACACATTAACATTCAAACAACATATCAAGTTTTGTATTATCAGGTATATTTTGTGCCACTGGGGGAATTTAAGATGGCAGGTCAATTCAAACCTTTATTGTCAGGGTACAACATGTGTACAATGAGATTGGTTGAGCCGCCCTTAGTGCACCCCCCCCCCAACACAATACAACTCATAGTGAAGACAGAAAATCCCTAACCCAATAAATCATAACAAACACACAGTCCTATTGCACCAATGTGAACATGTTATACAATGTATACATACATTGCCCTGCAAGTCCATCGTACTACGTAGTTATGATGTTATTTCACATTCAGGAGTCTGACAGCCCATGGATAAAAACTGTTCTTCAGCCTGTTTGTGCAGCTGGCTATGCTTCTATATCTCTTTCCTGATGGTAGGAGGGTAAAGAAGTGCTGACCAGGGTGTGAGTCGTCCCTGAGGATTTTCCTCACTCTTCTAAGGCAGCGAGCCCTAGCGATGTCATCTAGCAGTATCAGGGGAAAGCCCATGATGTTTTGTACTGTGCTCACCCTTTGTAATGTCTTTCTATCTGCGGCTGTCAAGCTGGTATACCACACCATAATGCAATGAGCGAGGACGCTTTCTATTGTGGACCGGTAAAAGGAGGTCATTGTTGTTCCACTTTGTTTTTTTTCGCAGGAAGTAGAGTCTCTGCTGGGCCTTTCTGGCCACCTGGGTCATATTGATTTTCCAGGTGAGATCTTCGCTGAAGTAGACTCCCAGGAATTTAAAGGAGGAAACTCTCTCCACACAGCCCCCCTCAATGTAAAGTGGGGCAGGTTCCTCTCTCTTCTTCTGGAAGTCTTAACACCATCTCCTTTGTCTTGCTGATGTTCAGGTGTACATTGTTTTCCAAGCACCATGTGGATAATTTTTGAACCTCCCCCCGTATGCTGTTTCATCTCCACCTGTAATAAAACCTAGTATGGTGGTACCATCTGCGAACTTAATGATCACAGTGGATGGGTCAGATGATACACAATGATGTGTGTACAGTGAGTACAGGTAGGGATTGAGCACACAGCCCTGCGGGGAGCCAGTGCTAAGCTTCAGGGAGGTGGATATGACATACCCAGCCCTCACTGTTTGTGGCAGGTCCCTCAGAAAGTCTTTGATCCAGTCGCAGATGGTAGAGGGAAAATCCAAATCAGTCAGCTTTTCGATAAGGATGCTCGGCAGAATGGTATTGAAGGCCGAGCTATAGTCTATGAAAAGCATCCTGACGTAGTTTCCAGGTTTCTCTAGATGGCTCGCTACAGAATGTAAAGCAGTAGCTATGGTGTCGCCTGTCGACCTTTTCCCCCTGTAGGCAAACTGGTGTTTGTCAAAGTCCGGTGGGAGGCATGTCCTAAGGTGTTGGAGAACCAATCTCTCGAAGCATTTCATCACTACAGGATGTTAATGCGATAGGTCTGTAGTCATTTAGGCAGTTAATTGCTGTTTTCTTCAGGACTGGGACAATAGTGGATGCTTTCAAGCATGATGGAACACAGGCCTTTTGCAGGTGGATCTCTAGGCTCAGCCTTTCTCACTACCTAATTCTACAATTCTACCTAATTCTACAATCTGCAAAGGGGAGGGTGAATTCATTAATTTCTGCAGCTTTTAAAGATCATTGCATAATAAAATTTGGAAACACTAAATTTTCTGTAAACTTTTCAAAATGGAAGTGAGAATGCTGTCATTCCCATCATGCTAAAATGGATCCTCATTTCCTCCAATGTGTATTATCGCTATGCATCCTCTATTTGCCTCAGCTGACAACCATTTATCAGACAATAATAAAAGTTTCAAGCACAGCATGAAGACAGAATTGATTATGTAGACATTTTAAAAACAGAACAGTGAATTTGGTTTGTTAGGATAGCAATAGAATTTAGACTTACATACCGCTTCACAGTGCTTTACAAAGCACTCCCTAAGTGGTTTACAAATTCAGCATATTGCCCGCAACACTCTGAGTCCTCATTTTACCGACCTAGGAAGGATGGAAGGCTGAGTCAACCTTGAACCTGGTGAGATTTTAACTGCCAAATTGCAGGCAGCTGGCAGTCAGCAAAAGTAGCCTGCAGTACTGCATTCCAGCCACTATGCCACCAAGGCAGTGTAATGCTGGCAGTGTAAAAAGGCATACATGTGCCTCCTTTATCTAGACTACCCTTAAATCATAAACAGAATAGAATTTCAACACTGAAATATCTGAAGTTAAGCCTGTCATCTCATCAGTAAGGGAAAAAAATGTTTATCACACTGTTCCTGTAAAAGAGATAATTATTATTTTTATTTAGCATATGATGAGAACATGACAAAGAGATAATGAAAAGTATTAGCCCTAGATGATTTTTTATCAGCATCCATCTTGGAATGGGTTTTCATATGCTGTACCAAGTCTGTAGATTGAGGTATGTTAAATAAACAATAAATAAATAAATAAATACATGCCAATGTTGTTTCATCTTTTGGCTGTACTCTGCCTAGAATAATGGCTTTTTCTAGTTGCAGCAGAGATAGAATATATTATATCAAAACCACCATTCAGTACAGAGTGAGGGAAGGAAGGAAACCATCCATTTAAAAGTTCTATTGTTTCATAAAAGGTAGGCAGTAACTTGAGCTGCTTGATGCTGGCTCCCTTGCTAAAAAGTATCTAGCAATGGCAATGCTACATTTTTCTCTCTTTAAGTTATCATGATTTTTTTTTACTTTCAATGTTGTTTTCAAAGAAAGATGGAATCTCAATAAAATTCTGAAAGATTGTATATGTTGTTATGAAGTGGCCAAGGAGTGAGCATGAATGTCTTGTCTTTCACTCAGCAATCATCTACCATAGTAACTTCATCTTCTGAGCTTCACGGGATTCCATTAAATCCCAAGGGAAGAAAACATAAAATACTTCCTATCATTCCTCCCGTTTTTGAAGGGAAGGTGGTAGAGGAACTACAACATGATGGAAAGCTAGACAACAGAAAACATCAGCTAACAAAAAGTGGCATCTTCTCTCACCTCCAATGATAAGACACCATCAGAAGGCTTTAAAAAAAAAGTTCAAGCATCCCAAGAAAAGGGTAAAAAAGTAAACAAAAAGTTTATTTTTAGAAATCTGATGATAGATATCAGGATTTCAGGTATGTGACTGGCCACTATCGTTGTGGTATATTATTAGTCAATCTTTGGGTCGGGAAATTGAAACTGTTCTGCCCTTTCCTGGAGAACACCTAAGATATGAATACAGTAATGAATTTTCACAGAACAAAGTTCATATTCTTTTAGAGGAAATATCAGAGTGGCTCTGGACTTATTGTGTACTTATTTGTTTATTTAGAAAAAGAAAAAATAAGAAATACAAGGAAAAAATAGGAAACACGGGAAAAAATAGTAATTAAAAGTTTGCTTGGTTTTAAACTAGATATGTTCTGCATGTCAGTGCAGTCTGGTAGCTATAATGCTAGGTAGAAAGAACAGCTATAGCAGGTGCTGCAAAAGACTTTATTTAGGAAAACTGGGGGAAAATATAAGATATTGTTTAAAAAGCCTTAAAACTTGTTATGGTGCCAGCTTTTGATGCTTTAACTTGTATATACAAATTTAATTTAATTTTGTATACATACAGTCTTTTTGTTTAGATAGAGTAGCAGATGGACATATAAAGGTATAGATGTTTGCTAAGACCACCCACCTTGCTTTCCTGCAATGATATGCTACAGAGGCACAGCAGCAGGAGATGTGGTAGCTTCCGATAAAGACTGAATACTTTCTTATTCAAAAAATAGTCCTTAAACTTGTATTTAAATCTTATTTTATTAAGGTTTGAAGGAAACTCTCCCAGTGCTATAAAACATGTCAATCCAAAGGTTTCTAATAGCTGAAAAGCAGTAAATAAATAATTTCCAAAAGTGATTAGAAAGGAAGAATGAAAACCTAATGTCCTTTCAAAGGTGACAATCGTACATTTAGAGCTCCCAGAGCTCTAAACCTATCCAAGACTGCTGTTTTGTAGTTTCCTCATGAGAAACTAGTGTCTGGAGCACTTGTGGGTGATCTCAAGTTCTTTCCTTGTCTGTAGAGGAATTATGAAGAACCAGTCTACTTGCCAGATTTTCATTATGTTGTGGTTGTCAGCTCCATCTACAGATCACCATTTCTCCTTTCCCAGGAGACTGAATACTTTGGCCAAAGTGCTCCAACTATAGCCAAAATGTCATAATCTAGACAGAATTTTTCTTAAAATAGTTCAGAGGTAAATCATCAGAAGCACAGGAAAGGAGCAGTTTAAGAATATGTTTGATGTATTCCTCAAGAAAAAAATCCATGTGATACAAGTAGCCCAGGATCTACAGAAAGACTAGAAAAAACTGGAGATATGAGATAAAGGATGCTTAGAATGCCTTTTCAGTGGCAGTCCTTGACCTGTGGAACATCTTGCCCCTTGGATTTCAGCAGGCCCTCCACCCTTTTAGCCTTCCATAATACTTTAAAGTCCTGGCTTTTCCCCCAAGTGTAGGGAGAAGATTAGATAATGGCATGTTAGCACTGATTGGTATCAGGTTTTTGTTGCTTTTAATGTTTTATATTTTATAATTTTTAAAATGATTTTTATGTCTTTTAATTTTTTGATTGGGAACTGTCCCGAGTTGGTTGAAAGATGGGTGTCTATGTAAATGTTTTAAACAAAAAACAAACAAACAAACAAACAAACAAACAAATAAAGGCTTCTTTAGATATGTCCAGAATAAAAGGAAACAATCAGTTTTTTATTTGTTTGTTTGTTTGTTTGTTTGTTTGTTTGTTTGTTTGTTTGTTTAAATGTATTGGCTACTCAATTTCAGTGGACTCTGGATGACATATAAAACTAGAAAAAACATATAAAAACAATTACCTCATAAATTCAGATAGACAGATCAGACTTAAATGATCCAACAATCAACAAAATCAACTATACAAAACAAGAGCCTTAAACAAACAATAAACATTAATTTCAGGCCTGGATACAAAGCAAGGTTTCAAAACTTTTCTGGAACCTTAGGGGAGAGAGCACCATCCTCCACTATGGATGGAGATGTAGTTCCAGAGTGTGGATATATCAGCTCTACATCGAAGCAAAATGCTAAAAGAAAGAAAAACAAATCTAGGGCTGAGTTATTTGGTTTA
This sequence comes from Thermophis baileyi, assembly GCA_003457575.1. Taxonomy (NCBI): domain Eukaryota; kingdom Metazoa; phylum Chordata; class Lepidosauria; order Squamata; family Dipsadidae; genus Thermophis; species Thermophis baileyi. The sequence continues at coordinate 3,416,786 of QLTV01001802.1, read as the reverse complement.
GTCTTCTTCAGCAGCAGGGTGATGTCAAGGAGTATGGAGAAATTTAGGAATTATGGACCAGGAATTATGAACCATAGCTACCTGATTCATTTTAGATCATTTTATAAAAGTGTTGTTTTACAACAATCCTGAAAACATTGAATACATAATTCTGGTCTACCAAATTATCATTTTCATAATGCAGAGTAAAAGAGGGATCATTTGGTGTCCTACTCTTCATCTTTATTTTGCTACCATTATATTTAACCTTTTGTAGAAGATTATCATTTATAAAGAGTTAGCATTAATCCTATATATGGGTTAAAATTAGAAAAATCAAAGGCCATTCAATTTGGAGCTCTTTATGCTAATTTTCCAGTGGCTCTGGTATACAAACTACAAACACAGACAGAGACAGAGACACACACAAACACACACAAAAATTAAGTCACCTGTGAACTTGCTCTGATTTGGATGTAGGCATTGATTGGGAATATGCTGGATGCAAAGTAAAGTAGAAATTATCTACAGTAATTTTCCAACAAAAAGCAATACTGTGCTTACTAAATGTCAGCATCGAATGGTAAGAACAAGTTTTGTCACATTAATTTTATCTCATTTTTATTCAATAACTTCTGTGGCAGATTATAAGAAAGCACTAAAATGTTATCTTTATTTCAACAAAGCACTTGAAAAAAGTACCCCATAACATTCTGATTAGCAAGTTAGAAATGTTAAGCTGATGGTATAACAATTAATTACATGCATAGCTAAGTCTCAAATGATATTCAAATGGTGCTACTCAATGGATCCTTATTAAACTGGAGTAATGTATCAAGCGGAAATGCTATAAGACTCAATTTTGAGTCCTCTTCTCTTCCTCATTTTTTATAGTTTGTTTGAAAAAATGGAGGGAATGCTTATCAGATTTGCAGATGAGGCAAAATTGGGTAGGATAACCAATACTTTAGAAGAAGAAATAAAATTCAAAATGATTCCAAAAAATTAAAAAAGGCTAAATATAGCAACATGAAATTTAACAAAGATAAATTAAGGGGTTCTGCACTTGGGAAGTAAAAATCAAATGTTCAGGTATAGAATGGGGTTATCTCTTTTGATAGATAAAAATAGAATTGTTATTGATTACAATCTAAATGTAAGTTGGTAGTTTGATTTGGCTGTAAAAAAGGCAAATGCAGGTTTAGGCTGTATCAAAAGAAGTATATTTCTCTTGATATAGCCTAGAAGTATTAATTCCACTTTATTCTGTTTTCCATTGTATCCAAGTACTCAAGTACAGTGCTCTGTACTCGGTCCACATTTTAAGAAGAAATCAAAGAACTGAAATAAATTCACAAAAAAACAATAGATGATCATGAACTTAGCAATAGCAATAGCAATAGCACTTAGACTTATATACCGCTTCATAGTGCTTTACAGCCCTCTCTAAGCGGTTTACAGAGTTAGCATATTGCCCCCAACAATCTGGGTCCTCATTTTACCCACCTCAGAAGGATGGAAGGCTGAGTCAACCTTGAGCCGGTGAGATTTGAACCGCCGAACTGCAGCTAGCAGTCAGCTGAAGTAGCCTGCAGTGCTGCACTCTAACCACTGCGCCACCTCGGCTCTTGAAGGATCATGAACTTGCTGATGATACCCAGTTGTATATCTCCACCCGCATCAGTTCAGTGAAGTGGTGGATGTGATGTGCCAGTGCCTGGAGGCTGTGAGGGTCTGGATGGGAGTTAACAGGCTCAGACTTAACCCAGACAAGACCGAGTGGCTGTGGGTATTGACTCCCAAAGACTATATCGATTGTCCATCCTTGGTTCTGGGGGGGGGGGAGAAATTGTCCCCCTCAGAACGGGCTCGCAATTTGGACTCACAGCTAAAATTAGAACAACATTTGGCAGCTGTAGCTAGGGGGACCTTTGCACAGGTTCGCCTGGTGCACCAATTGCGACCCTACTTGGATCAAGAGGCTCTCCTCACAGTCACTCATGCCCTTGTCACCTCACGGTTAGATTATTACAACGCGCTCTACATGGGGCTACCCTTGAATAGTGTTCGGAGACTACAGGTGGTCCAGAATGCAGCTGCGCGAGCTGTCATGGGTGTACCTAGGAACACCCATATTACACCAATACTCCGCGAGCTGCACTGGCTGCCTATTGGTGTCCGGGCACGATTCAAGGTGTTGGTTATTACCTTTAAAGCCCTATATGGCTCAGGGCCAGGTTATCTTCGAGACCGCCTTCTGCCGCATAGCTCCCAGCGAGCGGTAAGTTCCCACAGGGTTGGGCTCCTCCAAGCCCCGTCAGTTAAACAGTGCCGGCTGGCGGGCCCATGGGGGATGGCCTTCTCTGTGGCTGCCCCGGCCCTCTGGAACCAGTTACCTCCTGAGATCCGGACCACCCCCACCCTGCTGGCCTTCCGGAAAGCCGTGAAGACCTGGCTGTTCCGGCAGGCTTGGGGCCGTTGATCTCGCCTCTGTAATTTGGCCAGATCCGGCCACAAAACGGTGTGTATGGGTTCTTATTTGTTGTTGAATGTTTTTAATATGTTTCTTGTTAATAGTTTTTATATTTTTATAATGTTTTTATTGTTGTAAGCAGCCCAGAGTCCTCCGGGAGTTGGGCAGCATAGAAATAAAACTAACAGTAAACAGTAAACAGTAAAGGAAATGATAACATTCTTCTGAAAGGATTTCACGCAGAAAGCCAAGTCATGTTCTCTCTTATTATAGAGTGCAATGTACATAATAATGGACTTATGTGACAGATTCCTCTTGAAAATAGGCAGAAAAACTTCTTAATGGAGCAGGTTGATAGTGGAAGCATTATCCATGGAGATGGTGAAATCTCACTAGATATACTGAAGTACAATCAGGGGTGGGATTCTACTGCTTCACACCGGTCCACTAGAACCTGTTGTTAACTTTCTAAGCAGTTTGGAGAACCGGTTGTTGGAAGAAATCTCCTTTTGTTTTGTTTTTTTCACTTTTACAGGGCTAATCCTTTAAGGAAGGCATTCTGGTGTTGTTTCTAGCCTAATCTTTATTGCCCTGCTTACAAAAACTGCCTCCCTTATTACATTCTTGGCAGTACGCCTAGACCAAGGGTGGGGAAAGATGGCTCTTTTATGACTTGTGGACTTCAACTCCCAGAATTCCTGAGCCAATCATGCTAGCTCAGGAATTCTGGGACTTGAAGTCCACAAGTCATAAAAGAGCCCTTTCCCCACCCCTGGCCTAGACTTATTGTCACCTGAGCTTCTCTGGAGTTTTTTTTCTTGTTTATTGATGGGATAATTTCCCCTACTCAGCTTTGTTTGGAAGGAAAAAGGTCCTTCCAAACAAAGGAACAGAATCTCTGTTCCTGAAAAGAAGCAGGGTTGAGAAATCTGGCTAGTTCCTGTGTCTATTTGTTCTGGTAATTGGTGTAACAAGCAACAGCTACTGTGTTTGCTTTTTTGCTACATTCTAGCACTAATTGTTTTCTAGGCTTATCTCAAATGTTTTCACTTGAGTTTGCCTGGTGTGTGAGCTCTGGCAATGAGCAAGACAAGGCTTGAGTTTTAGTTTTAAAAGGATTTAAACTGTTGTGATTTAATTATTTGTATTGTGTTTGATTTTTTTCCTGCCTCATGGTTTCTTTTTCTATCTGGGGAGGGGGTCTTCCTTCACTGCTTTAGTGGTTCCTGGAACTGTCCTTTTGGTGTGTACTTCCAAGAGGCAGGATGCAAGCTTGGCACTGATTTTTTTTACTGCCTTTCTGGGGGGCATGTGATTTTTCCTTAAATCTGGATGATTACCTTAGGATAGCTTGTGAGCTGAGTGAGACAAGCTGGTATCTTAAAGTGGTGCAAATGGATCTAATGATTGCTTCTCCTGGGTGCTTTGTCAGTTCACTGAGCACAGGAGTCTCTTGTCTATGGGAATTCTTCAGTCATCCAGGTCATGGTTGTCCCAAAGGTGCTTTTTTCAAGAGGCAACTGGACTTTCTTGGTTTCCAGAAAGTCCAGTTGCCTCGTGAAAAAGCACCTTTGGGACAGGAGTCTCTTGCATTGCTTCAGAGTCTCTCTTGTTTCCCTTTATGAGCAAGAGTTGGCTGCTGATAGTTATCATTGCATTTTAACTATTTTAATTCCTCAAGGTGCTCTGGCACCCTGCCGGATTTGTAACTCCAGCTTGCAGGTATTTCTAATCTAATGATTGGTATTTAGGGCAGCTTTTTGCAAGCAAAGAAGCTTTTTGTATTTTTGTACAGGTAATCCTTGACTTACAACAGTTCATTTAGTGACCATTGAAAGTTACAATGACACTGAAAAAAGTGACTTATGACCATTTTTCACATTTACAACCGTTGCAGCATCCCCACAGTCACGAGAGGGCAGGCAAGGAGAAGCACCCCTCGATGTGAGTGATGTCGAGTTGGCCATGCCCACCCAGTCACATGACCATGCAGCCACGCCTACCCAGCTGATCATTAGAGCAGAGAACCGTTGTTAAATTATTTGAATCCCACCACTGAGTACAATCAAGTACAATCATTTGCCAGACATGTCTTAATCTGGATTCTTGCACCAAACAGGGGTTTGGAGTTGATGTCCTAAATGCCCTCCTATAATAATATGGTTTTATGAAAAGATCTTCAGAAACTGAATTGCAGAGTAAGTCAGAGTAGAATTAATATTTAACAGTATTATCTCAGTTTGGATCATGAACTTCCCAAATGAAAACTTTTCAGAAACACAAAAACTTCAGAAGGAAAAATGTATTATAATTTTGTCCTCCTTACCTTTTATAAAGGATAGCAATAAACTTTCTGCAATTATACACTAGAGAACTGTAAAATCATCTTTGAGGCACAGAAGATTCTTTGCTAAGTAAAAGGGCCAAAGTATTTTTGATTCTTGTTTAAAAATGCAGAAAATTAGCTCACCTCCCAATACTGAAAAGCAGATAAAAGGTTTATTCATATAATCATATGTGAGAGAAAACAGTGGTCTAATTTAAATCAAAATAAGTTGGACCCTAACTTATATGATACTTTCCTGAGATATGTTCAATCTTCCATTACAGTTCTTGTTTTAAATTTCCCCCACTAAAAGTAATTTGGATTTATTTGGAAGGCTGCATGTACCTTAAAAAATGGTTGCTTTGAGTAGTTGAAAGTAACACATTTTCTAATTCCCATTTTTTGTTCTGTATTAAAAACAAATTAGAATCAGCTTAAATCAGCCAGAGCATCATTTTGACTTTTCATTTCAAGTCTGAAAACTTTACTGATTGTTAAATGAAACACCATAACAAAATCTCTTCTCCAAAGGGCCACCCTTTGGAATAATTCAGCTTGCCAGGTATATCCCATTGTATGTGGTATAATCGGGTCTTTTGATCATATTCATTATTTCACCCTTATTATTTTTTATTTGATTTAGACTACCTTACTGGTAAGACTTCCTTTGAACTACAGATTGACCTAGGGATGTGCCAAATGAGCAAGGATAATTTCTTATCCATTTCACCTACCTCAAATTCAGCTGCTTTATTTGAGTTATAACTGATAATTTGCTTTTGATAGAAGTTCCTTTTCTGGAGTGCTTTCTGATTTTGAAGACATTCAAAACAAAGACTACAAAAATGTTTCTTTTGTCTATACAGCTAATTCACCCACATGAATGAGAATACTGTAGAAGGAAGTTCAGCAATACATAGTAGAGACTACTCTATCTCATTATATATTCAGAAATAAACTCCAATGAGTTTAATGCAACTTACATCATGGCCACTATGAAGATCCAGGATGCACAGTCATCTTGAGAACTAATGTCGACTTTGTGCAGTTTTTTGAGGACTAAAAGTTGGTGATAATATTTTATTTTACTTTATCCATTTTTTATTATTTTAAAAGTAAGTTACATTATACGTATTTTATTATTTATTATGTGCTACATATTTTATAAATTTTTGGCAGGGAAGAGTAAGATTAAGAAAAAAAGCAACAGTAGCTTTTTACCATTTCAAAGTGCTATGACAAAGACTGTTTCTTAGCCTCACAGAATAGAATAGAATAGAATAGAATAGAATAGAATAGAATAGAATAGAATAGAATAGAATAGAATAGAA
>QLTV01001802.1:3386061-3407907 GCA_003457575.1 Thermophis baileyi | reverse complement strand
ATCAATTTCCTTCACTCACTTCATCACAAAAAACCTGACCGTTAATAAGATAATATAATAGAAAAAAATAGAATAGAATAGAATATAAAATTTTATTATAATATAAAATATAATATAATATAATATAATATAATATAATATAATATAATATACACACACACACACACACACACACACACTTTTTTTCCCTGCTTCCTTAGGTTAGGACAACATAGTAATTTGACTGATTTCTAGCCTATGGACCTATTATGTCATCTGTTTTTAAATGCAACATTCGCTTTTAAAAAACAGGTTGCTGGAGTAATATGCCTTTTTTATATTAGCAGATTAAAATGGGATGAATGGGAAATTGATGACCCTATCACACCACTATTTGGCAAGCACTGGATTTGACAAAACTCATTTCCATTTGTTAATATTTTTTTCAGGAAGCACTGAGGAGATAATATGAATAAGATCAGTAATAATTATACTGTTGAAGTACTAGTGTTTTCTGGACTTGCAAAGAGTATTGGCAAGCCAAAATTAAATGTGTTTAAATTATAGTTATGCCAATGAAAACAAAATAAGGATATGCTTAATTTGTCAGTTGAAATAATTTAAGCATAGAATGGAACCTGGTTATCTGAGAGACTGCCTATCTCCTGTAGTTTCTGCCCATCCTACTAATTGGGTCAACCTGATCTGGGTCCCATTGATCAAATAATATCACCAGATGGATCCATCAAGTGGACCTTCTCTGTCATAGTGCCTGCCTTCAGGAACAGCATTTCCATTTAGATTTGTACAGTTCTCACCCTGACATCATTTAATCAAAGTCTTTAAACCTGGTTTTTCTTTCAGACCTTGGGCTAGACTTTGTGATGGACCTTTTATGTGATGTTTTTGTTCATTAGACTGTAGTTGGTTTGGAGCGCTTTATTTATTTATTTAGAACTAAGGAGAAATTTCCTGACAGTTAGAACAACTAATCAGTGGAACAACTTGCCTCCAGAAGTTGTGAATGCTCCAACACTGGAAGTTTTTAAGAAGATGTTGGATAACCATTTGTCTGAAGTGGTGTAGGGTTTCCTGCCTAAGCAGGGGGTTGGACTAGAAGACCTCCAAGGTCCCTTCCAACTCTGTTATTCTATTCTATTCTATTTATTTAGAATATGCATATTCTTGATTTTATTACTTTATATTGTAAGCTTTCAGAATTGTCATAGATTGGCGGGGAGCTATGAATCACATATATAAATAAGTAGGGGACAAAAATTCAGGCCACCTTGGCTGCAAAAAAATCCAAAATGCCCTTACATTTGAAAATCTAAAGTCTGCTGAAAAGTTTCTAAAAGAGAAAGAATTCATTGTTTCCTGAATCTGAGAAGAGAATAACTTTTACAGTCTTAAATTCCTTTCTTATAATTTTGCAAAATTCACACAGTTTGAATATTCTGTTTTGAGGCCTACCTTCTGAAGCAAAAGAAGACAAATTTATTTTAGCTTCCATGAGATTAATATTCAAAGAAAGCTTTAATATTAAAATCTCATTAGTAAAAAATAAATATAGGACAGAAGGTTTTCAGAGAAAATAGTGTATTTCAGCATGTTGGAACTCAACAGCATTCTATAGATCTAATTTTTGCTCATTTGATACATTTGATAACCATCCCCAGGTCAATATACAATTGCTACATTTATTTGCAATTATATTAAAGCAAGGATTATTAATATGTGTATTCATGTACACATGTGTATAAACAATAAATGCATATCTAAAAATAAATATAAGAGCGACCAAGACAAAGCTTTCTGACAAAAATTCTTAGCTCTTCAAAGACTTGAATTCATAAAACTAGATATGAGCCATAAATACTTTGGGTGGATATTAGAAATATGTGGGGAAATATTTATATTAAGTTAGTTCAAGCTTTGCAAATGAAAGATATCAGATTCAGTCTTCAGCTTAGCTACAGAAATACCTTTCTGAAACCAGGAGAACCATTTCATCCTGGCCACAACAATAAAATTTTCTCTATATGTATGTGAATATTCATGATATTAATAGTGGAAGACAAGGCATGACTGAAATAAGTTGCTTATACTATAGATGCAAAAGATAGTCTTGTAAAAAAAAAGATCAGCTATTCCAACAGTTAAGACTCTGGTTATAGTTATATATTAGCACCAAGTTTTATGCCAGTAACTTTCTTTTCCTCCCCCTATATTAATTTTGGATTTTTTTTGAGGGGGGGCAGTTGTTCATCCATTTCTCAGTCTTGGAAGTTTGGGGAATGTGAATATTGTTTTGATAATAGGCTTGTCTGGCCTCAAATACTTTACATTGAGACCTTCTGAGTCCATCATTTCTTCTCATCCAAGCTGACATCTTTGAACTAGATTGACTTATCCTATTTACAATGATGCTTCCTAGAATCTAAGTATCTTATTTTCGTAGATGTACCCAAATCAAACCCATAGAAATCTTTTTGAGGGCTTTTTTTTAAAGTGTTGGCTATATTTCATCCAATATTTTCTATCACAGCATCATTTAAAAATAAATTGTACATATGTGTTTCTGAGAGAAACTGCATCTTTTGTTGGACTTAACACATTTAGCAAAACAGAACTGTTTAAGAACAGAAGTGAAGGAAACCACAGCTGAGCAACAAAATACATAGTTCACAAGCTAAAAATTCCTGGATTACTTATTGGCATTTTAGATAGAAGATCCTTAAGTCAGGAGGCCAATTATTGTTGGCCAAAGATGCATGGAGAAATATGACTCTCTATAACGTCACTTTCTATATTGCTAAAATGTTGACAGTTGTGTTTGTTATTCAAAATGTATTTCTTTAAACTAGTTGGTGAAGACAGCTGTGGTTTCCACTGAAGCTTTTTGATTTCATCCCCTCCATTACTAAAATTAGAAATACAATTCAAGAAAAACTCTAGGTAAGTGATAGAAGTAGTTTGGTAAGGAAATAAAAACCAGATATGGAACAGGGTTTTTTCCCCTTAGTACATGGGATTAAAACTCAAAAAGTGGGTACTCTCAAAGTTTGAGAATTACAAAGATAGAATTTGTGAATCAAGTTCATTACTGATAATAATAACATCCATTAATAGAACCACTTGTTCTATTTGATATTAATTTCAGTGGGACAAACTCTATTGTTTTACATACATTTTCTTCTCTGCAGAAGAAATGAATCATATTCTTGCAGAATTTCTTCTAGAACTGAGAAATTTTCATGTAGGTAGGAAAATAGAAAAAAGAAGAAAGAGAGACATGAATATTGATTCCAATAAAAAAATTATAAATTTTATAAATAATTCTCATTTTATGATTCCTTTTGCAAATGAAGTGCTATCTCATTGTTTATGAATAAAATTTAGATTGACATCCTTATGATTTGATGGATTAGACTCATAAACTAAAACTGTTTACATTTGACTAACAATAGCAGGAAATCATCTAAGAGATGTACAATTAATTTTGTATTAAAGACATTCTTATTTTAAAAACACTACGGTTACTGAAAGAAGGAGTGGGATTCTTCCATTTCTCTGTAGTTTGTTTAAAAGCAACCATAGGAGAACAGATTGTGGATGTGAAGATGCCTTGTTTGATCAAATTGAATCAAAAGTCCTATAATCATAGCTGCATGTAAACTTACAAAAAACTTTTTATATGACAAATGGGGAGGAAGAGCTGAGTGCCCTTCTGACTCCCACCCACAATTCCAGACTGTTTTTATCAAGGTACTTGGGTACCTGCTGAAAGTTACAAACTCTTTATCCCATATGGGATAAACAATTAGCTCATTGTTGAGCATTACAAAACAGTTCTGAGAGCTGATCCCAACCAGCTTAATAGAAACCATTTAAAGAAGGGTGAACAATGCTTTTGTCACCAGGGACCAGATATAAAAGACTGCAGAGAATACAGCAGGGATATGATGGCATCACCACAGGGTCTTGAATCTGTATGGAAGTCTTAAGACTTAGCAAGAGTATTAGCAAGAGCCGTGGTGGCGCAGTGGTTAGAGTGCAGTATTGCAGGCTACTTCTGCTGACAGCCGGCTGCCTGCAATTTGGCAGATCGAATCTCACCAGGCTCAAGGTTGACTCAGCCATCCATCCTTCCGATGTGGGTAAAATGAGGACCCAAAATTGTTGGGGGCAACATGCTGACTCTGTAAACTGCTTAGAGGTGGCTGGAAAGCACTGTGAAGTGGTATATACCATATTTTTCGGAGTATAAGACGCACCTGAGTATAAGACGCACCTTAGTTTTTGGGGAGGAAATTAAGAGAAAAGCTGATTGGCGGGTGGATCGTGCTCCCGGAATACCCCCAATAAACTGTTCTCAGAGGTGAACTTTAGCAACAGGTTGGTTGGTTGTGAGCTCTGTGTCTTGCTTTTTTTTCTGAGGCTCCGTTTCAGAGGCTTTTTTTCTGAAGGTCCGTTTCAGAGGCTTTTTTCAGCCTCTGAAACCTCCGTTTTAGAAGCTGGGCGGGGCTACATTCGGAGTCTGGTCAGCTTCAGCACATTATTTTATCCCCTGGTTAGGGCTTAAAAAAACCTTCTTCGGAGGGAGTAGCAATGAAAAAAGCCTGCAAAGCCGGGAAGATCGTTAGCGCCTCGTTAGGGCTGGGAAAAAAAGCTTCCAATAAGCTACATTCGGAGTATAAGATGCACCCAAATTTTCAACCACTTTTTTTTGGGGGGGAAGTGCGTCTTATACTCCGAAAAATACAGTAAGTCTAAGTGCTATTGCTAAGAGTAACTTAAAACAGGTTTGATTTCAAATTTCAAGTGTATTAAATATTTGAAATGAATAGCATATAGGGCAGCTGACAATTTATGAAGAATATAGCACAAAGCATTTAAGGTTAATAGCATAAAAGTAAATCAAACATGTAGTTAATGCATAAGAATTTAGCACATTATTCAATTCATTGAGTGACGCCAAGAAATTCAGAAAGTAATACGTTTAGTTCAATGAGAGAAAGACAAAGTATTGAAAGAGTGAGAGGGAAAATGTGTAAGGTTTCCAGAAGTGATTCAGTTTACACAGTGTTTTTCCATGGAGAAACTTTAGCCACAACAAAGTTGGAATTTAGAAATCTTCCTGATGTAGAAAACAGGGAAATAAATATATATACATTGTAGCGTTCACATATACATATATGTCCTAAGGAAAACACATTTTACACAGCCACTTTACATGGGAATATGGGATAAAATAGAGATAGCGTTTCTGAAGTTAAGAAGAGACGAAATGTTTTTTAAAAAATGCATTTCATAGTGTTCTGGTCCTTGAGGTCAATGCAAGATGGATACTTTAGTTATTGAAGGAAGATGGGAGTACCTATCAATAGTTTTTTTTCAATGGCTCTGCTTGCTGTACTTCTTAGCTTCCTGGAGTTATTGTCCTGGAGCTGAGACTCAAACTCTGCCTAGTCAAAGGGGGAGCATTGGTACTGGACCCAGCATTGGTACTGGACCCAGCTTTATCTGATTCTGGACCCAGCTCAGTAGGGTTGCTGTAGGAACCCTGAAGCCTCTGCTTCTAAAATCTAAGTAGGAAATCCAACTCAGTCTAGGACTCTGACTGGTCTCTGCTCATCAACTCCAGTTTGGAGGGGTGCCTGATTTTAGATGGTTCAGAGATATTTCTCCATGGCATAAACAAAAATCTGGCATGTATAGAATTGCTTGACTTTCTCTCTCTGCAATTCTCATAAGTGATCTAAAGTATTAACAAAGAGGAAGACTGCTAGTTCAGAAAACTCAAAAGGAGATTTCTGTTTTTGAGATGATAATCATTACTAATAGCAGTGAAGGAAAGAAATTATTTCCAATTCTCACAAACTGTTATTTTTTTTACATAAAATGCCATTCTAACTTACAACTTTGCCTTCAAACTAAATGAGATGATGAAGGGGAAAAATTATTATTTAAATAATAAGCTAGGTGACACTGATGGCTTATACAATATATCAGCTTTCAGTATTAATAAGGGTTTTTTTTAATAAGCACTTTTCCTTACATGTGATTAGCCATAATACTTTTCTAATTGTTTGGCTACAATGAGGTTTCATGGCATGGTTTATACTGTTCTACCAGTGCCCCAGATCAGTAGTGGGTTGTAGATCCCATCGCTACCGGTTTGCTCATGCGTGCGGGTGGGTGGGCGGAGCCTCCCGCTGCTGCCGCTACCAGTTCGCCGAACCGGGCCGAACTGGGAGCAACCCACCGCTGCCCCAGATCCCAGAAAGCTGTGCCAGAAGAATTTGCTCATTTCCTTGGCCATTTGCCAATGGAGTTTCACAGGTTTTCATTTTGTTCTCATCTTGTTTATATTTGTCTCAAGAATGGGCAGCATCCAGGCCTTGAATCCTCTTTTAACAGCTCTTGGATCATATTCTAGCCATGATTGTATAAAACTATTGGCACAGTTTTCTGCCATTTTAAACTGAGAACAAATGAATTCTGTAGTGTAAACCCACCCACCCCAACTCCCCCAAAAGAAAGAAAAGGTATAACACAGTTTAAAAAAAAACCAGGATGTTTAGAAGAATTCCTCGCCAAACCTGTTTTTGCCACAGCTATGATTTAGCCTCACCCATTTAGGGCCCTTCAGTCTCCAACATTACAAAAATTGGGAAGATGCTGGATGATTTGAAAAGGTCTGTAAAATTCAAGAACAATAATTGAACAACTATCATCCTGATGTTACATTATCAGGATAATAATTGTTAAATTATTATTCTTGAATTTTTCTTGCTACTTTGGGGCAATCCTGCAGTTCATGTTGTACCCTTCCCAGATCCTATTTTAACTTTAATAAAACTGTATGATACATCCACTCAGATTGGGGTTCTGTGGGAATCAGTATTCAATCCCTGCTTCATAAATTAAAGGCTAATAAAAGAAGCTACTTTTTTTTTTTTACAAAACTCAAATGGTTAATACAGCAAAATTGTGGTAGTTTCTTCACATGTTTACATTTGAGTAAGAAAAACATTAATTCACAGTGATAGAAAAACATGGATATGCTTGATAATATCATATAACACCCCCCCCCCTAAATGTCTATGAAGATTCTCAGTCATCCAGGTTGTCCCAAAAGTGCTTTTTCAAGCGGCAACTGGACTTTCTGTTTTTTCTTTAAAGTCATTTCATTTCTCATCTTGGATGAGAAGCAAAACATCTTCAAAGAAAAACCAGAAAGTCCAGTTGTATAAACCCCCTACTTGCGCCCTGACGTCTGTTGAAAGTTCTTGGCTTTGTATGGTGATATCATCTTGCATATTTCATCACTCTCCCCCTTCCACCTCTCTTGCATCTCTGATTATGCTTATGTATTGATCACCATAAGTCTTCCTTCTATAAAAAGGTGCACTGAAACTTTGCGAACCTTATATTCAATCCAAACTCTCCAGCTTAATGTCTTTAAGGATGGTCTGGAAAAATTAATATGTCTGACAGAATACAAAAACTCTGCTCACAAGCCTGGGGCTAGCAAATTGCATTCTCCAGGATGTCATTCAATATGTTGGTGATCCCTGCACAAACATGGGAAAATGTGCTGCTGAAAGTTGAGTGAAAGAGGACAAAGATAGTTGGATTGATGTCACTTTACATTTCTTGGGACTACTAAGGAAGTATTTTACAGAACTCAGACATAATACATGATGTGATTTGGAGTCAAGTAGAAAGTGATTGTTGCAGGACCTGTCCAAGCCAATTTGCTGCATAGACAAAATAAATTTTACTGCACAAACACATAAGCAAAATGCCGTTTGAGAAGAAATATCCTGGTTGTTGTTGTTTTTTTTTTTTTTGTAAGTCTCATATAAGACACTGGAAGGATGAAAAATGCACATGCTCAGTGTCAAAATGGGTGATGAAATGGAATGATATATTCATGGCAATCACAAGGAAGGGATGGCAGCCCAAAATGGAACCTTATTATCTTCAGTGGGCAAATGAGGGTTAAGAATGCTCACATACTTTAGTTTAAAGGAAAAGTCAAACAAATAAAATCCCTTTGAGTCAAAGCAGGGGTGAAATCCAGCAGGTTCTGACAGGTTCTGGAGAACCAGTAGCGGAAATTTTGAGTAGTTCGGAGAACTGGTAGCGGAAATTTTGAGTAGTTTGGAGAACCAGCAAATACCACCTCTGGCTGGCCCCATAGTGGGGTGGGAATGGAGATTTTGCAATATCCTTCCCCCAGGAGTGGGGAGGAAATGGGGATTTTGCAGTATCCTTCCCCTGGAGTGGGGTGGGAATGGAGATTTTGCAGTATCCTTCCCCTGCCATGCCCACCAAGCCACACCCACCAAGCCACACCACACCCACCAAGCCACGCCCACAGAACCGGTAGTAAAAAAAATTGGATTTCACCACTGAGTCAAAGGTTCATAAAAAGGTTGAGAGAATCTGGTACATTTAATGAGTTTTTCTCATTGGATTCTCCCCCCCCCCTTAAATTTAAAAGCAACTACAAAAATTAGTCAGCTGGCTGTAGTGGTTTTTGTGCTAGATTGATTATTTGAATTATTGTTGGAGTTACGTCCTGTTGACAGTATCAAAACTGCTTGGCTGCTTTATAGATAACCTATGCCAGAAACAGGTGAGAATGCAGCCCTGCTAGCTCTGCTTTGTCTTATAGCAGCTTTGATATCATCAGTCACAATATGCTCCTAAGCCATTTGGCAGAGTTTGGCCTTGGAGGTCCTGTTTTGCCATGAGTTTGGTCCTTTCTGTCAGGATGTACCCAGAAAGTAGTGCTAAGATACTATTATTTAGTAAGGTGTTTGTTGACCTAAGCTGTCCCCAAAAGTTTCCATCTTATCCCTTAAGATAATGAAACCACTAGGAATGTTCATTCAAAACACTGAAATGAGTCATCAGTATACTGATGACACCAAGTTTTACACTGATGGCACCACATGTTGAGCTAACAGATTACCTCTTCCAGTGGCTTCACACAGATATTAAATCATAAGGGAGAATGACAAATCCTGCAGCACTCCAGTTTTAACATCCTCATTCACTTACCAAAAGTGAACAGTCTGCCAATTTATTTTGCCCTATGCCTCCCAATATATTTATAGCAGGTTCTATAATAGTCAAAGACCACAATAGGAACCAAATAGGAAGATCAATTTTCCACTGAGGTTTTCCACAAAATAGGAACAGCCAAGTCTATACAATTCAAAGTGTGTGTGTGTGTGTGTGTGTGTGTGTGTGTTTGTGTGTGTAATTTTTGGCATAGAAAAGGAACTCATAAGCCTCCTTTTCCACTTTTTCTTAACCAGTCATCATGCAAACCAATAGAACCATCAATGTTATAATAATCAGTTTAATGTTCAGTTTGTCCTGGAAAATAATTGCAGAATGGAGAATGTTTCAGCATAAGGTAGTGACAAAAATAATGATGGTTGGTGATTTTGCTCATTGGAATCAATCGTCACTTCCTGATCACTCATTGCTTTCATTAAAAATCTTTTCCCCCATATTTGTTCCTCTATTTCTTAAAAAAGAACAAGATTTCCAGTTCCAGAGTTGATACATTTGGCACTCAAAGACTTGTATTCCTCCAAAAGATTTAGAATGGAAAGTAAAGACTGATGTGTTTTCAGTATTTGGGGAGGTGCTGACAATTATAAAGAAATAGGAACCCTAAATATGTTCTGTAGAGGAAGAGAAGAAAAAGCAGGGAAAGTTGCAGGTTAAATATGGACAGGAGGGAAAAGGAAAAAAAATCAGAAACTCTCTATAACCAGTCTATTTAAATCAGGATAGAAATTTAGCTACTCTTTGCTGCCCAGTTGGAACTTGTACCTTCAGCAAAGTAAGTTTGTGTCCCCTACCATGCTACAGCAGGAAATCTCAGATAATGTACTGTTTGTGAGCTGCCCAGAGTTTGGTCTTAAGATGGGTAGCTATACAATTGTAGTTAAATAGAAAGGTAGGTAGGTAAATAGAGATAGCAATAGCACTTAGACTTATATACCACTTTGCAATGCTTTACAGCATTTTCTAAGTGGTTTATGAGTCAGCATATTACTCCAACAATCTGGGGCCTCATTTTACCAACCTTGGAAGGATGGAAGGCTGAGTCAACCTTGAGCCGGTCATGATCAAATTCCTGGCAATGGGCAAAGTTAGACTGCAATACTAATCACTACATCATTATGGATGGATGGATGGATGGATGGATGGATGGATGGATGGATGGATGGATGGATGGATAGATAGATAGATAGATAGATAGATAGATAGATAGATAGATAGATACATAGACAGACAGACAGACAGACAGACATCTTTGTCTTTCTACTCTTCTAGCTGTTTTTAGCTGCGTTCTGTCATCTAAATTGCTTTAAATAGATCACTAAAACTGAAAACGGCTTTCCAGGAGCTAGAACAGATGTTACCAAGAGATCATTCACTAGGACCTTCTAATTAGAAATTGCTTTTAATCTTACATTGCCATGAGTATTAAGGGACACCTACTGGGCTTTAAAACAATGGAACAGTGACCACATATAGGATACTTCTATATAAATCTAATCATTTTTCTGAGTATATCTATCATCTTCCACCACCACTTATGAGGAATAGCAGCTGCTTCTATACTCTTAGGGGAAACCTCATTGTTGGTCTTTGGGGACCCCCTGACTATTTGTGGTTTCTCTTATAATCATTACACTACTTGCTCATTTTTCACTATTTTCAGAACTAGCAATTTGTTTGATGTATTGTTGACCCAAACTCCAAATATGACTAGTAACCTCACTTGTATTCTTACATGGGCTGTGATTATCCTGCAGCATTCATTTATTTATATTCTGATTTTTAAAGATAAATTACAATAGTATATAATAAATATCAGAGAGTAAAAGGTAAAGGTAAAGGTTCCCCTCGCACATACATGCCAGTCGTTCCTGACTCTAGGGGGCAGTGCTCATCTCCATTTCAAAACCGAAGAGCCTGCGTTGTCCGAAGACGTCTCCGTGGTCATGTGGCCGGCATGACTAAATGCCGAAGGTGCATGGAACACTGTTATCTTCCCACCAAAGGTGGTCCCTATTTTTCTACTTGCATTTTTATGTGCTTTCGAACTGCTAGGTTGGCAGAAGCTGGGACAAGTAACGGGAGATCACCCCGTTACGCGGCACTAGGGATTCGAACCGCTGAACTGCCGACCTTTCTGATCGACAAGCTCAGCGTCTTAGCCACTGAGCCACCGCATCCCATCAGAGAGTATTATAAACAATAAAAAGCAATTATATGTATGTGAACATGTTTGTGTGTGTATGAGAGAAACTGAAAACAAGTTATATATATTTAAGAGTAAACATATTACCTGCTTGTATAGGAACAGCTACCATAAACAAAGCTTCTTAAAACCTGTATTGAACTTGTAAGAAAGTGTATTCTGTATTGGAGGGAGGGGGAAAAGCCATATCTCTTGCAGTTTCCTATTCAACCTGTACATGTGAGCAGAGGAAATGTTGATTCATACATGCAGGCAACATTAGTATACTTGTTTTGAGGGTTGGATAGTATTCAAAAAACAGATAGTTGAATTTTTAACTAAAAAATCAGCATTTTTTACAAACTTCTATATATGATGGGTTTTTCTATAACCACTTACCTGAGGGTGTTATTGAATTCGACAGGACTTTTTTCATAAGTCATTATTTATTGAACGTCTGCTAATTATGATAATTTTTTCTCTATACTTTGATGTCTGCGATCATTTCTATTGATAAAAGACTTCATCTGTCAAGATCAGATGCCATGATACTCTACTTCTGAATGAATAACTTCAAGTCCCAGAATCAGAATGTCTCAGAGTCAGAATTTGTTGACTTTCAAGAAAGAGGTAAGAAAAAAAGAGCAATAAATATGATAGAATTTATGTACTGTCGAAGTATATAAGTTATACAACAGATAATATAACCCACTAAAAATTGTCTTTACAATTTTATCAGTGTCTGGTTTTAAGAAAATTGCTTTCCAGACTGTTGTTTTTTATAATTTTTAGAAATTGAGTACAAGATGTGATAAAATGCCACATTAAAGTTTCCTAGTGTGAGTTATCCAGCCCATTACCACAGAACCTAAGTCTGCCAAGATCAGGAGGATACAAGGCAATCATCTTTCAAGTTAATCTCTATGAAGGTTTTTTTTAAAACCAACTCTTTGGAGGTCCCCTGGAAGCTTTATTTAAATTTATGTGTATCATTATTTTGGATGCAACCATGTGAAAAAGAAAGCTACACAAAGGCATATTTTATGTGACATAATCTGTCATCTTATTTTTTTTTATTTTTCTTGTTCTGTCCACTGTGAATTTAATTAGTATTGGTTTTTGGTTTTCTTTCTGGATTAAATTGGATTCTGAACATTTTTAAGAAGTTTCTTCAGATATTCAAGATGAGAATGTAAGAAACATCTCTGTCTTTTTCACCCCAATTTTCCATATGGTGGTGATGAATATTTGCAATGACTTTATACGTTTGTTGGATAAATATAGTTTCAATGTTTCATAGTCCATTTATACAAAATTATGACGTCAGTGTAGGCAACCTATAAAGTCTGAGGATGAGAGTAGGACTCCAACTTCCTTCAATGCTATCATCTCTTTGAACCCCTGAAGCTATCTCCAGATTATCTTATTTAAAAAAAAATCAGAGCAGCGTTTGTTAATTGTTTATTAAAAACTACACTTATTCCAGGGGTGAAATGCTCCCAGTTTGCTCGTGCCTCTCGGTCACCATAGAGCCAGTCGCCAAGGTAGCGCAAAGCTCTGCCCACCCGCCCAGATGCTGCCATATGGGTTCTTTTACCCTCTGCGCATGGGCAAAGGTTCTGTGCATGCTCAGAGGGTAAAAGAACCCAAACGCCGGCGTCCAGGCAGGTGGGCGGAGCCTCGCGCTACCTTGGCGACCGGCTCTACGGCAACCGACAGGCACGAGCGAACCAGGAGCATTATTCCAAAATGTTTCAAATATTTATCTAAGTCAGCATTGAAAATACTAAATATATCTACATTCAAATTTCTCTTTCTAGAGGATTCTGAAGAAGTGGTCTATGAAGGCATGTACACTGAGTTTTATAGCCACTGTAGCAGAAGCAGCTCTGGAAGAATTGTAAGTATGAACATTCCCTTAGAGTTGATCTAAGCATTCAGTGGAAATACAATAATCCAGGAATCAAGCTATTGTTCCTTCATGAATGGTTTTTATGAAGAGTTACCACTGTTTTGCCCCTGTAATCTGTCACTGCTTTCTCTTTAACTTCCCATCTTTATTCCTATTATTGGAAATGAGTCCTTTGAGGCTTAGATGGAGCATACATCCGAGTGTATGGAGCTTGTGAAAATAGTGAGCTTTTTGTAAAATTTGTTAAAATAAGTGCTATGTTATCATGCACATCTGCATGAAGCAACGCCAGAGGCAATCACCTGGATAGCTGAATTGGACATTCAGTTATGAGGCTACTGTCATATCTCCATAGAAGTTTTGTATATAATTACATGGACTGTGTATATATGTTTACTTCTCTTCTGTCATGTTCTCATCATACACTAAATAAATAATGCAAATCTTGACACTAGATTTCAGAAGTTGACTGTAATTCCATAGGACTAGATATATGCAGCTAAATAACACCTTGTGTTGTGAATGAACAGTAATTAAAATCGTGTTCTGTCTGATATTGGAACAAATTAACATTCAGACATCAGGGAGCAAGGGAAAGACAAAGCTTGTTGCCCCACCGCCTGCAAACAAAAAAACACAAAGTTTTCACTTGTAACAGCTGATCATTTTTCCAAAGTTCAGCAAAGCTGTTACAGTTCAACAGAGATGTTGTAATAAAGGGACCTGGGGGCAATTAGATGGAAGAATTTGGCAGGATAAACTAAATAAAACTCAGGGCTCTAGCTAAGGCCACAGTGAATGTGAAATATTGATCATGAATAAGTTTTTACTATGTGAACCTTCACATTTTTTTTCTTTCCTGTTAGTGGACATAATTTAATGTAAGATTTCATGGAATTTCAACAACTAATTGCAAAAAATAACAAGAGAGTGGTGCAGAGGGCAAACAGCACCTTTACAGAATGAGGGGATATATATATATATATATATATATATATATTTGTGATAGCATCCCATGATTCAGAAGATTAAACTCTCCAACTATGATTCCTCTTGCCCAGCTATGATTCAGTGTAGAGATGGCTGGTTGTAAAAAAGACAAGTTGGATTCCCCTTCCCCTCTGCCACCCCCAGGCATGGAAAATAGAATTTTCTTGTTCCCCTTTTAAACCCAATATTAATTGTATACAAAACAAAACATTTGGTATAATCTAACAACATGGAAAATCATGGGAATGTGCAACTACCACCAGACCTGATTATGACACAGGCCTGGTGGTAGTTGCAAATTTGTTCTTCCATGCAATATCAAAATGCAACCATAAAACAAGTGGAGGTTACATCACAGCAAAGTGACACTGAATGGCATTTGCTCCTCTTGTCTCCAAGATGTCCATTTTGTAGGGTTGGTTGTAAATGAGAATGCTCAGGAAGATAAATCTATCTCAGCATCTACTGATGTCCTACTATCGCAGCACTATTGAGAGTGTCCTGACATATGGCATTCTTGCATGGCATGGGAGCAGCTCTGCAGCGGACAAAAAAGCTCTACAGACAATCATTAAAACTGCCCAGAATATCATCGGGCTCCAGCTACCAGCCCTGGACGATATCTTCGCATCTTGCTGTTTGAGGAAGTTGCACAACATTCTCAGAGACTCTTTCCATCCTGCTTACAATCTTTTTGGACTGTTGCCTTCTGGCAGAAGATACAGAACAATTAAAACTCGGACCACACATTTTCTGAATAGTTTTTATCCCAAAGCTATAATTGCACTCAACAATTAACTAAAGGGCCACCATCAGTGAGCTGTTGGACAGCATTAGTTGGTCTGTTGTGTGGATGTTTGGGTGGTTCAGGGTGGGGAATTTGTGGTGGGTGGGGGCGTGTTTTGGGATTGTTATGTGTGTTGGGCCTGGTCTTGGGCATTATGTGAATTTTGTATGGGTATACTGTGTATATATGTACAATGACAATAAAGTAACAATTAAAACTCGGACCACACATTTTCTGAATAGTTTTTATCCCAAAGCTATAATTGCACTCAACAATTAACTAAAGGGCCACCATCAGTGAGCTGTTGGACAGCATTAGTTGGTCTGTTGTGTGGATGTTTGGGTGGTTCAGGGTGGGGAATTTGTGGTGGGTGGGGGCGTGTTTTGGGATTGTTATGTGTGTTGGGCCTGGTCTTGGGCATTATGTGAATTTTGTATGGGTATACTGTGTATATATGTACAATGACAATAAAGTATTTATTTATTTAATTTAATTTAATTTAATTTAATTTAATTTAATTTAATTTAATTTAATAATTTAATTTAATTTAATTTAATTTAATTTAAAATTTAATTTAATTTAATTTAATTTAAAATTTAATTTAAAATTTAATTTTTTAATTTATTTTTTTAATTTAATTTTTTAATTTAATTTAATTTAATTATTTAATTTAATTTAATTTAATTTTAGGATAGTATGGGTAGTTAAGATACAAATAGGACTTTATGAGGGGGCTCTTCTAAATAGCCTTCCCCTCTTACAGGATTTCCTCTCCTCTCCTCTCCTCTCCTCTCCTCTCCTCTCCTCTCCTCTCCCCTCCCCTCCCCTCCCCTCCCCTCTCCTCTCCTCTCTCCTTTCCTTTTGTGAAATACTATTTTCTTTTCCTGTCTGCTGTTATTCTCTGCTGAAACTGAATAGGTGATTAGTCCAGTGTAGACTGACAGTGTTGATAGCAGCAGGGAAGAAGTTCTTCTCTCACCGAACACATACTTTCAAAACTTTGGCTGTGACATCTTCCACTTCTCATCACTAAGGATGCCCAAAGATAAGTTAGGAAAGCTAGGTAGGATATCCTTTTTTAAAAAAAAAACTTTTTTTATTGAATACACATATAACACAAACACATACAAAACAAACAATATCCTAATGCCACCAGCTGTTTCCTACAATAACCTCAGTAGAAATATAGTCCATTGCTATGCCTTTGTTTTCATTCTTTGGATTCCTGTGGCCATCCTTAATTGTTTTCTCTGTTTATACAATGTTGGGAGAGAAATAGCCAGAATATATATTTCTAACATGTGAATTGTTAAATTCAATTCTGAAATGTTCAGCCTTTGAGCCAAGCTTCCAGGAAGATTGCAAAGTAATTTCTTCCATGTAATGAAAACAGTAACAATGACTTTGGGAGAAGAATCTAGTGGGCTTAGAGGTTAAAGTATAGCTCATTTAAACTTGCCAATCTCTTCAGCTCTGTCCAAAATTAATTGCCATCTGTTCCTGACTTAGTTTCCTAGTTGGATGCAAACCAACAGCAAAACAAAGCAGCCGTGGAACTCTACCTAGCAGCTGATTTCTCCAGGTTCCTGCCAAACTGATGGGATCCCATCTGCTTTTTTCAGATGTGTTGCATGTATTTCAAGTGCTGCCTTAATGGCCTGACATATCTGTTTATAGGGATGAATATGAATATACTATATTTCAGAGTTAAGTACAATAACAGGCAGAGGTCTGTGTTAGTTTATTGCACTGCGCTTGCCTCTTCTGCTTGTCATGTTCTTCTGGTTTAAGATGTTATGGGCAGGATGCCATGAACAGGCTTAAGCAAGAGATCTGTTTATTCAGCACTACATTGTCAATGTGTGGAAAATGGAAAATTGTTTAAGTTTCCATGATTCTTTATCCTTTTGACAGTCCATTACATGACACAAGATTCCCCTGGGACAGTATTTAAACATCAGAATTCACTTCACTGATTTTGTGCTTTTTCAAAATATTCAGCTCTCTCTCTTTCTTTCTCTTTATGCTGACTTATAAGTACCTTGACTTATACCATGTCATGTCAATAGTCACTTGTGGTCCATAATGTTTATATTGACTTCCAGTAGCTCTCCAGGGCTTCTAGGGCTTTTCCACTGCTTGGAATTGCCAGGGAACGAAATTGGGAGTTTCCACAAGCAATGTACATGATTCATCAATGGCCAACAGTTCCTTCCCAAAATGTGTGTGTCCTTTGTATGCTGCTTTCCTTGATTTAAATGAGGTAAACTTTACAAATTACAGCTTCTTATCAAAACCCCCATGCCAGCAATGGATTAGTATATGGATGAGTGCATTTTTCATTTAGAAGTTGATGTTGGAATCTTGTGTTTAAGGTTCAGAGACATGCTTTTTCTATGTTAACTTCAAATTAATATCAAATTAATTTGAATTAAACTCTTAAAGGGACAACAACAGCCTCCATGTATCTTGTACATCACTATGTTTGACTAGGATATTTATGCCATAAAACAAAGAAAAAAAATACAATCAATGTAAATTGTATTAATTAACTATGAAATCTTTGAGCTTGGTTGTTTTGTTGCAGATATTTCATTACCAAACTAGGAAACATCATCAGTGCTAGTATGGGAGTAGGGGTCCTCTCCTTTTATATACTAGTGGCTTGCTCTGTCAGTATTGGTGGAAGTGTATTTGGTGGTTCCTTGATTGGAATGTTGCTTACTGTTATCTTGTTTGTCTGAGTTGATAGTTTTTTTGATTGGGTATTGTTTACTTCTCGATTGTTGGTCTAGTGTATAGAACTCATGATGTGGTTCTGTTATTATTAACATCCCTCCATCTATAATTTTCTTATGCTGTTTTAGTTCTGCTTTTATTATTTTAATGCTCTTAACAATTATTATATAATGGTTTTAAGTAATTATTGTTTTATTTATTTACTGTTTTATTGGGCTGTTGTACACCATCCAGAGTTATTTCTATGAGGTGGGCATCCATACCAATAAAACAATCTATATTTATTGGTGATTGGAAATGTCTTACGAAACTTTTGTGTAAAAATGAAAAAGATGAATTTTTGATTTATGGTTTTGAGGATTAGATAGGGTAGATTATAGAAAAAAGAATATCTTGATGTAACTTTAGAGAGAACTGTTAAAATACAAGTGTACTTATAATGGCTGTGAAGAATGTGTGAGGCAACTTATTTGCATCATTTTTCTTTCTTTTCTTCCACTTTTTCTTCCTCTTTGTTTTCTTCCTTTTTTATATTAATTTGAATGTACTGTATTTATGTGTATTCATTCAAAAAGAAGTAACTTGTGAGTTAATAATTCTTGATAAACTTATTGAATATAACTACAACAATAAGGGTGATAGACTATGCCTCCTTACCTATTAAAATAAAATATGAACAAAATAAACTGAACATTTTTCAAGGGAAAATATAAAATGGCTTGAATAATTAGAAGCAGATAGCTCCAGAATCTTTCTGCCTTTCAAGTAGCTGTTTATTTGCATGGATCCATCAAGTCTTTCTGCTTTCTAATGCACCATTGCTCTCAAAATAAATCAAAACAATAACTAAAAATATGAATGTGTTAGTCATAAAGCACAAACTATATGGAATATTTCATAAGAATGAGGAAATATTTTCTAAATTGAAGACAAAGTAATCTTTGTCCCTCTCCTCCACCTATGCAGGAGGTAAATAGATGTGCTTCATTTGTTATAGTAATCCTTATATTATGTGGGCTTTTTTTTAAAGGACATAGTCTATGCACTTTTCTTTATTAACATTACCTTTATTTTAGACTCTTTTAAGAGAAAAATTAAGCTTTCTTTTTAAAGAAAGAACAATAGTAATATCAGCCACTATTATTTCTTAAGTTTATTTTAAAGAACAGAACATTTGCAAAACTGTTTTCTGGTGGATTTACAATCATAATGGCAAGTCAGAGTTTTATCTATTTTATTTTTTTCCAATTAATTCAGATATAGAATGGTTGATTATAATAGAAGAATGGTTCATACAAACACAACTTTTAGAATAGAATAGAATAGAATTTTTTATTGGCCAAATGTGATTGGACACACAAGGAATTTGTCTTGGTGCATATGCTCTTTTATGGCAGAAAACAGTAGCCAAATGTCGAAAGAGGCACTCAAATATGTTCTACAAAACTAAATATAATATAAATATAAAAAGCAATAGGCAGCTCCAGTTTTTATTAGGCACTAATAACCAGAGGTAATTCACAGTTTGCATAGAGATTTCCACTTTGTAAAACAAGGTGGAGCAACAATAAAATCAACATTAAATAAAGAAAGACTTCATTCTTCAGCAGACATGCTGTTTAAATTGTTTCTTCTTTTCTTAAGAAACTAAATTACTTCTATTTAATTTGTAGATAGAATTCGTTATTACATTTCATGTCAAATAGCTGAAATACGCTTTATCTGGCTGTTGAAATAGCTAATTTTCAGGAATCACATAATTCATGACATAGTTAAATAATTAAACTGAATTGAGCAAGAGTAAGCTAAGCTATTGGTAGGAGGGCAAATTATGACTGTGATGGGCAGAGAAAGGCATGGTTGGAGGTACTGAAGAAGCTTTTACAGGATGAGCACATTGGTGTAGGAGCCTTCTCTGCCAGTTTACCCAGCTTTTGTCCTCTATTGGGCACTTTGTTTTCAGATTGCTGCTGAAAAATATTCATGCTATATTCACAGATATATGCACAGATCTGGCATA
Source organism: Thermophis baileyi (assembly GCA_003457575.1). Classification (NCBI taxonomy): domain Eukaryota; kingdom Metazoa; phylum Chordata; class Lepidosauria; order Squamata; family Dipsadidae; genus Thermophis; species Thermophis baileyi. Next base: position 3,388,196 of record QLTV01001802.1, on the reverse strand, counting down.
CATTACTGAGCCCCATTATGGATGGGTATGTAGCCCTGTTGGAATCCTACTCTTCTCAAGTTTAGGTCCTCAATGCCAAGGTTTTAAAGATGGATGGCTGAGATTGTTTGAGAAACACATTGCAGGGGGTATTTATTACTGGACAATATTTTAGGGCTTGTGCTAGAATCCCTGAGGCATCTGGATTTGGGCAATTCCAACCTCCCTATTTTGTGAAAGAGGTCCCAAATATCTCATAAATTCATTACTTCCATGGCAGCCATTGTTTGTCACAAATATTTACAGCCCTGACTTACATAAGTAGATATGTGTTGGATATGATTGGGGTAAGTGAGACATAATCTCAATATGAAGAACATGATATTTATCTTTTATTATGATCAATTCACTTTATGATCAAACTGCAGGTTGATCTCATTAAGGGTTGAGGGCCTATTAAGATGATCCTCAACCCTTAAAGAGGGTCCATTAGTCCCTGAGGCCTAATAGGTTTTCAAAGGGCACATTTTCTCAACAATTTGTAAATCAATTCCAATTCATGCCTGCTCAATTTCTAGAACTCAGAATTGGACAGAATACTTAAAAAGATTTTTCCCATAAGCATCTCTGACCAATTCCTTATCTTAAGCAACATTTATCAAAGAGCTAAGGGAGATGAAGAAACTGAACCTGGGTTGGATCTGGTGTGACAATAGAATACAATTTGGCCTCAAGCCTTCTTTCATTTCAGAAAGCCTTGACTACTATAGGGTTTCAAGAGCCTTTGCTTAGAGTACCATTGTAAACAACCATTGCTTATATTTATTTATATGGCTTCTTCATCAGGATTAGATATGGTTTTCTTGTTTTGTATTACTGTATACATTTGTTGTGTATGTCCAATGCCTTCCAAGTGAGGTAGCATGCAAATATTTTAAAATAAACCAATAAAAGAATGTATGCATAAAGCTGGCCTTTTATTTAAAACAATAATGATATACCTACAAGATAGACTAAAAGTAGACAGTTTAAAATCCAACATTTAAAATGTTGCCTCATGGTAATATTTCAACAGATTATTCACATATTTGTCAGATAAAGGTAGGACTTCAGCTTTAGCAAATTTTAGATCTGTCACTATCAGAAAAGGGACAAGGAGTAATACTATTCACATTTATTGTCTTTTGTTGTAAAATGTCTAGGTTTTATTAAAAGCTGTTATTTTGTAAGATAGTTCAAAAATCACAGCTACTACAACAGAACAGAACAGAAAACCAAAACCTCTATTGGGTTTTAGAAGATGTGATCACATGAGACGAAAACACAAATCTAGAAAGTGCAACACTCTTTTTAATTGACTAAGAGGTCGGGATAGTGATTTGGAATAATTATGAAACTAACAAGGTGTTCTCCCTACATAATTTTAAGTGGGGTGTTTGCTCTAATAACCCAGACAGAAGGGATAAATGTTCTAGGTATTCTTCTACCTATGTCTCTGGGCAATCCAGAACAATACACTGGAGAAATCTGGGGAAAGGGGGAAGGACAGTAGTAGAGTCAGATAACTTACAAGCTTTCTCCTGATCCACCTGTGTGGTATTTAAACAGAGGCCATTATGGAATCAAGCTCTACCTACCCATTATTACTTTTTGCTATTGCATGCTGTTTCTGCACTATTTAGGCACAAATTAATGACAGGTATTAGATTGGATGCTTGGCAACTATCCTAGCAACATGAAAGCCAGAGACCATTGGACAAGGCAGTGAAGATAATGTTCATTTCTTTTGTGCACTTCATACTAAAACTGTATACTGGTCCTTCAACTTGTATTTCATAATTGAAAGATGAAAAGCCCAATTACTATTTGGAAAAGTCTGTACTAGAACAGAAATAGAACAATTCTTTTTTTTTCTTTGTTAGCTTTTGGGCATCCTCACCTTTCTTCACCTGTAAAGTTGTTTCTTCTCTCTTCTCTGATTTTACTTTAGCTAAAGTAGACCATTTTGTCATTCTTAGCATCTTTTTCTAATCTCAGCTAAATTTGAGCCTTAGCTCCCCTGACACTCTTTCTACAATTGTTGGCTACCTATTCATACACTTCCATCCTCATCCTCATCCTCCCTCCCTCCCTCCCTCCCTCCCTCTCTCTCTCTC
>QLTV01001802.1:3332638-3348933 GCA_003457575.1 Thermophis baileyi | reverse complement strand
TATAATTGATATTTCTTCCCTGTTAGTTCATTAAATTGTGGATGGACCATATTATAATACAGTTACATCACCATAATCAACTTGTGATGAAGGAAATTGTACAAAAACAATGCATTGAAAGCTTTATGTAGGGGAAATAATATGCAAAAACTGTGTTTATAAGAATGCAAACATTTTTGTGTATCATATATTTAAGTACATAAAACCCCCTCAGTCAGCAAATTAAAGCTGACAGTTTTTTAAAAAATCATAAATTACCATAAATGAACTTGATAGATATGTGAATGTGTGAAACTTCAAATTGCAAATATTTATTGAACTCTGGTCAAAAATGGACAATTCCTAATTTTGGTACTCAGTTCTGAAACTCAAGATTGCTCTAGCAATTAAGTGTAACTTAAAGACCTACATTTCTTTTTAAAAAAATGAACGAGTTTTTAAAATTTAAGATTAAAAAAAATACAATAATGCTCATATACATTTTTAAATATTCCAGTGTGCTTTGCTACTTGCAAAGTACTTGTTAATTATTTCAGATATATTCAATTGTTTCTTCTGGATTATGAATCCTTTGTGAATTTAATACTTTACATGTTCAGTGCATTTTGTAGTGCTAGTGTATTTTATACGTCAATGCATTTTTCCCTTTCCTGGATATAATTTAAAAGATTTGGAGATATGTTCTAATAAGAAGCACTTCTCATGGCAACTGTGATGAAACATAACTGACGATGAAAATTGATCCCTTAAGTGTTAGCTTTTCATACTGTCTGAAGCTTTCTTGGAGATTATACAGAGTCAGTTGAAATATCCATCTTGTCAGCTGTCATTAAATCAATAAAATTCATCTTCCTCTATCTCTGTTGTAAATTATCTAATATCTATTATCATCAGCTATTATTGTCAAAGGCTGTTTATTGCACAAAAGAGAACAAAAAAGCCAACCTTGGCTTTCAAATAGTTTAAAAAAACCCAGAGACCATAGTAATTTATAGTCTGTCTTGTATTTTAAGCTTGTGTACTTCTGTATTAATTACAAGGAAAAGTGAGAGCTCAGTCTGCTTTTTTTGTCAGATATCCTATGATTAATCATGTGATACTAAATCTTTCCCTCAAAAGTAGAATGAGGTATCAAGAGGGGTGCTGCAGGTTTGGGCCTGCACCTCGAATGTTTTCATATTCTTTTAAAGAAAAATTACTTTTATTACTTTATTAAAGTTTGTCCCACCTTTCCTCCTGTAGTTGAAGTTGGCCGACAGAGCACTCTGTCTTCCACCCACCTCCAAAGGAAAAAAGAAAAACAACATGTAGATTGGACTGAGAAAGTAAATGACTGGCCTGAAGGTAGCCAGTGAGCTTCCATGGTGGAGGATGGATTTGGTTTCACAATCCTAGTCCAGAACATTAGCCGCTAGATTGCACTGGTTCTGTGTGTGGAGACAGAGATGGAAGAATGTGATGCTTGCCCTTATAGTAATTCATTGGCTTAGATCATTCTTCACCAAGACTTTTCCATGCATCATAGTTTTGGAGTCCCATGTAATTTTCTGTCTCGTACAGTTCTATACTCCACTTTTGCGCTGAACATAATGTTCGCTGGTTATCTGTCCCTTGGTATTTCTCGCAGGTCATCTTGAAATAGAGGTTTTTTTTTTCATTCCCAGATTTCTGTGGGCCAATCTCATTTTGTGTTTTCACAAAATGAGATTGGCCCACAGAAATCTGGGAATAAAAAAAAACCCTCTCTATTTCATCATGACCTGCAAGAAATACCAGGAGACAAACCACCAGAGAACATTATGGTTAGTACAAAAGTGGAGTATAGAACTTTACGAGACAGAAAATTAGATGGGACTCCAAAACTATGATGCCTACTTAAAACGGTGATGGGCAAATGGAATGCTTAAGCCCCATCTGAGAGCTCACCTAGGTGCTATTTTTTTTCAAAGCAAGTTTTTTTCTTCCCAGACTTCTTTGTTCTGCTGCTCAAAAAACTTTGCAGTTTCCCAATATCAAACTGAAATCTATCTGCTTGCTACAGAAAATGTATTGCCTCCTGTCTTACAGTGAGTAAAATGATAAATAGCTTCCTTCAACACATCTCCAGAAATATTACCTTCAGCACTGAACTACCACAGCTAAGAAAAATAATAGGTAGCTTTGCGCTTTCGTGGTACCTCCATTACTTTCTATTTAAGTCTGAAAGGCATATTTTAGCTGTCATTGAATGTAAGCATTTCTTCCAGTGCTCCCATCCAGACTGAGGAGCTGGGAACTTTAACTAATTTGCCAGTAGGAGTAATGGATTCTATACGCTAATATTATCATGCAGAGAAGTTGCTTTTAAGTGACTTTCAAAGACATGAAATGCACATTAGAGAAACCACGAATGCAAGTTCTCCAGTTTTAAATATCGTACAAAGTTTGCCTCTTTCAGACGGGTGGCTTTTAGAAGTGTGCTGAATTTTTAATAAGTGCTAAAGTAACAGTAAATAATGTATAATTAATATTATACCTAAATGTATTTATCAAGCCTTATTAGAGACCTTCAGACTCATAGCTTGAAACATTTGTGATAAGCATATTCTCCTGCTGCATTCAAATTATTTCCCGTATTCTTAATTTATAACTTGGTTATTTCATCAAGCCACGGGGACTGGTTTGTTATGACTATCCCTCCAGATGATGAATTGCTTTTTATTGTACTGAATATAGTTCCTGTTTTATATATGCAATTACAACATAGTGTTTGTTTTAAAATTTGATTGTGTACTTCTTGCTTTAATCCCAAATTATGTATTTGGGGAGTTGTACACTACTCACAGACAGCTAATTAGGGTCCCTTTAAGCCCTATAAATAAATGTAATTTACCTTATACTATGTAAAGGTAGGTGGTGATCCTGGAAGTGGGTAATGGAGGTTTTTAAAATGTTTTTCTATACCTGCAATTCATGTGGCTGATTACTAAAATTCAGTTCTGGTGGATGTAGGTCTGCATATAGAATTTGTTTGAAATGGCTAGTTAGTAGACCTGTGTAAGGCAGATGGATTCAACTCAATGAAGGGCTTCACACCATGCAAATAATATGATTGAGTTTATATTTGTGAAGTGGGAATGAATATTGTCTTGAGAAAATATTCTATATCTGTATATATTCTGTATTCTGTACCAACTCACAGTCGCAATCAACCATTGTAATAGCCATTGCAATAGCCATACAGCATATGCACAACACATACCCAGCAGTCTGTTCTAGCTTTTGAAACTGCCGGAGGTGGCCTCAGAATAGAATAAAGTAAAAACTCCTGCCTTTCTTTTAGAAGCATATGGCTGAATTTCTTTATGAAACAGCAAGATGTTTCACTTGAGCTTTAGTTGAAGCAACAGGTTCCTTTGAAGATCTGCAAGGCCTTTTTCCTAGCTCACAGCCCTGTTCAAATTATGTGAACTAGACAATGAGTGGTAGAACATTGTTAATGTTAAGGAGGTTATCTTTTAATATCCCACTGATGGCAGAAAAAGAAAAGAAAAGAAAACTATTTCTTCTAGCTAACACAAACAGACATAGTTTCTCATCACCACCACTATCACCCCTGCCTCCTCCTCCATAGCTCCATTAGGTAGTGCAGATCTGATAAATTCCAGAAGACCGCCTGTAGAGTTGAGTGATAAAAAGCCATAAAAATAAAACTACAGTGGTTCCAGGAAAGTAAGTCAGAAAATAACATTAGAATGCAAAACCAATGAAAGAGTCTGAAATTGGGACTAAAGAGTACCTGAAACTACAGACTCAGTTTCAGCATTAGAAAGAAGCCCTATCTATGTTTAAGGTATATGGATCTCCAGTATTCTTGCTACAATACTGGTTACCCATTAGGCATTGCTCTAAAACAGAACTCAGAGTGATCATAGTTAGGCACTAGAGCAATGCCAATACAGTCAATTATATGCCTTCCTCACAATATATTGTGAGTAATGATTGTACAGTGGAAGATGACAATGAAGAAGAAAGCTTTTAGAAATGCTGGTGATTGGATTGGTAGGCCTTCTTTCCATACCAAATGGCAAGCATATCTCTCACTTTGGACACTCAATTTTATTGGCTACCCAAGAAAACTCTAAAATTACTCTATCAACTCTATCAGAAATGACGTCTGCTTCTATGGATAGACTGTATGGAACAAACTTTGTCTGACAAGACAGAGAAAGTGAAGAATGTGGAACTACAAATGACAGACCAAGAGAATGGTTTGGAAAGGGATGCTTTACTATATCTACAAATGAAACTGGCTGAAGTTTTAAAAATTAAAAGGGAAATAAAATCATAAACCAACACCTGGAAAATGTTTTCATACTGGATACACAAAAGAGGCTTCTTAAAGCCTTGAAGAAATCTGTGCAATAGGATAAAGAAGAATAGAAAAGAAATCTTACTGTAACTGAACTTCAAAACTCCAAGTGATCGTTATCAATTCATTGTTGTTCCATTCTATGTGAATGAAAAGAGGAGGAGAGGAGAGGCATTCAGAACTAAAAAAGCTTCTTGGATGAGAAGTGAAATGTTTTCCCAGTTCAGAACTGAATAAGCTTCTTAGATGAGAAGCAAAGTGTTTTCAAGGGGGAGGGAAATCAAGTAAACAGTTGCTTTTTGGAAAAGCACCTGAATAATTGAGAATCTCCATAGACATTTTGCATTGAGATTTCCTATGGATGAATGGTTTCAGAGGTTTTTTTTCCCTCCTCCTTTCCCACATCATAATATGTTTTCAATTTTTGTATACCATTATTTTATATATAATAGAAAAATGAAATTAATAGTTACAGTTACTTAGAAATAAAATTACAATCTCAGTACCAGAAACAATCAGGTAGTTCTTGCTTAACACCTACAATTGCGTCTGGCAACTCCATTGCTAAGTGACAGGGTTGTTAAGCGAGACATCATGTGATTGCCACAGATTTACAACCTCACTTCTGCTGAAGTAATTAAGCAAATCATCTGGCGTTATTAAGCAAGACATCATGTGATTGCATTTGCAAATTTACTGCTGGCTTTTCCATTGACTCTGCTTGTTGGAAACTGGCCATAGTTTCCAACTATGCACAAGCACACAAATGACAATTACATGATGCTGTGAAAGCCACAAATGCCTGCTGGATGCTCAAATCTCAGTCACTGACCATGGGATGCTGCATGGGTCATAAGTGTGAGGACCAGTCGTAAAGTTATTTTTTTCAGTGTGGTTGTAATTTCTAGTAGTAAATAAGTAGGGCAGTTGTTAAATGAGGACTACCTGTAAAATCCATTTCTAAATTTAAGCAATAGCTTAACTTGAAGTAGTTAACATGGAACAAGACTTCTGGAAAATAAAGGGTAACTAATATCAACAATAAGCCCAGAAAAGGTTTTTTTTACACAAACACCTGCCCCATTTGTATTTTTCCTCCAACCCCCAGAAAATAGGCTGTATCCTAAAGAACAAATATGAGGATTCCATCAGAAACGTATTGCTTATATAATAGCTCTGTTTGTTTTGCACACCTGGATATGGGGAGCTTTCTTCACAGGCTTTTTCCTCAAAGAAAGCTTTATCTGTATTCTAGAATGAATTGCTGGCAGGAATAAAAGATGAGCAGATATAACCAGACATGATCTATATATATTTTCAAAGTCATCAGTTTAGTCTCACTGCTAACAAGAATGACCCATCATTCTATGGATAAATATTTTAGTAGTCCAAACACATCATTCCTGAAGATAAATATTTAGAACTATCAGCATAGCGATGCTGGAGAATCTAAATAAAAACATTTTAAAAATATTAAAATTCTAAAAATGAAAGCAATTTCTTTTCCTTCCAACTCAGTGCAGAAAGCTACCATTTCACATCTGGAAACTTTTATAAATGGTGCTATTCTTAACAAATAGCTCTCAGTATTTCATTTCAGAAGTACTAGCCTTAGTTCAGGTAGAAAGTTAGAATTTAACCCTGGATTTTCAAGATTTATTTTGTGATTTCATGTTAAACCACAAGATCTAAATCTCCTATCATCAATCCATCCATCATCTATCTGTCTGTCTGTCTGTCTGTCTGTCTGTCTGTCTGTCTGTCTGTCTGTCTGTCTGTCTATCTATCTATCTATCTATCTATCTATCTATCTATCTATCTATCTATCTATCTATCTATCTATCTATCTATTTCTATCCATCCATCCATCCATCCTCCAGTTGCAACATTCTATTAAAAACAAGTCAATGAAAATACAGCCAAATTATTAAACTGTTCTCAAAAAGGATAATTCCATACTGAGATTCATTAAAAGAAAAAGAATAAAAGCAAAAGAAAAATAATAAAAGTAAAAGAAATAAAAATAAAACCACCACAATCACAACACTTTTGTACAAATCTCTGCTGCAAATGTAAAAAGATAATTGTAGAATTGAAAGTAATACACAAATTGTTTATTGCAGTATTGGTTGCTTACAATTATATATTACAGTGAGAATGTATATAAAATAGGCTTGCATTTCTGTTCCTTTTAGGTTTGTTCTCACAAACCTAAAAGGAACAGAAATTCAAGCGTATTATATAGATGCATCCTAATTAGGCTGCACATATGAACAGTATACTGTAGCTAAACAATTGATTGGATACAGCAGCATAATCTGACTGTTGATGAGGTAAGGCCAGTGTGGTAATGAAGATGAACTTACAAAACTAATAACTGATATAATTAGACAGTGGTTAACTTTGCTGAATAGACTATTGAGGTTCTTTTAAATTTGCTATTGAAGTTATCGCCTGGTGACCTTGCTTTCTAGTGCTGTTCCCAACGCATTATGCCTAAATGTTTTATGATTGACATAAGTTTATTTTCCCAAGTAAAATTAATTTACTTGCCTTTCCTAATGTTATTTTGGCTTCAAAGTACCGGTGCCTCTTATGCCCATTTTGGTAAGGTCACAAAAAACCAAACACAGAAATAATCTGTTTGCTTTCTATACTTTGTTTAAAATGCAACAATTTGTGCATATAAAACACAAGTTATCAGTAGAACAAGCCTTTCTTCTCCTCCTATATCCATTTTTCTTGGGTGCCATATGTTTTATGAAAGAAGGGCATGTTGAGCTGTAAACATTCTGGATTAAACATGCCTGTTTCAAAGCAAGAACATTCCCAGACCTTCTCAAGCTGCTTCTGGCTTAGAGGATTTACTTTCAAAATGTGGGGAAGGTTAGGTATGATCTGGGGGAGATTTCTGGAACATTTTGTTTCTGAAATGGTGGATTTTGCACAAACCTACTTATTTTATTCAATGAGCTATTCACCAACTTCTTCTTTAAAATATACCTTTTTTACCTATAAAAAAAAGCTTACTAAAATCTGCTGAAATAAAACTCATCCTGATTATATAGGAAAGGCTGCAAGTTTACAAATAAATAAGCATACCATAGAACACCCTCATCAGTGAGAAACAAATTCCCAACTCTTCTGAAAAATGGGGAAAAAAATATAACTCGGGTTTCTACAACACAAAAAATAATGAGCCAGATGAAATACAAGCTTTGAAAAGGGGGATAATGCAAAATGTATGGGAGACATATTGGGAGCTGGAATTCCCCAAGGCAGGGATGCTGTAGACAGCCAACTGCCATCTAGCTCCAAACATGAGGAGCACAAGACAAGAGTATTGTTAAGCTGTGGGTAGGACGGGGTTTTTGCTAAGAGGTTGTGAGAAGTGCCTGCAATTTCATTCTGTTCACAGTTCAATCAAGTGTTTGTTGTGGTTTCTTACTAGATAATAAAGATTTTCCCCAGTGACAGGGACGCTTCTGCAAAATTCAGAGAATCTAAGACAGGGAGCCTGACAATTTGAGCTTTAGAGAAAGAAAAGAAATGGAGGAGAAACCGTGAACAATGTGCATGGTGGCAATTTCTCACTGTGCTGCAGAATACAATTAAATCAGGCTCCAAGGAACTTTAGATGAAAGGCTGATTGAGGAAAGGGCTTTAATAAGATCAAATCTTACAACAGCTGAATGATGTTACAGTCAGAGGGAAGAAATAAGAAGGTGGCAAAAGTTATGTATCTCTGTGAGTGTTTGTGTATGTGTGCGCAGGGGAAAACAGAAAAGGATAGGGAGAAAACAGTATGACATCAGGGAGAAAGCAAGAGAGAAAGAAATCCAAATTTTGCTGTTGGCTTATCTTTTTAATATAACTACTGTCCTTGAGCTTCGAGAGGTAACTAGGTTGTAATATAAAAGTCAGTGTATTATATTGGTTAAGGCATCGGACAAGTACTAGGAAGACCCAGGTTAAGGTCCCCATTTAAAGATTCTTTGAATTCCTGGACAAAGTGTCAATATATATCTAATAAATAAAATAAATAAGAAAAATTACTAGTTTGTTTTAGAATGCGCCCAACCTCTTTTCTCTCTTGTTCAAGACAGTAGCCTGAGAATGTTCTATCTGGGTGGGCACTATACCCACTATACCGGGGGTCTGCAACCTGCGGCTCCGGAGCTGCATGCGGCTCTTTGGGCGCTCTGCTGTGGCTCCCTGTTGGGTGATCCCATCACTGTCTGGCCCTGCCCCTCGCCCTCCCCTCCCAGTCACTCCTTGCCTAGCCTGAGAAGGTAAGGGCAACAGCGGGGGATGGAGAAGCAACTGGGGCTGATTCTCCGGCGCCTCACTCTTGCTGGAGCTTCTTCCAGCCCTTGTTGGTGCTGGGCGTGCCTCGGTCGCTTGGGGAGACGTGCAGCCTGCTCTCCGCCCTGAGACAGCTGCGACTGACACCGGCCTCGCTATCACGAGGGCTGGCAGGGTGGGAATGGGATCCAGGAGGAGGGGACGACAGAAAGGGGGATGGACCCGCAGCACCCAGCTGCAGCTTTAAAATGTGAATTGGGAGCTTTTGCCGCCCAGAGGACACTTTTCAATGAAAGCCGTGTGTGTGTGTGTATCTCTGTATCTCTTTCTGTCTCTGTGTCTCTTCTCTCTCGGAAAGCCAGCAAGCTCTCGTTAGGGCTCTTCGCTACTCCTTTTCTTTCTTCTTGGCAACTTTTCGGAAATCTGGGAAATGAGGGCAAGCCGCGGTGGAGGCTTCCCTTCGGGCAACCCATCTCCTCCTCCCCCTCCTTCTCCTCTCGTGACCCCCTGGCCAGTTATGTGGGGCCAGGAGGGTGCGCATGAGTGGGGAGACCCTCCTCAACTGAGCACCCACCCGCCCTGCTTGTGCCTTTTCTGCGCTTTTCCCGAGCCTGGCAGCTCGCTTGAGGGTCTTCCTGCTTGTACGCACCCTCCCAGCCTCGCCACAGCCAGCCAGGGGGTCGCAAGAGGAGAAGGAGGGGGAGGAGGAGGAGGAGGGTCGCTAGAGCCTTAGTGCAGGAGCAAAATGTACTTGCCTTTGTGCCACATTTGTGCTCAAGGCAGCCTTTGCCTCCTGACGCTTTGGGTTGGAGCTCACACCCACCGCGCTCAGCTGAAGAGCTGCTGGGTGGCAGAGGGGACACAGCAAGGTGATGGCTGGAGTCTTAGTGCAGGAGCGAAGCGGCCCTATATTTGCCTTCATGCCACATTTGGCTCAAGGCAGCACTCGCCTCCCGCCGCTTTGGGCTCGGAGCTGTAAGCCGCATCCTGTTGCTAGGGGCGAATGGGGCAGGGTCGCATTGTGGCTCCATGTTGTAATGGGCTCCAGGAGGAGGAGGGGACCCCATCTCCCCCATTGTGAAGCGCGCTAAAGTTCACTGTGCTGCGCAAGGCACTGCGAGAGTGCCTCATGGCCTGCTCGACGCCTCATATCAGAATCAAAGAGGGGGGAGAGAGGGGGGAGTGAGATATACAGAGAGAGAAACACACAGAGAGAGTGAGAGAGAGAGAATGATACAGAGAGAGGGGGAGAGATGGGGGAGAGAGAGAGACAGAGAGAGAGATACAGAAAGGGGGGAGAGAGGGAGAGAGACATAGAGAATGGTTTTGTGGCTGGGTAGGTGTGGCTAGGGGGATCATGTGACTGGGTAGGAGTGAGTGACATCGAGTTGGCCACGCCGTCGCCCACCCAGGTTAGAGAGAGAGAGAGAGAGAGGGAGAGGGAGAGAGGGAGGGAGAGAGGGAGAGAGAGAGAGAGATATGGATGGATGTCAAAAGGGTTTTGTGGCTCCTGGTGTTTTTTAGCAACCAGTTGTCTGCCCTAATGATCGGCTGAGTAGGCATGGCTAGGGATCATGTGACTGGGTGGGAGTGAGTGATGTTGAGTTGGCCACGCCCACCCAGGTTTTGTGGCTCCCAGTGTTTTCTTTTCTTTGGGAAAGAAATGGGTCCAAATGGCTCTTTGAGTGTTTAAGGTTGCAGACCTGTTGTGACCCAGCGTGGCAAACCCACCAGGAAATGACACACACACACACACTGTTTTCCAAAATAAAGAAGGCTTTACCACTAATAAATGCTTAGTAATAAGTTGATTTCAGGGTTTATACCCAAGTTCTTGTTGCAAATCACAGAACACTTTGGCCAGGATTCCAAATACAAAAAACACAAACAGGTCATTAAGTCCATAAATTCCTCACTTGATGGAATTGGCCGAGAGCCCGGACTGGAGTTAGTCCACCTGATATAACCAAAGTTCAAACAGCAGCCAGGTAAAATACGTGCGTTGTTTCCAGCAAGAGTTTCCGTTGTGATTCAATCTTATATAGTCTTAGGGCGTGGCCCCTCTGCCTGCAGGTTTACATGTGAGGGGACCTCCTTATACAGAGCCACTCTTGCCGGCTAGCTGCCCTGCATGCCCTAGCATCAATCAGAGGCTCCTCCTCTTCACTGGAGTCACTTAACTCCTGCTGGGGAGGTGCAGAAGGCCCTGGTTGAGTATCGTCCTCTGGCCCTGCGTCCTCCTCGGTCTCGGACTCAGGTGCTGGAGATACAGACTGATCTTGCCACCCCATGGTTGGTTCTTGGTCTTCCGGATCCATGAGCAGCTGCGCGGACTTGGGCAAGCCGCAACACGACCCCTGCACTATACCATAGAAATCCCTTTGAGACAAAGATGGTCAGAGGCCATCAGATGTTTGTCTTTTGTTCTTCCTCCTTAAAAAATAAAAGTGAAAATGAAAATTATTCATGTTGACAAAACAAAGGCTGGCCAAAGATCTCAGGAGCTTGCAAAGAAGCTAACAAATCCAGGAGAGACTGCAGGGGTGGGTTCTAACTTACCTCACTGCCGGTTTGCTTCCTCCAGTGTCGCGTGGCTGCGGCCCGTGGGTGCGCGCATGGTTCGCGCGTGCGCGCATGTGCAGTGCTGAAAAATCCCCCCCCCCAAAAAAACGAAAACAAGATGGCAATGCATGCGCAGTGCCAGAAACTCGGCTTCTGTGCATGCGCAGAAGAAGAAGAAAATTCCAAAAAATTCCAAATTTTTTTTTTCAAAAAATAAATAAATCCCCTCCCCCCCCAAAAAAAAAGATGGCGGCGTCCACGGACCGGCACCAACCAAACCAGCTCTGTGACATCACCTGCGGGTTGCTACTGGTTCGGGCGAACCGGGAGGAACCCACCTCTGAGAGACTGTTGTCTACACCATTGTTTACAGTGTACAGTGTCTTTTTCTTTCCTGAATGCATGTCTTCCAATATTAGGTCTTGTCTAAAAAAAGAAATTACGGTACATTATTGCAGGCCTTACTTTTTTTTGGGGGGGGGACTTGACTGGGATTAGATTTTTGGTGAAGTTATAAATGGCTCAAAAAGAAAATTAAAAAAAAACACCCTACTCAATTTTACCTCTTCCAAATGTATTTCAAACAGATGCTTTCCAGTGACAAGTAAAGAAAATGGCCTTACGTTGGCCACATATGCGTGTGTTTTGAAAACACACATTTTCTTATCAGTGATTCAAAATTCTCTATTTTAGAATTCATTCTCTCTAAAAATTACAGAAGAGAGTAAGAGACCCATTCATTCTCTTGCTTTTTTAAATGCTGAATTCCTGCCAAATGGTGTTTTATTCCTGTCGGCTTCGGCACAAGCCAAAAGCACTGACTCAAAACAAGCTGAATTATGTTTCTACATAAAATTAAATTTGAATTTGTCAGGGATAAGAGTTCATGCCTTATCATATTTGAGAAGACTTGAAATAAAGAAAAAAGTCACACTGATTTATTTGGGGATAAAACCAAAGAGGAAGCTTGATATAGTACCCACTGTCACTTTTTTAGTATTCATTCATTTGATGCCTCTTTATTTTACTTTGCACCATCCTACAGAGGAAACCCTGAATGACTGTTGGTCACACTTTTATTCATACTTGTATTCAAGGTGCTAGATTCTTTTTTGATAATTTCTGATGGAGTTAGAGACCAGTCATTGCAGGATGCCAATATGTCTGACTGCCTTCACAGTGTTTATTGCTTATATACAGTTTTACAAGCAGCAAAAGGTAACAAAGAGCAACAGCATTTTCATTGGTGAATTCTCCTTGCCAATCCTTAAGAACATCCTACATCCTGTTAATACAACCTAGATGAGATCATGTACCAGCCAGAGATAGTGTCCTTCATCCAGGCGATGTAAACGGGGTGAAATCATGGGAACTGAGTGAGATCATGTAGGTACGTGAGGCCCTTCTGAGGTAGGCAGTTTGCTGCACACAACCTCCAAATGACCTCCATCTCTACAAATTTCTTCTTTGGTATCATAGATCAACCATTTATTACAAAACCGTCATATAGATGTTACTATAAAAGGTCCCACACAATGTTTCTTATCGCAAGACAATGAAGAAATGGATTGATCTGATACTGAGTTAATTTTTTCCTAGATCGATAAAATGAAACTTTAAGGAATTTTGCATTGGTTTGGATAAACCACCCAACTGAGATAAATAATTTTGCACACTAAATCCGTTCTCAGTGGCAGTTTACAGGAACTACTTTCCTCACGAGAAAATTTGTACAATGCTATTTTTAATTTGATTTTATAAAGTTTTTTTTCCCTTTTTTAAGAATGGATCCATTACATTTTATACGCATTTCTCCTAATAATTGCATTTTTATACTTAACTCTGCCCAGTAAATTTTTGCAAGCAATTTTCTCTAGCCCAGTATACTTTTATATACTTTTGCTAATATTGTTTTTTGTAAATAGGCATTTTGCATGTACCTCTTTGTCAAATTGTATTATAACATTCACAAAACTTCAGGTATAAAAGGGAAGAAATCAGTTCACATATGAGTTTAAAAAATAGATTCCATATGGTTATATTAAAATGCAGACCCAAACCAACATGTCCCCCATTCCTGAGGTAAGAAATACCTCAATCAGCACTATGTAGTTGTTGATTGATTAAGATGCCTCTACCAATTTGTCATACTCACATAAAATGATGCCAAGCCAGGCAAAGTGCTTAGATTTATTTTTTAAATGTACTTATATATAAGTTATGCATGACATAATTTATACATGGTTCCATCTGTAGTAAGAGCCATGAAGTCTAGATATTGTTGAGCTCTAATTTAATTTAATTTCATATTGTATGTCAAGTGGAGGTGCAAAAGTCTGAATTGTTTGTATTTTTTTTTATTCACTTCTGGGAATACAGATATTCCTCGCTTATCAATCATTCATTTAGTGACCGTTCAAAGTTTTGATGGTGCTGAAAAAAGTGACTTATGACTATTTCTTGCATTTACAATGGTCTCAGCATCCCATGGTCATTTGATCACCATATGGAACCTTCCCAGCCAGCTTCAAGTAAGCTTAGTCAATGGGGAAGCCAACAAGAGGAAACTGCAAGGTGGTTTGATTAACCACAACCGGGACTGTTGGAACTGCCATCGCGAAGGAAGGTGGCCATGTGATGTTTCACCTAATTACTGCTTGGCTTAGCAACGGAGTTGCTATTCCAAATTGGCAATCATTAAGCAAGGACTATCTGTACATAAATTGTTAGTTCATAGTTCACATCTATTTTTAGATTATTGTTTATTCCAGTTATTCACTATATTATGTGATTTTCTGAGGCACTTAGAATGTATGTCCAATTTTCCACATTCTGAGAAATTGGACATATAAAAAAGCTATGTTCGGACACATTTGATAAGGTATATAAAAACTCTTTAATTTTAATAAGAATATAATAATGCATAGATAACATGTTGAAAAACAAATTCATTCAGCTGCAGGGAGCAGAAGATTGTATCATATTATGGAGAAGATGTCATGATTTGTGAAACTATTAAAAGCTTGTAAATTTTCTAAATTTTCCTTTATAGTTTTATTTCTTTACAATATCTTCAAATCTATCATAATTATTTTCCCAAATGTATAGAACTACAAGAACTAAACATCTGTTAAATACATTTAACAATTTGACTATTGGTGTAAAGGCGTTCTATATTATTATTATTTTAAATTTAACATCAAGTTAATTTAAAAACAATATTGTATTTTTATCAACGTAAATATAATAAATTATTAATCACCAATAGAACTGGCCATTTTTCCTTCTTTGCTTTTATTAAAATATGCCATATGTGTGAAACTGTAATATTTTTATTAAATTAGTTTTTGAGTTTTATTTGTTAGATTTATATTTCACCTTTCCTCCAGGAATTCTTGGTAAATTACAGAATAATATCTCTTACATTATTTTTCCCCAGAATGTACTTGATAGGATGAAAAGTAATAACTGGTGCACGGTTGAGGGGGGCTTGATGTTGCTTGTACTTTAATGGTCTACAGAAAATAATTTAAATAATTTAAAACAGTCCCAGGCTTCAAGATAGTGTGGCTGTAAAGTCCATGTAAGTTTGGATTTATTTATTTTTTACTTTTTTGAATAGGTGTTCTGGTTGGTTATGATATTGCTATGTGTATTGTTTTCTTCTTTTCTATTTGTAAGCTGTCCAGGTTCATTAAGGAATCAGATGGTGTAACTGAATGTATGAATTATCTTGTGGAAAGAGGGGAAGAGATGCTACCTAGGAAATAATTGGACAACAGAAGCATGAGCCTTCAGTTGCTTAACAATGAGAGAAAGAAACTTAGGAAAATCCTACCTTAATGGATCAAGTATTTAGTTAAAAGTGGAGGTGGGAAGTTTATGCTTTTAGACTTGAAATATTTACAATGAAATATTGTAGATATTGACTTGAAATTTAGATTTACAATAAAGTATTCATCTTTTCATGTTTCCTGGCTGTTTGCCTGGAAAATTTCAATTCAATTCAGAAAGGAGCTGGAAGGGACCTAGGAGGTCTTCTAGTCCAACCCCCTGTTCAAGGAGGAGACCCTATACCATTTCAGACAAGTGGCTGTCCAGTCTCATCTTAAAAAACCTCCAGTGATGAAGCACCCACAACTTCTGAAGGTAGAACAAGAAGCAATGGGTAGAAACTAATCAAGCAGAGAAGCAACTTAGAACTAAGGAGAAATTTCCTGACAGTTAGAACAATTAATCAGTGGAACAGCTTGCCTCCAGAAGTTGTGAATGCTCCAACACTGGAAGTTTTTAAGAAGATGTTGGGTAACCATTTGTCTGAAGTGGTGTAGGGTTTCCTGCCTAAGCAGGGGGTTGGACTAGAAGACCTCCAAGGTCCCTTCCAACTCTGTTATTCTATTCTATTCTATTCTATTCTATTCTATTCTATTCTATTCTATTCTATTCTATTCTATTCTATTCTATTCTATTCTATTCAAAGCTGTTCCACTGGTTAATTGTTCTCACTGTTAGAAAGTTTCTTCTTAATTCCAGGTTGCTTCTCTCCTTGATTAGTTTCTATCCATTGTTTCTTGTCCTGTCTTCTGGTGCTCTGGAAAATAAGTTGACCCCCTATTCTTTGTGGGAGCCCCTAAGTACTGGGATGGCTTCCAAATTGGATTAAATAAATAAATTACATATTTTGTGCCATTTATACAATGATGTCATGTTCATCATGTGATTGGGCTTGTACAGGTTGTCTATTGTCTATCAAATTATAATGTCCAAGACCACACTTAACATTCTTGGAAGGTATTATGTTGACGGATGCTGATATATATATATATATATATATATAGACTTCAGTTTCTAGCCAGCCAAAAATAAACACAGCAGACCGTTTCCCATTATCAACAGATCTTAACCATCGAAACTATCCTTGTTTCCTTTTTCTACCTTTCCTGTTTTCAGCAACCCGTTTTCACAAAAAAATTTCCCCCGCAAAAGCCAACAAATACCAACGACAAAGTAAAACTTTAAGTACGCAACATAAGTTATATCCCAAAGCACCAGAATCCTTGCTTATTTAAGTGCCAAT
>QLTV01001802.1:3302618-3331567 GCA_003457575.1 Thermophis baileyi | reverse complement strand
CATGTTTCAAAAATCCAGTGGTCACTCGTTTCTTCTTATGAATTCTCAAAGTTTAAAATTATGCCCTGATAAGAATGTGTGTGTGTATGTGTGTGAGTGTGTGTGTGTGAGTGTGTGTTATATTTTTACATAAATAATATATATAATATATATTTTTACATAAATAATATATATTTTTACATAAATAATATATATATATTTGTATGTGTGTGTGTGCGCACACACATACTGTATGTATGTGTTATATATTACATATATATAATATATAATGGTGTAATTAGGAAATAAGCTTTTATTAGAAATCTTAGGGTGAGATTAAAAGTTTCAGAGGTTACAAAGAGAAAAAAAGTTTGGTGAGTCATATCTTCTATATTTCTTTACTAGGTTTGAATATAATTTCCTACTCATTTGCTATTTGATGGTTGTTATAGATTTAAAAATTCAATCCACCAAATGGGGAAAAATGTTTCAGAAAACAGAAGAGTAGATTCTAATTGACACAACTATTAAGAGCTCTTTGATTAACTTGTCAAGCCATAATTAGTTGGTAACATTTCTGATTATCTGCAAGGACTTTTAGAATATTTATACACAACCTTAATTGTTTTCAGCTTCCTCTTTATCTTTGCCTTCAAAACTGAGATGTGGTTATATATACTACAGAATTATTTTGAAATAAAACAGTTGACTAAGAAATGGTTGGATAGATTGTAGCATTTCAGACTATAAGTAAAGAATCTTTATTTTTGAATGGTTCTTATTGGACTCGGCCACATTCTGTTGCACCTAAAGTCTATGCTTAATCAAGACTTTAGAGGTAAGTACGACATAAGTGGAAATGCTTTGGATAGTGAGATGGGTGGCATATAAATTAAACAAACAAACAAAACAGGTGTTATAACACTCAGATTTAAGGATTTGATGGAATTTCAAGAATAAGACAGTGAAACTGTAAATGAAATCTGTTAAAATTAACCTTACATGATTTACTGTTTGGAACACGTAAAACAATTTTAGGGCAGCACAAACCTTTTAATTTCAGTTTAGATAACAATTTAATAGATAAATCAGAGTCTCTGATTGGAAATGGAACATTCAAATAATTCCTATTTCCTTGCAGGCAAAATTTTTCTGCTTTTCCTGTATTGTTTACAATAATGCCCTAATAACCTTTTAATAGAAGGAAGGGGACTTCAGTCTCAACTAAAAAGACTGTTCAAAATGAAAGCTAAATAGAAATGATGTTTTAAAAATAAGAACAGTTTCCCCCATCAAAAAATAGCAAAGTAGAAACGATGAATTTATCTGTCATTTCAGTTTTGAGATCAACCTCCCCCTAGTCAGTATTACTAAATGAAATTGCCAGACAAGCATTCAGAAATCATTCTCAGAAAATATATCAAATTATTCCTTCAACCTTTAATGAAAAGAGTTCCAAAATTGTGATCATGGCAGGATAATAGCACTGATATTATCAGGTGGCTAGAGAACTGTATCCACATTGCTAGATATGGGTTTTTCAAATGTTAAGCTGGAGATAATATTATATATTGCATGCATGAATGCTATTGTAAAAATATGGGAATCAAGCAGTAATCCACCAAATACATTTCCTTGAAATGACTTACAGAATCTTGCAGTCAAATTGCTGATTTTTATGTGAAGATAAGTTTTTTATTATTTGCTAATCCATTTTCATTATATTTTAAGGCACCTGTTATATTAATGTAATTGATTTTCGTATTTCTATCTGTGGGGAAATTGTTTTCCCAGGATTGTTTGTGGCATTTTCTATTGAAAGGTTAAGAGGTAGAAAATGAAGCTTACTATTTTAATGGCTGGATAAATGTGGCCCATTCAATCTATGCCTGCGATGTTCCCAGGAGTGGTAAACCCATCAGTTTTATCCATTTTCAATTTTGAGAATTTTTTGTATGAAACCTCTTCTGTTTTAAAGGTCAGCTTGCTTTATATAGTTGATGGAAAAACTGCCTGTGTTCTTCTTTCCCATTCCTTTGTTAATATATTATGATTAGGTCAAAGATTTAAAAAAGGCTAAAGGTTTAGAAGTATGCCCAAATTCTTGCACTCCCCCCCTTTTTTTTTCTAGGAATCAAAGTCAGTGAGATGAGCAAAGCAAATAAATTACTAGCTCCCAGCCAATTTCAATATGTTAATTTCACATAAAATTTCTTGAAGTACAGAAAAAAGTCAAATTCAAAGTTTTGTTTCTATACTAAATATTAACTCCTATTTTTTTTGTCTAATCTTCCACACAGGTCTCTAATTTATTAGGCTATCTTTACTATGTTTGTAAAATCAGGCTCTAACTATAGCAGATTTAGATCAAACTCCCCCCCCCCATTTTGATGTATCCATCTCTGTTAGGTGGTACTTATTTCATGTTCCATCAAGTCTTTCTTAAATGCTCAATTTTCTGATATCTTAGATTACAATGAGGAGGCAAGGGGAGGAGATGCTGAGAGGAGTGACTAATTTCCACTTAGCATCTCTCCACAGAAAAATAATTTCAGAATGGATAGAAAAGGTTTTAGCAGTGATACTATAAGCATGTTCACTAAAAATAGTGTCATTAGATTAAATGTGGTCCCAGTGAGTAGAGGATAATCAATCTGAAGCTATCTTGTTCCCAAGACTATTGGAACATGTAATGGATAGGGTAAATAAAGTTATAATAATTTGTTATAGCTGATGGTGAACATGAGGGATGGTACATTCTGTGATGTGTCCTCAGAGTAAGATCAGATCAAATATGATGTGATTAATCTCTGCAATTACAAGAAATCATCCAGGAAACTTGGTGTTTAGCTTTGCAGTTGCTCATGTCTTCAGAATAAGAGCTTTCCACCAAATCTCAACCAAAACAAGGAAATGTATAAGCTAATGGGTAAACCTTTTGTGTCACTCCAGCTGAGCAGAATGTTGATAAGAGCCACTGGACTGAAAATTTACTGCAGTGACACTTTCAGTAACTGTATGTATGCATCTGGCAATCCCTAGTTATCATTAGTAGCACACATAGATCTTCAAGCCTCAAAAGTTACCCACAGTCTACACAGTCAAACTGTGTCTTACATGAAAGGCTGCTTTGTAAATCTGTTCAGAACTCAATAGTATAGGAAAGGAGAATTGTATGTGTGCAAAGGCAAGTGAATAAATTCATACCTTTCAGTAAGTTCTCTGTAAAACGTATACCCACATTTCTACACACAGATGTTCTTTATTTTTTCTCCCTTGATGGAATTTGAAGGTTTAGATTATCTGATTATTCAGTTCACAAATAGATATACGACTACACAAATACAGAATAGGTTCTTATATTGTACTAAACCATGGTTTATTTAACAATATTTAAAGGAATAAATCATAATTGGCTGGATTCATGTTATACATTTTGCTTAGAATCCATGACTACTGGCCTTATTTTCTTTAGCCCTTTACTGATACTACTCTTTTATTAGCAGTATTAACATTATCCAAAACAATTTCAAGAACAAAAAGTAGCATGCACGGTTACCTTTTTCATAATTTTGAACAAAAGATTACGGCTATGAAAGTCTCAAAGAGGTACTTTGCTCAGGTTAGGGTTCAGCTAAATCAGCTTCATAAAGCAACATGCATTCATGATACTTCCAAATATCCATCCTCTCCCAACCATAAAAACCTTAAAAATAAAATATATGTGGAACAGTGCTGGACTAGGTATTAAGGAAATGTGTAACAAGTCTTTTTTCAACCCTAGAAATTCAGTTGTTTTCTGTCTCAGCCCAATCTACTATCAAGAACTGTTCTGGACTACATTCTAACCATTGCATCACACTGTTTCTTATCATCTCTGGTAACTCTTTGTCAAAATGAAATATTTCTGTTTTGAAATCCTCTATTTTATATCTGTCCATAGATAATATATCTGCAAATACCACCGAGACTTAGTTGAATGACTGTTTGCAAGAAAAATAAAATAGTGGTCTTACTAATCATCATTATTCCATAAAAATGTCAACCTCTCCCCTACCTCTGATGTCATATGTACTTGATCACAATCCTTTCCCTTTCATCAACTGAGGCTCTGGCTCGATTTGTCCTTTTGCCCCCCAAAAAGGTCACTTCAGTTCAGGGTTAAGTTGAAGTAAGGAAATCTGTGTTATATCTGCTTCTCTTGCTGTTCCAAACTGGCAACCAGTCTCCTTGATTGCTAAGCTTTAATTTTATTTTAAAGGTATAAAATAAGAACCCTCTCATTTGGATTCAACTATACACCATCATTTATTTCTAACTTTTCATATAGTTCCAATTTGGTTTTCTAAGTAAGTTATTCTCAGCCATGGCATTTATTTTCAAAAGAGTAAGATACAAGTTCTAGAATGGAACTGAGCTTTTTTTTTTTGGTGGGGGGGAATACAACCACACTGAGAACTTCGATCATTTGCCCATGCAAGAGTGAGTGACAGCTTATGAGTGTTTCATGAAGGTGGCCTGACACGGGCTCAATTTGCCCATCTAGGTCAGCCAAAAATAAGATTTAGATGATTGAGCTGCCTTTGAAATCTCAGTCTTTGTGGCGGCCTCAGTCATCTTTAATCCTGTATTATTAACAGTACTCTGTCCATGACTCCATGAAAGCATTTGTGCAAAAGGGGAAGGAATTTGCTTTCCTTCAAAGAATTTACATTGCCCAGAGTGACTCTAGGTTCCTCTTCCAATGTGGCTTTTAAACCCCCTTTTAATCTAATTGTCAGGCCTGCTGAAGGATAATCACAAGTGGTATGTCAGACATCAAACTGGTTATGTGTTTTGAAAGAGAGTGTTGGGCACAAGTTTCCTGTTGAGGGGGACGCTGGCCCAAGTTATTGTTTTGACAATGCAGTCAGTTTGATCTTGGACAAATGAAATCCATTTTACACGGACTAAATGCAGACCCCCTGCGACAAAAGGGAAGCCAGCTGCTATAGACAGACTGTTTATCTTGAAATCATAACTGGAGATGGAGTTGACAATATTTCATTCTTGACTTTGGTGCAGTCCTGTGATGAGAAACCTGTTCAGTGTGAAATTTTATTTTTTAGGCAGTCATTACACTACATGTAATTAATTAATATGCAGCTCCCCCAAACTAGCTTCTCAGCGTGACTGAAACAACAAGAAGAATACATTCACCATTATGCAACAAGGGATATACACAGTGAAACGATATTTGCTTTAAAGTATAGTTTATTATATTTTAATACTACATTTAAACTATAATAATGCAAAGTATACCAGGTTTGTGTTCTGGATGTTCTACTTGACAAAATAACAGATTGCTCAGATGACACAATATTTAAGCTTGCTATTTTGGTCTAACTAAGAATCTTTTTCTTAGTTCTGAGTTTAATATAATAAATATAGCATAATATAATTATATATAATAGTTATCTATAGTGTATATTTATTTCTATCCCCAAATATCTTTAACCACTTATTTAATATGACATATATACTTCCCTGTTGTTACTATGCTATACTATGCTACACCACATCACTCCACTCTGCACTATACTATACTATTAACAGGGAAGTATGCATGTTATGTTAAATCAATAGCTGAAGATATTTTGGGACATAAGTAAATGTGACTGTTACTTTGCTACTCTTGGAAAATAGAAATTATATTGTCCTTGTTTCCTAAAAAAAAAAAAAAAAGCAAATAAGCTAAAATCTTAAAATGCATTTTGTTGCAGGAAGCCATGTTTTTTTTTTAAACTTTCTTGGTATGATTTTTTTGGAAGTGGTTTGCCATTGCCTTCTTTACTTTAGGGCAGGGGTGTCAAATTTGCGTTGTCATGGCCGCATCACGTGACATATTGGGCCTTTTTTCCCCTTCACTAAACTGGGCATGCGCGTGGCCAGCATGTGATGCATCCAGCCTGCGGGCCACGAGTTTGACAGCCCTGCTTTAGGGAGTATCTGGCCAAAATCACTCAGCTGTCTTTGTGCCCAATGCAGGACTAGAACTCCTGGTCTCCCAGTTTCTAACTTGATGCCTTAACCATTACATCAAACTGCTCTCCCTCCTTTTCATACACTAATACTTTACATAAGCGACGGAAGCCTCTCCCTCTCGCATTCAAATTCAGCACCACCTGCAATGGCTTCCTGCAACAAATTCTCATTGATGGAGGAGGTACAGAAGGATTGATTTTTTAAAAACAAAAATTCCCTAGAACCACAATCATTACAAAGCCAACCTTTATAAGCCGAGGTAGCGCAGTGGTTAGAGTGCAGCACTGCAGGCTACTTCAGCTGACTGCTAGCTGCAGTTCGGCGGTTCAAATCTCACCGGCTCAAGGTTGACTCAGCCTTCCATCCTTCCGAGGTGGGTAAAATGAGGACCCAGATTGTTGGGGGCAATATGCTGACTCTGTGAACCGTTTAGAGAGTGCTGTAAAGCACTATGAAGCGGTATATAAGTCTAAGTGCTATTGCTATTGCTAACCTGACAGTTCCAGGTTTTTTTTCTCAAAATTCTGATCCCAATTGAGAGCTCACGAGTTCATCAGCATGGCTGCTAAGAGCAAAAAGAAGAAAAGCAGATAGTGCCAAGTTACTGTTTTCAAGTAGCTCCTTTTAGACAACCAAAAATGCTCCATAACAGATGTGTTTGAAATATGGGAGCTCTCAGTAAAAGCATTTTCAATAGCTCAGTCCTGTACCTTCTGTGTCTTGACTTCAGCTTTGAAGGTTGCCACAAAACCCAAATCTTTACAGGACCTGATGATATTTGCTCTTCTCTTGCTCATCCTGGTTCTGTTTGTTTGTTTATTGTTAATGTTGTCGCAGTCAAATATATTTTTAGTGGCTTATGTAGAAAAAATGAGCCAAAGTAAAACAATACAATATAGCCAAATTAAACATTACAAAAATAAAATCATCCAAGATACATACCTCTTCTTTGTAGACTTTTTCCACTGGCATTGCAGACACATTGCTTATGGCATTTCAGCTCCCAGAGGGTCTCAGAACCATTACTACTAATACCTAATGTTGTGTGCCTTAAACCTCAGAGCTGGGATCATACCTTTTCTTAATGATTCTATCATAGACGTTTCTAATAATATTAATCTCAGACATTATCATTTCACAATTGCTTCAAAATAGGACAGGACTGCCACTTGAAGTGTTCCAGAACTGTTGGTAAATAGGTCCTGAATCAAACCAAATAAATTTTCATTTGTCTATTTTATCCAGATAACTTAAATTCAGGGTATCTTACAAAAATATATAGTAAAAATACTATAAATTCCTTAATAATTTTTTTTTCAAAAGTCCAGGAAATGGGGAACAATCTTTTAAAAAAAACTTCTTGTAAGTTGCCCAGAGTTGTGTGATAGCCTAAAAGTATAAAATAAAAATCTATTATGTTCTGGTCCACTTTTCCTTGAAATTTAGGCTTCAGTTCAACCTGGTTTATATCTCTATTTTGCTTAAGTACTGGTGCTAAGGACTGAACATATTATTTTTGCAATGAAATGTTTTCTATCATAGAAAATAATTATCTTCATATTGTGCAAACAAGTTATGTAGGATTTCATTTAACCTACTACGGTAGTATAATTTATCATTATATGAATTGTGAATGGCTAAATAAAGTATTATGGGAAATCAAAAGACAGCAAGCCAAAATTGAATAGAGATAATGTTTTAAATCTTACTAACTATAATGCTGTCAATATCTCTATCAAATTTCCACTTTCTCCAGTGATAGCAAAGGTAATTAAAGATAGAAGCTTAAAAAATATAAAATGAAATACGGGAAAGATTCTAGCCCAAGAAATATGAGTTACAAATCATAAGCATGAAATTTCATCACCATCATCTTATTCTGTTTCTTTTATCAAAATAAATCATTACCCTCATTGGCAGGTTTGTATACTTGGCACATGACATAATGGTGCCAGAGGTGGCGCAAAATATATGCACATGTAGTCAAATTCCAACCAGAGTGACCCAAATTATATCAGCAGCTGCCAAGCCAATTGGCACTAACATTTATCAGAAAGGGCTTAAATCAGGACTATATTTGATAGGCCTGCAGAGAAGCAGCTGATGAAGCAAAGGCTTAGGAAAATATTCCTTTTCATCCTTAAATAGCTGCAGTACATTCAAATCCAGTCTGCATTATAATGGAAAGCAAATTTCATTTCCTATTCATAATGAGAGTTTCATTTTGGAAAATTAATGTTGTCTCATTCTGTAATTGGCAAACTCTGGTCCAAAAGGAGCCTTAGGACTTTAAGTGTGGAGAATAATTAATTTCAAAACAGATATATGCTACTCAAGAGGCTGCAATAAATGCAGAGGGCAGGAAGATGATCTTATCCAGTTCTCAGCAATGATGAGGAATATGGATCATGCTGATAATAAATTTATATATTTTTTCTTAAACATTAATTACATGGTAGATTTTTTGAGGGGGAGAATAATTGCTTTTATAAATGCTTAGATACAAGTTATGGAAAAGACAGAGAAACACTTTCAATCAATTAATCAATTAATTGACAAATGTATTTCATTTTCATTAAATACACCTCTCAAACTAAGATCCAAAACAGGATATAATTATTCTTAAGGTTTACATTTATCTTAATGGCAATTTAACAGAATAACAGACCTTGGAGGTCTTCTAGTCCAACCCCCTGCTCAAGCAGGAGACCCTTTACCATATTAAAATGAAGAAATTGAAAAATATATACAAAAATGCATTTAGGGAGAATAAAACTTAAAACTGGATCCAGCATTTTTTTTTAAATTTCAAAATGTTGCAGAAATGGGGATGAGCACTAACACGCACATTATGATAAGCAAAATACATTTGATCATCTATAATACTAGTCGCTCCTTTTAATCTCTCTTTAATATGTCACCTCTCATTGTAGAATGTCCAAAGTATAAAAGATACCAAATTAAGAGACATTATATCTCCAGTTATCCACTAACCCCTTACCAACCGTAGCTATGCAGCGATGACCATGGACAGTTGCAGGCAACTCTAAATCAGCTTTTACTGTGTGTGTGAGAGACTGTGTTTAATGACTCAATTAATTAATTAATTAATGAGAACTATACAGTAGAATATCCAATGGTCCTCTTGCTACTTTTATGGAAACATCCAAACCAAATTCATACTACCTCTGATTAGCAGACATCCTAGTTGCCCAGATATGGCCTACGCCCACATGCAGGTCATGAATGAAATGCCCCTTGTTACAACACATGTAACTAGGTTTTGTACAGCAGTAGAGAAAATTCCTCCAATCCTGATGAGCCAATATTCTTCAATGTATTTTTTTGTAAAGATAATTCATTTAAATTGTAGATCTTATTACTTGTTGATACTGATAATTTTAGATATTTTTACCTTGTCGTAATTTTAGATGCTATAATATTTAATATACTATAACTGTAGTATTTACATTATAACTTAATCTAGGCCAGGGATGTCAAACTGGCGGCCTGCAGGCCAGATGCATCATGCACAGGACACGCCCACTCCAGCTCCGCAAAGGGAAAAAAAGTCATGACGGCAACATGATGCCACGAGTTTGACACCCGTGATCTAGGCTATATCTTGGATCTCACTTATAGATGCTGTTTTATAAATATATTTTAACTTTGTCTTAAATATTATTTTATTTATTGTCTGTACTGGTCTTTGACCACAATAAATTGAAATTGAAAAAGTAGTCCTCACTTTTTACGATATCTTGATAAAACATTCCCTCAGAGATAGAAGAAAGTCAAATATTTTAAGATCCTATGGAATAACAGCTTGTGATCTCTGGAAGGTCAGATCTAGTTTTATTTCTTTTTCAAGGAACATTTTTTTGATAGACAGTGACGTATTGCACATATGACTATATCAGACCACATCACCAATTATATGTAATCTTTGCAGTCTTTTTTAAGGATTATTTCCATTTTTTATTTTGTTTAATAGCTCTTTGTATTTTGCTATTATATATTAACTAATTCAGGAATAATACTGAGATTGATATGTAGGAAATAAATATATTACTTGAGTCTATAATCCTCTCTGTCACTTTTATAAAAAAAATGTTTTTGAAGTAAACCTCATAAAGCTGCCCTGCTAGTAATTAAAATGTAAGCCCTATTAGCAATGTGAGCTGGCACCTGACCTCCGAATAAGAGTTTAAGACTGATATTTAATTTTGTTTGAGTGTGTGGTAATGGAAACAGAATCCATTTATTGGAGAGAGAGAATAATAGCAATTCTTCCTAACTGGAGTTAATTGAGTCAAACTTACCTACTCAAAACTTTTAGGGCAAGTAGATTTCAAAATTGTGACTTCTTCATTTGGGTTAAGACTCAGTGTCCACAGAAGTTAAAGGAAGGCTTTATATTTCATGTAAGTGCTTGTTAAATCATTCAAATTTCAATCAGTAAGCAAATCATAATGAATTTATATTGTCACATATTTTTCTGTAAGAGAGCTGAATATTCATGTTGATAACCTTATAAGAGCTAGCAGTCTAGGGCTGCAAAAGATATTTCAAGATGTCTTCAAAACATCAACTCTTCTGTATCTCTTTGCTGCTATATAATGATCATCTTCATTGTTACAGTCCAGACATGATAGTATTTCCTGTAGAACATGGTTTAAATTCCTTACAAGTTTGAGTTTAAGGATATTCTAGCATGATCTAGTTCATGACCATATCCAAATATAAGACGTCAAACAAAATTAATGATTTAAACATGTTTAGCCTGTTTCAAGAAGGGTTGCATGGAAATGGTTGTATGTGAACAGTTGGGTTAATAAGTATAGGTGAACTAGGTGAAAAACTCTGATAGGTTTTCAAGATTTATTACAATAAATCTAACACTATTCTTGAAAACCTAGTTATTTCTGTTTCCTGAACTCAACGGGCTGACAACAATCTTTATTTCTTTATGTTTCCCTATGGCATATTCCACTTTTAAAATCCAGGATGAAATGAAATCATAACTTCAAGAAAGTTTTTTTCCCCAAAAATGTAACCAGTGAGAAAAAAAATATCTTTTTGAAATCTTTGGACAATACACCTGATTTTTGTCTCTCAATTAGTTAAGCAAGGATGTTGCCAGATGTTGCACTGAAGTTTTATTTTTCTGGATAAAATGTTTGAAGCAATAATAATACCAACTGTAAGTCAGTTATTTTAAAAGAAGAAAAGAACATCTGGAGTGTCAACTGGCAAAGATGGGGGGGGGAGAAACAAAGCCATAACCCCTGCCTTATCCAATTGCATTTATAATGTCAGTTCTATGCGTGAAGAATTTATTTTTAACTCTTTCTGTCTCTCTACACTGTGTGTGCGTGTGTGTATAGAAAGAGAGAGAATAAACAGTGCATCATTTAAGCATTTCCAATCTATCTGAATTTATAGCTTTTACTGGATTTTATAAATACAGCTTTTCACCAAGTGTTTTAATGATGGATCAATTAAAGATCAATAACACTAAATATGCATAAAACCTAAGATTTTATATCATCTTATAAAACATACGTAAGAATACTTCAGTCTCTAATGCAATTTCAGCTGAAAGAAATACAAATATAAGCTGAAAACTCTAAGACATTCAGTTCCGAGATTAACAAAACTTCAGAAGAGCCAGACTACATCAGCCAAACTAAATATGAGTTTCAGTCTATTTCCTGTCTCACAACTAAAAAGTGAAATCAACTGAAGCCTGAAATCACTGGAAGATTAGGTTTAAAAATCCAACTGTGGCTAGATCTAGCATATGGTCAGGTATATGTTGGTGATTATATCTAAACACTTTCTGATAAAATCAGTTTAACATTTTGTGTCAATCCATTTGGAGCTCATATCCCATATATGCTTTGCGGCTGAAGTCCAGCATAAATTTGGCCCTGCATGTTAGAAATCAGTGTAGTACAACAGGAAAAATAGAGGAAAAGAGTCTCTGGAAGATCGCAATTTAATTTGTGTGCAGAAGGATGGATAATAGACATCTGGTTTAGTAGAAACGAACAGTAACTGCAGCAGCATGAGAAGCAACATTGATGCTATTAGCAATTCAAATTTGGGTATCAGATCAGCACTTTGCTTGAATCATTCATCAGGATTCGTTTGTGGGTTAAAACTTTCTCTGTTAAAAGTTCTAAGAATTTTTCCAATCCTAACAGTTTTTCCTTCATCTTTGGCAGAATGGATGAAAAGAAATGCACAAACATGTTAGAAAGACACAAATAGCGATCAGAGCATATTGTGCAATCATTTTAATTCTTTTTATCTTGCTTAAAGCATAATTGTAGCAGCAGAGCACACCCTGCAGCAGAGCACACAAGTCCAAACATAGAATGATTGCCTCAACCATTTTGGACTCCACCTCAACATCAAGAAAACTGAGTACTTAGAGACTGTCACCACCCCTGGAATGCTTCAAATCAGTGGAGAAAATCTAAAGAAGGTGGACATTTTTCGATATCTGGGATCCCACCTCCAAGGCAATGGCGACATCAAGAAGGTGGACATTTTTTGGTATCTGATCCCATCTCCAAGGCAATGGCGAGGTGCGAGCAAGGGTGAATGCAGACTGGATGCATTGGCGAGAAGTCACTGGTGTGTTATNAGACCGGCACTGACCAAGGCGGGTCCACGAAGCCATCATGACGTCACCAGCACCTCGCTACCGGTTCGGGCGACCCAGTACGAACCAGGAGGAACCCACCCCTGGATCCCACCTCCAAGGCAATGATGACATCAATGGCAAGGTGCGAGCAAAGGTGAATGCAGCCTGGATGCATTGGCGAGAACTCACTGGTATGTTATGTGACAGACAAATTTAAGATTTACAAGACAACCATTCTCCCTGTGGCACTGAATGCTGGGCAGCAAGAACAGGGACTGAAAGCTATCTCCATGCCATGGAAATGCAAATGCTCCGTTGGATATTGGGCATCTCCCTTTTTGACCAAATCACAAATGACAACATTCAACAATATTTTGGTGTGGCACCAATTATAGAGAAGATGAGAGAAGGCTGGCTCCACTGGTATGGCCATGTCCCGAGAGCAGCACCTTCCATCATTGCCAAGACTGCCTACCAACTAGAAGTCAATGGCCGGTAACCTCGCAGGCACCCAAAACAGAGATGGCAAGACACCATCAACAAAGATATGTAAGCCACAGGCCTACGTCCTGGAGACGCAGCTGACTGTGCAAAGTGGCGTTCAATGATCCGAAAAGTGGACCCTGCACTTGCTGGAATACGCTAGGAAGGAGGAGGAGGAGGAGGAGGAGGAGGATGAACAAAAAGAGGAGGAGGAGGCGGAGGAGGAGGAGGAGGAGGAGGAGGAGGAGGAGGAGGCATAATTGTAGCATTGTTTACAACGAGTCCTGAATAACAGAAAATTCTGCAACTGCTCTCTCAGAGGCAGGTCTCTGCCTTTAAGGTGCTTTGAGGACTTTCAGTGATGTGAAAGGTTGATTTTTCATCTTCCTAACAGCAATAGCCATTTTTTTTTGGAGATCTCTATTGTGATCAAGCAACAGAAGTAATAAAGGCTTAAGTTAGATGTCTGCTCAAAATGAGGCAAGGTTTAAGGTTAGAGTTAGGTTTCTTTTCTCTGAGAACAGGTAATGACACATTGTTTCATATCAGATTACCGATCTAATAAGGAAAGAATCATGGGGAAAGTAAATGAGAACTCCTCTCAATGAATCTGCCCTTGATCTTCACGTAATAGTCTTGTCAATGTGTACACACACTAAAGTTGTGTAGCCTGGTCCCCATAGAACAAAATATGCCTGAAGTTGTGTTTGTGTTCAGACGGTTGGATTTCTCTCTTACCTACAAAATGCATTCCACACTAAAATACAAAATATTTGTGCCTGGGGGAAACTGGATGGTGTAAGTAGCTTCTGAATGAATGGACAAGAGGGTTGACATTGTGTATAATGCAGACAGCTGTCTATCGAGATTCTCAGACATTCAGGTCATGGTTGTCCCAAAGGTGCTTTTCAAAAGGGCAACTATACTTTGTTTTTCCTTGAAGACATTTCACTTCTCATCCAAGAAGCTTCTTCAGTTCTGAATTCTGAAGCTTCTTGACTGAGAAGCGAAACATCTTCAAGAAAAGACAAAGTCCAGTTGCCTGTTGAAAAAGCACTTTTGGGACACAGCTGGTGATGGCATTACTGATCCCCCCCCTCTCTCTCATACAGAAACACAAAATATTGGATCCTTGTCCATATTTTTAAACTGTAATAGTATGTAGGAATCCTCGAGGATCAGAAGGAAGAGCTGCAATCAAGACAATAGTCAGAGATGTAAGAAATAGGAGTATGAGGTAAAAATGTACGAGGGGGCAGATATATTCAGACTTGCAAGATTCTGTTACTGTAATCTTTTAATAAAAGTAGTATTAGCATTTATAACTTTGGTCTACCTTGAAGGGCTGGCATTAATAGATCATTTCTCAAAAGTTTGTAACTGTATAAGTGATGATAAAGATATATTTAGTAGATACATGATGGTTTGGCAGATTGACTGCACATACAGAGACCTCCATCCATCCATGTATGCATAAGAATTATGTCAGATTATTCATGAACTGGGAGAGCCAATGGTAACAAGGTCAGCCAATGAATAGGCATAGCAACTAAGTCAGCCAATGAGAGCTAAACACATCTGAGTATGTGCAGAGAATTGAAACTGAAGCTAGAAGGCTGGGCGTGGCTCAACCAACTCTGTACTCTCTGTCCACTCTGAACTAAAAGCTTGTCTGCTGCTGGAAATGAAACTGCTTGTAACTGTTGCTACATTGAAGAAATAATCTACTTGTGGTATTGTATATATATTATTATGTTTATAAAGAAGTTAATGAATCCAGCTGAATCAGTTATCTGTGTGTGCTTCTGGTTTTGTTTTCTGCAACAAACTCTGATAAATTACATTTGTCTTCTTTTCATTCATGTCTGAAGGAAAAGAAAGAAGTGGCTATCAAGACTCACTTCTCAAGTCAACAATGCATGGAAATAGACATATTTCTGAAGCCATTATTCCTTATTGAGTTATACAGAAAACTTTGAATCCTTTCCTCTTTTAGAGTCACAGTGAAAATCACAATTTTAACTCTGTCCTCCCCCATTTCTCCACATTTTTCCTGAGTATTGTTGCAAGGAGGGATCATTGTAAACTTCATTTTCCATTTCACCCAATTAGCAGAGAACAAGGGAGCAGTAGGAAAGAAAAGATAGCAGCCTTACCCACTTCCTCCTGTGGCTCAGCTGGTAGGCAACAGCATATTAGTTAGATAATAAAGTTGCAAATCTGATGCAAGTTATAAGCAAAAATCAGTGGAAATCTCTGAATTAAAGACAAAAATAAAACACAAGTTTCTTGGGGAGTAGGTAGATTATTCTGAAAATGTGCTTGTTTATCATTTCAGACTTCTTGAACTTTATGTGAGCAGAAAATAGTGATCTCTCTGGAAATGTATGAACAAAGGTCCAATACTGAAATTCACCAAGTGATTGGTTAGTAGTTATAGTCCTGGAAAGATGCGAAGAGCTTGATTCCAATCCATCAAAGGTGATTGCCTAAACCAGAGGTCTTCAAACTTGGCAACTTTAAGACTTGTGGACTTCAACTCCCAGAATTCTCCAGCCAGCTTAGCTGGCTGGAGAATTCTGGGAGTTGAAGTCCACAAGTCTTAAAGTTGCCAAGTTTGGGGACCCCTGGCCTAAACAAATGTTAATTATTGTGTGTTTGGGGCAGCAGTTGTGCTGTGGTGTGGTGGTTGTGTGGTGGTTCAGCAGTTAAGACCTTGACTTGTTGGGTAGAAAGCCAGCAGCCCAGGTTCAAGACTTGAGTTCCATGTGACGGAGTGAGCTCCCATCCTCGCCCCAGCTCCTGCCAACCTAGCAGTTTGAAAGCATACAATGTGAGTAGATAAATAGGTACCACATTGGTGGGAAGGTTACAGCACTCTGTGATGTCCTGCTGGCCACATGACCATAGAAATGTCTTCAGACAGTGCTGGCTCAATGGCCTTGAAACAGAGATGAGCACCATCCCCTATAGTCAGCAATGACTAGCAGAGCAAAATCCACAGGGACTCCTTTTTATATATGTTGTGTTGGTGTGTGCGAAAATGACTGAAGATTAATTTCATCAAATCTTTTAATATAAAGCTTTCACTATGCTGCATATTAGAAAAGGAAAGGCACAGTTCAATAGCTGAATCCTATCTAGTTAGGATCAAACAGCCCAATGCCTGAATTGATTCAAAAACAGTTCTCTTCAGATGAGGAACAGATGTACCTGAAAATTCACACAACCCATGTGCTGTTTTACTTCTATGGTAAGCTCAAGGGCATTTATAGGCATGTAAATTACCTTATAATGGAAAAGTATTTTAAAATTATGGTTTAATTGGACTATGGGATTTTGTCATGTATTTTGATTCCAGCTCTCAAATTGCCATCACTCAGAGAATATGATGCTTAAAATCTCTGATTTCATTTTAGAAGGAAAAGAAGGAAGGTAGAAGTTAGGTTTACTTAGCTAATCACGGTGTATATATATATATATATTTGCTAAAATCAAAGGAAAGGATAATTTTCAATATTTTTTTTAAATGAATACGCTGCACATTCACAAAAACTTCTTGCCACAGTGAAATGATTGAGAACAGTTACAAATTTATACTGAAGTTTTGATACATCTTTGTCTCCTCTGTGTGTGTGTGTGTGTGTGTGTGTGTGTGTGTGTGTGTGTGTGTGTGTGTGTGTGTGTGTGCATGTGTGCATGCGGGAATAAACGATAACTTTTGAAAATGACCTTCAGATTGAAAGTTGTCCTTCTGTATCTGTAAACCTTTCAGGAGCAGCTATGGCCCAAGTTTGGGAAGGTAACTTCATAACTATCAAAGGGGATAAAGCCCATATGGTCAGGGAGTACAGGTACTGTAGTTAAAAGAAAAAAAGAACTGGAAGATGACACATTTCCCCTTTTTGGACTGTTTTTGTAAAAAGTCTAAGAACTCACACATATAATCTGTCCACTATTTAAAGTGGCACAGGAATTATATGGAGACGATGTAGGTCGTATAACAGCTTATTATATATGAATAATAGCCATTGACAGAATGGCTCTCCTTTTTTCCCCCCAATCATTCCTTAAAATCTATTTTATAGTAGTGAAAGGCTATTATACAAAATGGTAATTGATTACAGCTGACCTAGTTTCACTTTCAGACAATTTCATTCTATGCCCAAGTGATACTCAAGGGAGAGAAAGTAACAGAGAATTGGAGACTAGGTTCATATTACTATTGTCTATACTTCAACAAACAGCAAGAATCAGAGACAATATTTCAAAATGATTCAGCATTGAAAACCAGAGAATTCTTCACCATCTATACAATAGGCAACTCTTTATCTGTATCCCCCTTACCACATAAGAACTCCAATAAGGAAAAACATAACTTCTCATTTATGTGAAAGTATTTGCAGCAATACTTGCATCATTTCAGACCTGGAGGAAGAGATTTTTTTCCCCCACAAAACACCCATAGGTAATGAATTCTAGATTTTGGTAATATACCTTCATAGACTATTTGTTTCAATCAGTGAAGAAAGGAAATAAAACTTGGCATTAACTAACTACAATAACAAGATCATAACAACAAAGGGGGGAAAATGAAAAGCAACAATCGAAATGGAACAATAAGACTTGTCCATAAAACTTAATTCACCAAAGTCTTGCATTTAGAACAGTTGTGTAAATGGTCCAGAAAGAGGAAATTAAGAAAGGGCATTTCACAGATCAAAAACATCTGTAGGTACTGCACATACATGACATATAATTAAGGGGAAAGGGTGTCTCAGCCATACAAGTAGTGATTTGCTTTAATACAGCAAAAATCAAAATCTTTGCAGCAGAGTTAAATAACATAACCTAAAACCAACAACATAACATAACCTCAGCTTATTACAGTATTCTACTTATTGCACATATTACAAGTGTTTTTAAGTTAGATGATTTTCTTAAATGTAAGAAATAGAAGTGCTAAATGTAGGCTGGTTCCCTGCTGAGGCAAAACCTACCCCAAAGGGAAAAAGAAGAAGGGTGTGTGTGATGAGGGGAGATAATGTTGATACAATTATCTAGCCACTTATTTGATGAAACATGAATAATTGTTCCTCATCCAATGTTTTGATGCAAAAAGTTTCAACAGTAAGCTTATAGTGAGGTTGGTATGTAGTATATTATTTTGTAATTCTAGTAGGGAATAGGATATCTGGTATGCAATGCAATATCCTAAGACTAATTAAAACATGTTTGAGCCATTTAAAGAAAATGCTGTGGACAAAATCATGTGAGACAATGATCTTTGACTGATGGAGTATCATTTCTTTTTTTTAACAGATTAACAGATTAACAGAGTTGGAAGGGACCTTGTAGGTCATCTAGTCCAAACCCCCACCCAAGCAGGAGACCCTACACCATTTCTGACAAATGGCAGTCCAATCTCTTCTTGAAAGCCTCCAGTGATGAAGCTCCTAAAACTTCTGAAGGCAAGCTGTTCCATTGGTTGATTGTTCTCACTGTCAGAAAGTTCCTCCTTATTTCTAGGTTGAATCTCTCCTTGATCAGTTTCCATCCATTATTCCTTGTCTGGCCTTCAGGTGCTTTGGAAAATAGCCTGGCCCCCTCCTCTCTGTGGCAGACCCTCAAATATTGGAACACTGCTATCATATCTCCCCTGGTCCTTCTCTTCACTAGACTATCTATGCCCAGTTCCTGCAACCGTTCTTCATATGTTTTAGTCTCCAGTCCCCTGATCATCCTGGTTTCTGTCAAGTTTGGTTAACCCTTGTTAACCATGGTGCATTTTTGAGATCAGTGCCTGCTTTGCCACCAAAACATGCTCCTCATTACATCAATAGACCTTTCTCAGATGACTCACTATTATCAAATTACTTTTGTCTCAAGTTGTAATTCATAGGAAAGTGAGAAAAGGTGTCAATTATACTCTGTGGAGATTGAGTCCATATAACTATGAAGGTGAACTGATGGAATCAAAATATTTTCTTCTCTGTTCCCCCCCCCCCAAGATTAATTTTAAATTGTGAGATGTCCTGGATAGAGTTTTCTCTGTGTCACAATATAATGACCTTAAGTTTACTTCAGATGGTGATGCTTATTGCATAAGCATGACAAGCTTGAAAAATATCATACAGTTGATTATAGTTAGCATTAAGAAATGTGGTGACTCATACTTGGGCACATTGTTCTGAATTCTGATTGTGTAAATGAAATACACGAAAATAACTCATGTTATTTCTCCACATGCATATTTACATATACATATATACAGTACGATACCATGAAATTCAACCCAGCTTTTAATATGGCCTTTGCACAAAAATTGTATAATAAAAGGCACACACAGCGACCTGCCACCATTATCAAAGGAGAAACTAATCAAGAAGGAAGCACCGATAATTAGTCAGAACATGGATTTATTTTATGAAAGAGCCCTCCATACTGGTGAGAAGAAAATGTGCTAAATTTTTGTACTGATGTAATTATTTGCAGACATTAAAAGAACATTACAGTGCAGGGTGAAATGCACCATATGTCCTTCATTACCTAGACCCAGTGGGGTACCTTGATAAGCCTATTAAGGTGGTTCCCCATTGCGACTTGGCTTTGAGGACATATGTTTCTTTCCACCCTATGCTAGAATTACCTTCTATGCATCAGTTTGCTTAGAGATCTGAAATACCGTCAGAACGTAATAATTTGCTTTTAGTGATAATTTGCTAGCTTCTTACATAACATATACAATTCTGCACATCTGTGATATCAAATAGCTTTTAATCTGGACAAAGATTTAACTTCACAATTTCAATTTAAATGATTGTCTCCCCCCCCCCCAAATGAACAAATGAACAAAGATTGCCACACTAACCCTGTTATTCCCAATTCCACTTCTGAAATGCATCCCCTGTTGTTTATATCTGTGCTATTTCCATCTGTTCCAGGTTGTGCATATTGGTGAAGAGAAACAGTTTTAAGACAAGACAAACTTAATATATAAGGTAGTTATATGAGATGCAGACCGGAGATGGAAACTTGAGATTCCTTCAAGCCATGACCATGACTGATTATGTGAGCCATCTGCAATGAAGTTAATAAAGTAGCTAAACTATCACACCCTCATAAGGAAGCAAATAACAGTGACATATGGTGACACTTGAAAGATTCACATTTCCAGAGGCATTTTCGTATTGTTTTCATATTTTCATACTTTTCAAATATGAGGCTACATCTTTTATAGGAAAACAAATATTCTTGCAGCTTCCTGAAATCTTCTTTTGAGTGGCAGAATAATACTAATAATAAATGAAAGCTGTTCAATTTCAATTCATGCATCTTTAGCAATCTGCCTTTGTGACCACTTTGGACCTGAAAAACATTGTCTTATAAAACAAGCCAATACTCATATTGAATTGAAATCACTGCACTACTACGGCTCCACCACATAAAGCTATGTTTTGCTAATGACTGTTGGTGATTATGTCAACACTGATGGTCTTCTCTCCAGGGCTTTTAGTTCTGCTCGAGTCTAATCCACTACAGGTAGTCTTCGACTTACAACAGTTCATTTAGTGACCTTTTGAATTTCCAAGGCACTAAAAAAAGTGACTTATGACCGATTTTCACCCTTATGACCACCCCAGCATCGCCATGGTCTCATGATAAAAATTCAGATGCTTGGCAACTGACTCATATTTATGTCAGTAGCAGTGTGCTGGAATCATGTGATCACCTTTTCCGACCTTCTGACAAACAAAGTCAGTGGGGAAGCCAGATTCACTTGACAACTGTTTTACTAATTTAACAACTGCAGTGATTCACTTAACACCAAGAAAGGTGTAAAATGAAGCAAAACTCATTTAACAATGTCTTCCTTAACAACAGAAATTTTGGGCTCAGTTGTGGTCATAAGTCGAGGACTACCCATATTCCTGGAACTGTTCAGTTGTTAATTACTTTTATATATACAAAACTGTGAAATTACTGCTGCCAGTTCTTTAGCTGGTTTTGGCTTTCATATGTCTCAGGTTTTTCCCAAGAACTTACAAAATGTTAATGCATTGACATAGTATACAGTATGTGTGGATCCAAGCAGTGTGACCATTTTTAATTGACTGATTTTTTGCCAATGTGCAGATTTTCTAAGATTTTTTCCAAGATTACCAAGATTTTTTGGTATGGCACCTAGTGTATCAATAACCACACCTAGTTTATCCCCTAATCTTTCAATTTTAATTTTTAGATCTTGATACTTTGTGATCTTCTCCAATTCAAGGCAGCACCAATTGCATGTAGTATAAAGTACTCAAATGAAATGATCTTTTAATTACTGAAAGTCCATTTAATTTGTGGCCTACTCCCAATTTCAAGAAATATTTTTTTTTCTTTGCAAACAAGATTTATGTTTTTCTTCTTCATTCTCAGGATGTTTCAAGATCTCCTTAGAATTTATTTTGGCAGTGTTTTGGAGATTACCTTATTATACTGAGTTGCCAAGCAGTATTGACAATGTTTTCTTTGTTGTTGTCGTTCTTATTGTTATGCACCTCTCCATCATTCTGTGGCATGTCTGGTTAACTATACTTCAAATTTGGACTTCTTCCTTTGATTTGTAACTAAAGCTCAGGGAGATAAGTGGTTTACAGACTACTATAACAACAATTGCACAACAGAAATATCAGCTTTTCCTCCTGTTATTAAAATTTATACCTTATAAACTGAGCTGAAAATTCAAAGTGTGGAAATAAAAATAAGACAATTGAAAATCCCAAATACCGAGAATATCCTGTTTTTCCCCCCCAGATGGAATGGAAAAGCATACATATAAATTTCTCTGTATGGTGGTGCTGTTTAAAAGAGATATACTGTATAATCCTGCATCTCCATCCAAATAGATTTGTTTATGAACACAAATCTAGAGATCATTTCCATCAACATAATAAAAAACATGCAAACTTGTGTATTTTAATGAATATAGACAATTGTTTAAATGTTCAGCAGATCCCTTGGGTGCTGTTGTCCTTAAACCATCAGGGTCAAGTGACTGCAAATTATTGCATCAGAAGGTAGGAAACAGTGGCGAAATGGACATTTTAGGGGCATTTTAAAGAAATAGTAACAAGAGTCAAATCATGGGTTAGGTAACTGTTAATTTAATATAAAGGAATGTGAGGTGAACAAATGAGTATGATAGAGAAATCAAAGTAGATGAGGGAGAAGATAAAGAAAAGCTGTGGAGAAAAAGAAATAGAAAAATAGAAGTTGAGACAAATGGATTATGCAGTCAAAATTGGACAGTATGGAGGTCAATAGAGTCCACAGAGAATAAAAATAGTCAAGACTGTTGCCACAGTGTCATGATTGAATCTACAATCCAGATTTTTTTAGAAGTTCAATTGATCTATGACAGGGGTGTCAAACTCGCGGCCTACAGGCCGGATGTGTCACGTGCTGGCCCCCTCCCAGTTTAGCAAAGGGGGGGAAAGTCCCAATAGGTGACATGATGACGCCATGACAATGCGAGTTTGACACTCCTGATCTATGACAATGGATAAAGAGATAAGTCTATAATATATAAAATGGAAATAAATATTTGAAAGGGATAAGAAGAAAGGATAAGAAGGAAAAACAATGATCTGTGCAAAGTAGCATGAAGGGGAAACAAAACCATCTGCAAAAAAGGAACCAGTATGTTGCTCATAATTTGAGAGAAAGAAATATGTATAGAGACTCCTAGCTGTCTAAGATGATAGCTCTTCCTTTCCCTTGACTTTTGTACTCCTGCTTTATTCATGTTTGCTTAACTATTCAAAATTAAATTAAAAAGTTATGTGTATGCTAAAATGCAAGCCAGACATTGCTCCAGTTGTGATAAGATGCCTCCAAATAATCCTTCTATTTCATAATTGCTGCTTTGGATTTACATTAATTTGGTGTCATGAGAACCCGGGCTCAAACGCTAACACTCAATAGAAAAGAGGAACAATAACATGGAATCAAAAGGCCATCATTTTCAAACACTGAAGACTGAAAACAAGTTGACATGACACAGGGAATATTAAGACCACCCTTCAAATTCACAATACCAAGAATATTAAATTTGTTTTTTAATAGAAGAAATGTGCTTCCCCTTGACTTCCTTTCTATTGCTAGAAGCCTGCCAGGGGCCTGAATTATTTAGCCTGTTCTGAGAAACAAAAAAATAAAAATAAAAAATAAAAAATGAATTGGCATGCCAAATTAAGAAAAAGGAGTATGAAAAATAAAGAGAGGTAGAGATATCAGAGAAACCAAAAAGCATCTTAGTAAATATACTAACCTTCCGGAAATAACACATAGATTGAGGCTACAGAATGAGTTTCTTAAAAATTGTCACCCATTTGCATTTTTAAAAAAGTAATAGAGGAAGAAAATTACTAAAGATATTCACGAGACAAATGATCAGAGTGACACCAATAATAATAAGAGCTGAACATCCTTCCGAAATATCTTTAATTATCACTAGATATATTACTATTGGCATATCTACAGCGTCTTTATCTCCCCCTTGCCCACTTCTCTAACCATAAATGCTGCTTCTTGCTGAAATTTGTAAAGTGACAATCCCAATCCCAATTTATCTTTTTTATATATCTGAAGAATATGTTATCTCTACTTAGCAATTAAAAATATGGACAATAATTTTGTTGGTTGGGAAGAAAAATAGAAAGAATGCTATGTGCTATCACAGTAGTTTTCTTATTTATTCATATTTATTTATTCCATCAATTTTGATGCTGCCTGACTGTCTGACTCCACCTGAGAATGAACAACAACATAAAAACAATGAAAGGCAATAAATCAGACCAGAACAAATAACGGATTAATTTCAAGATGGGATGTCTATGAAGATTCTTAGTCATCCAGGTCATGGTTGTCCCAAAGGTGCTTTTTCAAAAGGCAACTGGACTTTCTTTGTTTTTTCTTGAAGATGTTTTGCTTCTCGTCCAAGAAGCTTCTTCAGTTCTCCTTGACTTCTTTCAAAGAAGAACTGAAGATGAACTGAACTGAAGTTTCTTGGATGAGAGGTGAAACATCT
This sequence comes from Thermophis baileyi, assembly GCA_003457575.1. Taxonomy (NCBI): domain Eukaryota; kingdom Metazoa; phylum Chordata; class Lepidosauria; order Squamata; family Dipsadidae; genus Thermophis; species Thermophis baileyi. Next base: position 3,307,349 of record QLTV01001802.1, on the reverse strand, counting down.
TCAAGGAAAAACAAAGTAAGTTTGAAAAAGCACCTTTGGTTCAAGATGGGATCCATACAACATAACACTTCATAAACATGAGAGTCCCATCCAACCTATCTCATTGCCTGGGAGAATAACCACATTTTCAAAATCTTCTAGAACATCCAGTAAAAGACTTTTTTTTTCTTTTCAATAATAGTGGACGATCACTTGAATATGAGCCAGCAGTGTGCAGCAGCAGCCAAAAAAAGCTAATACAATCCTGGGTTGTATAAACAGAGGCATAGAATCAAGGTCACATAAAATATTAGTACCGCTTTATAAAACATTAGTAAGACAACACCTGGAACACTGCAACCAATTTTGGTCACCATACTACAAAAAAGATGTTGAGACTTTGGAAAAAGTTCAGAGAAGAGCAACTAAAATGATCAAAGGCCTGGAGACTAAAACATATGAAGAACGGCTGATGGATTTGGGTTTGGCTAGTCTAAAGAAAAGAAGAATTAGGGGTGACATGATAGCAGTATTCCAGTACTTGAGGGGCTGCCACAAAGAAGAGGGGAGTGGGGGTCAAATTATTCTCCAAAGCACCAGAGGGCAGGAGAAGAAGCAATGGTTGGAAACTAATCAAAGAGAGAAACCTGGAATTAAGGAGAAACTCCCTAACAGTGAGGATAATTAACCAGTGGAACAGCTTGCCTCCAGAAATTGTGGATGCTCATCCAGCACATATTCTTTCATACCTCATGTATTCACATACATTTTGACTTATTGCATTTAATTAAAGCTAAAATGTATGGTCAAGACAAAAATTCCACTGAAGAATATCTTTACATTTATCTAAGTTCTCTTTACTGACATTCAGATTAGCGGTAAATTAGGTCATGGAGGTTTTTTTTTTAATGAAGTAAATAGTTAATTACAAAACATAGGATTAATTTTAATGTTTCAATCATTCTGTTTTTAAAATGTAAAATGGGAAAACACCTTTGGGGTACATAACTTTGAAAGACCCTACTACATTTTGCTTTATTGTTAGCTACCAATAATGGCACTGCTGAGGAAATCAGCAAAGCAGTATTGTGACACAAGCCCTGCCTTTTTTGTGTGTGCTGTGACATTTCATACTCACCCAAAAGGGCTGGAACTTGTGGCATAATGCCAAGACTCTGCTTTTATCATTCTGATGAAAGCAACAAGAACTGGCAGATGCTTCTGGCTACCAAGCTAATCCAGGAAAGTTGTGTCTGAAATAAACTCTACAAAACTCACATTAAGAAGTAAAATAAAATAAAATTGGATCAAAAGGAAAACGAATAAGTGTTTTTATGCTGCTCTTGTTTTTCCAAGTTACAGTATATAATACCCTGCATATGTATTTACCCTGAGCTTTAGGAAAAAAACAAACAAACAAATGACAAGCAGATAGGTAGACAGGCCCCTAATGTAAAAAGTTACAGGTTTTATTAAAAATGAATGACTGACCAATTAATTCAGGTTTGAAAGGAGGAATGAATTTGTAGCCAAATGGCAAAGAAAATGATTTAATTTGATTCCAGAGAAAAAGTGCTAGATTAAGTTATTTTTGTTCTTTTTTATTTGTTTCTTTGAGACAGGATTTGGAAGTTTTCATCTCTTTTTCACTGAATTTAGCTATTTTAATTGCATTGCTAAAAAGTAGTGCTTTACCATTTGTGAGAAAATCTGTACTTTAAACCCTTTTAAACACCTTACCTATTTCTTCAAAATTATTTTCCGCTTGTAGAAGTAAATAACATACAAAAAGAACAAATTTATGTTAGCATTTATCAACTTAAGTTATTTAGCCTAGAAACTGAAGGGCAAAATCTTTTCAGGAAGAGAAGATGAGTGGTGGAGTAAAACAAGAGAATTTGGGATCTTCTGGGTGCTTTAAACTGGCTGCTTTCCTGATCTGAAGCAGTGTTCTTCAAACCTGATAACTTTAAATTGTGTAGTCTTTAACTCCCAGAATTCCTTGCCCCTGATCATGTGCTTTATTTGCATTTGTGTAGTATGAAGCAACTTCCTTCACTCAGTCCTATTAATATGCCAAGAGGGAAAAATGGGTACCAAGAGAGTACAAGAGTTCCATGTTTACACCCATCTTGAAGTGAAATGCCTCCTCAGTGGTTTTCTATAACACAGAGACACAAATTTTAGGGTTCTAAATCACATGTGGCTAAGAACTGTTTCCTGTAACAGAAACTACCATTGCAAATAGATTTTAATTGCCAGGTCTTTTCAATAGTTCATAGTTCAGATGAATTAATTAATTAGACAATATTCCTCCAACTTTTCTAATACATAAACATTATTCAAAGCAGTTGATACATTTTGGATCAAAATTTACTATTCTGTCATGCAGTTATATCAACAACCAGTTTGATTCCATTTAGAGATTGAAGTGGAGGAAGATGTCTTATTACTCTTGATCTGAAGATAATAATTCAGTTAAAAACATAGGGCGAACACAGGATTGTTTCTTAGTCTGTCATATCATCAATTTTCAAAAGGTCAGACAGACAAATGTGAAAATCCTAGGAATGTTGGGTCTGGTTTGAGTAGGGGATGAAGGTTTAAAATTAGTTTAAACAGCTTTTGGGCTAATTGTAAAATGAAATTAAATAAACCTTAACAACAAATATTTCAAAGATAATAATTCTTCAATTTTCATCTCTTGAGCTATAGGATTTAAATGGTTAAGTGATGGTCCCATCCTATTCAGTGACAAGGGGAAGGTTTTCATTACACAAAGCAATACATCAAAGATAATGAATTCCATGGAGTAGGCAAAGATAAGTTTTCCAGGTGGTTTTCCTTATGTCTAAACAATAGAGCAGACGATCCTTTTCTATCATGTTGAAGACATACTCAACAACCAGTTTGATTCCATTTAGAGATTGAAGTGGAGGAAGATGTCTTATTACTCTTGATCTAATAAACACTTAATGGAAAAAAATAAACAAAACTCAAAACTAATAAAACTCAGCCAGAGAAGGAGGAAAGGAGTAGCAGGGAGGGACAGGGCGGGAGGAGGAGGGAGGGAGGGAGAGAGAGGGGGGGAATATTCCCTTCAAAGGCATTAAAATGAATTTCATCATAGATCCACCTTGGGTATCTCATTTCCATCAAATCCATGGTAGAATGAGTTTTAGAATATTAGCATTAGAATAATTTTTTAAAAAAATAATAATTTAAAAAATAATATTCCTTGTTGTAGATTTGAAATTTTTATGGCTTGGTTCCCAAATGCATGCTCATCCCTGATGACAGTTACTTAGCCATTTCAGAAACAGTGCTGAGAATGTGACAGATTTTGTTTCAGATTGATGCCTTTCAGCTGAGTTAGTTCACACAGTCAGCTATTAATCATCATGTGCTCTTTTCAAATATGAAGAAATCAAATGATGTGAGCAGAGAGCTTATCAGTAACTTGCATGGGAAATCAGCACATTCTTCAGAGACAGCAACCACCACCTTCTGGAGCTCTCAAATAATTTAAGTATATATTTTTAGAGGAAAATAACCCCCCACCTCACACAGTACTTTGCCTTTTGTGGTCAATGCACAGCTGTTAAAGCAGTGACAGACTTTGGCTTCCACAGCTCAAAAGCTCACGGAAAGTAACCACAGCCATGAAATAAAGACAGTTTTCATGGAGAAATTTCAGCACGAAGCATTTTACAGATATAATCTGAAAATGAGTTTCATGGTTTTAATAGTAAGAAATGGGGTTTTTTTATATTCCTAGAAGACAATTGAATGTTGGTTTTGAGCTTTTTTGTATTTTAAAACAATTGTGTCAGTGTATAGGTTTGTACAGGGAAATGCCACTGTGTAGTTAATTGTCTGCATATCTGTTTTACAAATGCTGCCTTGATGTAAAGTCACAATCTGCAGCCCTGGCAAGCATAGAAATTTCTGAAGGCTATATCTGTGGTCAACTTCTCTTACATTTATTTTCTTTTAAAAACCACTCAGCAAGAAAATGCCTGACTGTAAAAAGGGAAATGTGTGATCTAGCATTATGCCTCAAGATATATCATATGTTAACATGCTTAATTTAGGCAAGCAAAAATCTAAGAAATGAAAGGCAACTTTAGGAACTTCATTATGATATTCAGACTACCGTGTTTCCCCCAAAATAAGACCCTGTCTTATATTTTTTTTGAACCCTGAAATAAGCGCTTGGCCTTATTGCCATGCACTCAAAAGCCTGATTGGGCTTATTATCAGGGGATGTCTTATTTTGGGGGAAACAGGGTACATTCTAACTCTAATTGCCAAAAATTGATGACACACAATTCTGTCTTGTCAAGAACATCAAAAATAATGCTGTGAGGGACTAAATTAATGTTAACATAATTCTTTTAAAAGAAATAATTATTCTAAATCCTGGGGGGGGGGGAATAGAAAATTTTGAGCTCTCAGTTTGCATTACTACTATACTTATTTATTTATTTATTTTATTTTATTTATTTATTTATTTGTCAAACATGTACAAGATAGCAGGTATAGGTATAATCATAAACATAATCAAAGTGAATACAGATAGATGAAGACAATAGGACAGTAGGACAGGGACGGTAGGCACGCTGGTGCGCTTATGCACGCCCCTTACAGACCTCTTAGGAATGGGGTGAGGTCGACAGTAGACAGTCTAAGGTTAAAGTTTTTTGGGTTTGGGGAAGAAACCACAGAGTCAGGTAGTGAATTCCAGGCATT
>QLTV01001802.1:3284316-3301630 GCA_003457575.1 Thermophis baileyi | reverse complement strand
CTAAGAGGTTCAGCTAAGGCTGTGGAGAGCTTTTTTAAGAAATATGCACATAGTCCATCAGGTCCAATAGATAGAGATGGTTTTAGGTTGCGTAATGCCTTTGCAACGTTATCTTCTGTAAAATCAATTTGTGTTAGATCGTTGTAATTATTTGTGGTACGACTAGGAAATATTGGGCATGAGCCATTGCTGTTTACAAAGACTGAGCCGAAGAATGTGTTAAAAAGGTTGGCTTTAATGGTTTCATCGTTATAGTCTTTACCATTAGGTCCTTTAAGGGGTGGGATGGATCATATTATAGGTATATGGCACAATGAGATACACCAACACCCACACCCACACAAACACACACAATACCAAAACACTGTCATATCCATATGCACACACCAGACTTTCGCATTTGCATCCTGTTATTTCGACATAAGTATAGAAGGCAAACAGTCTGTATCATAATGTCCAACATATCTATCATGTTGTTGGTTTGAGCTCTGAGCTTGGCGATTTGGTTGCAAACGTTTCATCCCCATTCAAGGAGACATCTTCAGTGCGCTTTGGATTGTGCTTGTCTAGGGGAGCACTGGCCTTTAAATACCTTTCTGAGTCCTGGTCTGATTTCGGATTGTGTGATGGGCTGGCTGTAGTTGCTGAGTGATAGTCCTTAGTTTTCAGTACCATCTGTGTGATGTAAATTAGTGCTGGTGTTGTTGTTCGGATGTCTTCTGATGATGTCATGGTCTGCTTTCCGGTTGATTTGATCGGCTGCTTGTGATGTAGTCCGATTTCTTGTGATCTGTCAAGTTATAACTTTGTTTGCAGCATGGCTGTTCGTTGGTCTTTAAATGCTGCCTTTGGGATCGTGGTTGATGTTGTTCTTTCATTCTAAGTGGTTGGTAGATTGGGTCAATGTCAATGTGTCTGTTTATTGATTCCTGATTTCCAGGAATTCCCTTTCTCTCCTTGACTTTGCCTGGATTACAACTGTGTACTGAAGATGTCTCCTGAAATGGGAATGAAACATTTGCAACCAAATTGCCAAGCTCGGAGCTCAAACCAACAACATAACTACCAGCCCAAGCTACTAATATTCAAAGACATTTCATATCTATCATTCCCCCTCCTCCAACTGTGATGTCCATGGTGGTCCTGATTTTCCCCAAAAGGCAGCACTGTTTCTAAGGTTTTTCCCATCATTGGTCTAATGTAAGTGCTCAAGCTGAGGCTGCCATGATCTCAAAATGTCTAGCATTTTGTCCTAGCAATAATGTAGTAAGTGTAAGAAATGTTTAACTGCTTTGGGGAGTTCATAGACTGGCCATGAATACTATTACTAGCATCTTGCCATACATTATTCTCAACAATTTGTATCAAGAGGAAAACTGTCTCTGATAATACATATCTATCTGGCAGGTAGCATTTCATATCTTTGTTTTCTAGGCCATGTTTAAGAAACCCAAGGACAACAGGCAACATGAATTTTCTTTGCGTACACACACAGACAGACAGACAGACAGACAAACAGACAGACAGACAGACAGACAGACAGACAGACCGACCGACCGACCGACCGTACATACATACACATCATCTCCCCTGCTCTGGTTTCACAAGACCATGTGACTAAAATTCAGTGGAAAGGGAAATTATGGTAGTGAATTACATGCATTAAGATTGTAACAGATTTACCAATGCTTAATGTTAAGAAAGCAAAACTGAAAAATTTATAATCCATAAGAATGATAAAACAATCCAGCTCTGCTCCTTCTAGTGATATCGTTACATCACTTGTAAGTGTTGTAACCATTAGCCGGGGAGAGCGAGGAGGAGAGACAGAATCACAAAAACCTTGTCCACACTGTACTTAGATAGCCGACCCAATGTTTTTTAGCATTATTTATGATTTTGTTATATAAGGATTTGGAATGAATTGAACTAATATGGGATTATTCAACAAATAAAATAATGCAAGAACATAGATCTTATCTATTGTCCTTTCTTTAAAAAAAAAAAGACACAGCAATATCCCTTTGTTTCATAACATACTTTCCTCTATGTCTATTTTATTTACAGTATCTCAAAGCTTATTATTTAGATTGGTTTTTGCTTAATCGAACTGAGTATGATATATGGATGTGTGTTGAAAATATCTGCTTAAGATATTACTTTTCACTTAGTTTTTCTGTATTGTGTAAAATTTTATTTTGTTTCCCAAATACTAAATACTTATTTAATATTAAGTACTTAAGTACTAAATATTTAATATTAAAGTAATTGTAATTTCATATTACTATGCTTTATATTTTAATGAATTTTAAAACTGGGTTCCATGTATTCTGCTTTAGAATATCTTGGATAAAGGGAATAATATTAATTTCATAAAATAAATGATTTTACAATATTTCCCCCCCCTTATTTTTATCTTATTAAATCACATATATTTATTTTTATGTGTAGCTTAATCAGTGTGTTTCTTTATATAGTATTTATTTTCCTTCTTTGTTAAAAAAATAACAAATAAAAACAAATAAAAAATAGGAGTTGATTGGGGGAAACTGATACTTGGTGTGATTGGAGGTATGATTTAGAAATACTGTATTTTTTGGACTATAAGATGCTCCAGACTGTAAGACACATCTAGCTTTTGGGGAGGAAAACAATAAAAAAAAATCTGCCTCTGCCTCCCAGCAATTTGCTTCCTTGCAGCAAACAGCAAACAACCTAGTCAGCTTCATCACAGTCTGATTTAGCATGAGCAGCTGATTGGCAGTTGGACTGCCCCCCTGGAATACTGACGATCAGCTGTTCCAGGCTGCGGGGATTACCGCTGACGTCGCTGCCTATTGCTGCCTTTGCATGCCCCATTTTCGGCCTCCCCGCATCCCATTTTCGGCCCCTGTGTGCCCTATTTTTGGCCTCCACGTGTCCCGTTTTCACCCATTCCAGGTGGCAGGGATTCCTGCTGCCTATCGCCACTGAATGGCAGCAGCAATTGGCGATCCCCGCGAACAGGCCAAAAATGGGACACGCAGAAGCTGAAAATGGGATGCGTGGAGGCCAAAAATGGGATGCACAGAGGCGGCGATAGGCGGTGGCGATCCCCGCAGCCTGGAACAGCTGATTGTCGGTATTCCAGGAAGCCAATACAACCGCCAATCAGCTGCTCGTGCTAAATCAGGCTGTGCTGAATCTGACCAGGCTGTTTGCTGTTTGCTGCAAGGAGGCAAATTGCTGGGAGGCAGAGGCCGAAGGCAGGTGGGCAGGGCTTTGGCAACATTTGCTCTATAAGATGCACAGACATTTCCACCCACTTTTTTTTGGGGGGGGGGAAGTGCGTCATATAGTCGGAAAAATATGGTAATTTTGAAATGGTATACAGAATCTGCTTCCTACGACTGGCCTCAAAGTATTTGCCAAATGATGAGTGAGTTTCAAGGGAAAATATCATATTGATCGAAGATAATTTCACTATCTGGTTTTGGTGCCCCAAGGCCTTACTTTCATGGCCTCAAGTAAGGCCCTGGTACCCCAAGGCCTTACTTGAAATGATTTAACTGCTGATCAATCAATTTGGTCAAAAAGGGCCAAATACTTTCTCTGATTATTGATAAAGTTGCTGACATTAAACAGCCACCCTTCATCATTGAGCTGGCTTTAATATTTAGTTAGATCCAGATAAAACAGTGAGCAGATGGCAGCTATCAGATATATGGGAGGTATAATTTAGAACACTGTGGAATCTATTAAAAATATAGAAGAAAGCAGCCAAACAGCTGCCATCACATTCCAGGCCCTTTAGGGAGATATCAACTCACCACAAAGCCATGGGTTTACACAACTAAGGTTACATCAAATCCATTTGTATGCAATGAAACCTGACACCTGAGTAGGCTAAAGGCTGAAGTCTAGAATTCTTAGGAATCTTTATTGTCTGTTTTGTGCTGAGCCACAAGACAAGAATGTCTGTGAAGAACCTTTCTCCTCCAAATCCCCAAATGGTTTTCAATGTCCTTAAGATTTCTGGTAGCATAACCATGCTAACAGAGTGACTACTGATGGGTCTTAAGAGACTTGCCGAAAGACATGGAACTAAATAAGTAATGGTTCATTTAGTGTAACAAATACAGCAATGAGTAAAGAAATAAATATTCAAGTGGAGTTCAGAACTAACAAATGTACTCTGAACAAAAAGATTAAATTTGGCTGATATGATTCACAACATTGATCCATCAAACCACAGCTTGGAGCTGTGTCTGATGATCAAACTATTAAGTATTGAATTAAGCCGAACATGTAAGAGGATGTAAAAAGGATTAACAGGGATGTAAACATAAAGATCAATCTCAGTCATCCAAACCTTGTCAAGAATGACTAAATTTTAGTAGAACCTAATGAATATTTACAAGGGATCTTTATATGCAATTGTGTGTAAATTTTTCAAAGCCAGATTAGGGGAAAATAATGTGTGTGTGTGTGTGTGTGTGTGTGTCATTGACTTGTTTGAAAATATTTTTTATGTCCTGCCTTGATTACATTATAAAAAGCTCAAGGGGACAATTCTATTTTTCCCACAACAACAACTCAGTGAGGCGGGTTGAGCTAAGAGAGAGTGACTGGCCCATAATCACCAGCTGGCTTTCATGCCTAAGGTGGGACTAATACTCACAGTCTCCTAGTTTCTAGGCCAATAACTTAACTGGCTCTTCCCATTCAAAATGCCCTCATCTCTAATGACGAATATAGCTTATATTTCAATAGAGCTCCAAGAACCTTCTAAAAAGATCAAATCAAAAAATAATTAGATTCACAATACATGGTAATACATGGTAATGAATATATCATATAAGACCCTGGAACTTTTTATTACCTAAATTTGGAACTGCCAAGAATGTTTTCATCTAAGCAAGTAAATATAGCAGGCTTCTCCCCGATGTCCCGAGGCCGATCCCCGAGCCCGATGATTATTTATTTATTTCCTCCTCCTCCTCCTCCTCCACCACCACCACCACCACCACCACCACCACCTCCTGGGTTGAGGGAGATACAAAGTTCTCCTACTTGCACTTCTGGCTGCCTCAACCATTATTTGATGCTATTGTAGTGTGTCTTTGATGTTAACTCTCCATCTTCTTCTGGGTCTGCGTCATGTTCTTTATCTTTCTCCTCTTTTTGTATATGCTATGTATGGTATAGAATCCCAAGACATTCCCTCCAAGTGAGCAAACTTAACTTGCTGGTTTTCTATGTAGTTTAAATCCAGAGCAATAGATGCTAATAAGCAATAATGCATGTAAATAAAAATTTTAACATTCTCAAATTTTGGATCTGAATGAATAAACTTATGTGATAGATCACAAATATTTTTAAAGTACCTGAGATTTAGTAACATCTGGAACAACATGCTTTTCTAAAGGATGTGGGACTTTTTAAAGATAAGGGTCATTCTAGTCTTTATTGATTTATTGATTTATTGATTGATTCATTCATTCATTCATTCATTCATTTATTCATTCATTTATTTATTTATTTATTTATTTATTTATTTATTTATTTATTTATTTATTTATCAACAAGTGCAAGGAAACAGGTCACATGAAAAAATGGCACAAATGGATATAAAGAAGCAAAACATAGCCATAAACACATAAAATGAGTACATACAAATGGGTACAGTAGGACAGGGACGATAGGCACGCTGGTGCGCTTATGCACGCCCCCTTAGGGTCCTCTTAAGAAATGTGTAAGGTCCACAGTAGACAGTTTAAGGTAAAAGGTATGGGGGTTAGAGAAACTAACAACAGGATCAGGTAAAGTGTTCCAGACATTTACTACTCTACTGCAGAAGTCGTATTTTCTGCAATCAAGATGAAAGCGGATTACATTTAGTTTGTATCTATTGATAGTCCTAGTGTTATTACGGTTGAAATTAAAGTAGTTGTTAACAGGTAGGGCATTAAGGTAGATGATCTTGTGTACTAAGCTTAGGTCGGAATGTAGACGGCGTAGTTCAAGGTTATCCAGGCCTAAAATTTCAAGTCTACTGGAATAAGGAATTTAATGTAATGGGGAGTGCATTCTAAAAATAAAACAAACAAACAAAAAGTACTAGGACAGAGAAACAGATAAGACAAGCACAAAACAAAAAACATTTTGATTGATTTCATTTTAATTTGATAAAACATTAATTAAATACAGTCATGTGTTACACTTCATGATAGATTGTTTATGATTTTTGGAGAATCTTTTACACCAAGACTCTGTGAGCAGTTCAGATTGCCTAGTAGTCATCAGTACCCCTGTTCAGGCCTATACATGAGAAGAGAGCTCACTTTTCGAAGAAAACACTAGTAAGAAGTGATCTGGCCATGTAGATGCATGTTATATCTCCATTTTGTTACTGAATGAGCTTCTGAGACTTATTTAATCCTGACAGTGTTAATACTCAATGCACATGTCTTCATAAAACAACTGCTGTTCAAATTAGAAGTTTTTTTTCCCTAACACCAGAACTCTATATTAAATAAATTGAAGAGGTGAGACAAATGACCAAAACCAATAAGAGTGTAACATTTTTGTTTCATTGGATTAACAGATTCCAATATGGAGAATAGTGAGGCAAATAGCAATAGCCTGTTCTACAAAAAGCAGTAGCTACAATTAAATTGAAATAGAACCAAAATTGTGACATTTTCCAAAAAGATCTAGAACTGTGACCTGTATCAACAATGGGCAAAGGTTTGAACTACAGAACAACAAAAAAATGTTCTGTAACAACCATTTAGGGAAGATTTTTCATTCATTGAGGAAATGAAAGATACTCTTTTTACATTTAAATCAGAAAGTACATAAGAGCATTCTGTAATGCTAATGAAGTAGGAATTGTCAGTTCTATGCTAGGGAGAACTATTATGTCAACTTGGATCAGATGCCTGGAGTGTAAGTGTGTATAAGGTTTTTGACTTTAGTGTATTGTGAAGCTTGACACCTTACAGCTGTGCTGTAAATTGTGTAACCTTATACACAAAGGGAACTCATTCCACTTGTTACCAAACTTCTTATGATTAAGCCTCTTCCATAAATCCTTTATGAAGTGAACATCAATTAAGGTAGTAGGATACTTTAATTTGAGAACATTCACACCAAGTTCCAAATAAAAGTGTTTCAAATGGCATGTTGCATTCTGAATGCAGCATTCTGATTAGAGATTGGACTTAAAAAAGTTGAATTTAGGGTCTAAATCACGGGTGTCAAACTCGTTCACGTCACGTGATGTATTGCTATGTACCACGATGTTTTTTGCCTTTGTGGAGCTCGGGTGGGCGTGGCCTGTGTGTGAGATGCATCTGGCCCACGGGCCACCAGTTTGACACCCCTGGTCTAAATGAAGATATTTAAGTTTTGGTTAAAGCTGATTTTTTTTACCACAAGGTCTGGTCTCAACAGCTGACTAGCAAAGGAACATAAAACTCATTATTCACTCAATATCCTGTTCCCTTGTTGTCTCATCCTTACCTCACAGAATTTGTTATATGATTATATGATGTCAAAGAAGTCAACTCAAGCCTTTTTTTAATTAGGATCTCTGAGAATACACATCACACCAACTTAGCAGCTGTGATTTGGGACAAACCAAGGACATAAGTAAAGTTGGAGTTCTAGCCAATATGGTCACCCACTGCCCACTTCATAGAACTCCAGCATTCTCAGTTTCAGAACTAAGCTTTTGTAAATCTTCTAAGCTGCATCAAAGCTGGAAGTAGTTCTTTACAGTGGCTGAAAAACAGCAAAAGCTTAGGATCATAAAGGTGCAATGACATTTTCAACTTCTGTGAAAGTTTCCATGGATGAATCAATTCACTGGATGAATTCTTATATTTAATTTTTGGAAACTTAACATAAATCTTCTAAGCTGCATCTAAGGTGGAAGTAGTTCTTTACAGTGGCTGAAAAACAGCAAAACCTTAGGATCATAAAGGTGCAATGACATTTTCAACTTCTGTGAAAGTTTCCATGGATGAATCAATTCACTGGATGAATTCTTATATTTAATTTTTGGAAACTTAACATAAATTTTGAACAGATGACTAAGGGCCCGGAAAGAAAAATCTAGTAATATGGAGAACAATTTCTGCATTCTTAGAGACAGAAAAATGATATTTGATTATCATTAATCAATAGAGTTGTGTCTGACGAGAGGGACAGTACACAAGTTTAATAAATAAATAAATGGGGCTTATCTTACACACACCATTCATGAAACATTTGTTTGTGTGTCTGTTTTATTTATGTTGGCTTCTAAGCAAGGAATAAAGCTGGAGTACAAACAGACATACCACAGATGGCTGAAAAAGCATCTGTTTTCAGAAATATTATTTCAGCTACATTATACAGCCATATTATCTTCATGTATATGATGGCCTCTAAATTGTTAAGTAATTACATAACTGGATGTTAATGTGTACCTTTTTAATGACATTGATTATGCCTTTGTGGTTTTTGTGATTTTGTGGGGCAACCTCCACTTGAATTTAATAGAAAATCAACTCTGTAGTATTTACATGTTCTACGAGCTGGGCTTAATGCTGTCTTAGAAAGTCAAAGATGGTGATTAACATAATAATTTACTCAACAGAGATGAATAGTTAGAAAGAATAATGGCATGATCAAAAGCTGTTAACTAGAAATTATAAATACTTATGCAGAAAAAAAAGCAGTAATAATTTGAGGGCTGAATCACATTACATGAATAGCAAACATTTAACTGGTTCTTTCCTATGATTTAATTCATTTGCAACCCAATTTGGGGGAAAAAAAGTAATTTCCTTCCTGAAATAATTAGGCCAGATTCATTCATTTCCAGTGCATGATTGTATTACATCAACCAAAGCAAAAGTGCTAAGCATCAGGATTTTCAGATTTTAATACCGTTTTGGAGTCATGGAACCATTTCCCATTTATATCAAACTTTGATTTACTGAATTCTTAGGATCATAGCAATTCTTGGGATCATGGTAAATGTGGAGGGGATAACAGAAATTTCAGGCAAGGTGGCAAGCATTAGTAGCTGAAATTCCCTTTGGTATATGAATTGGAAGTATATGTGATCCAATCTTGCCCTGCTGAATAACTTTATTATTGGAACATTATTACTTCAGTACAACCTTTATTATAGACCAAATTTCAATGGAATGTATTCTCCATTAGAAGACCTGAAGGACAAGGTTGAGAACAGATTAGCCTGAAGAAAATCTATCTTTATGGCAGCCAAGAATCAACACCAACTTGTTACCAAACTTTGCATAGTTACAGTATATCCTTCACTGAGGAAAGCAGCTTGGTTGGTCCAACTCTTTCCAGACTGTCATTCCAATCATATCATGATTAATGTTTGTTTTCTGTCATATGTTTCTGGCCTCAAATAAATCCACGGGCTATGGCTTAACTGTTTTTTTGTTTTTGTTTTTTTTTGACCACCCATCCTACATCTCTATATGGACATCCAATTAAAGATTTTTTTTAAAAAAAAACAACCCCTGTGATATAAGGCACCAGTGTGAAACGTCATGTCATTGCTGTCATGTGATGTATCACAATGTTTTTCCCCTTTGTGGAGCTGGGGTGGGCGTGGTCTCCGTGTGATGCATCTGGCCCGCGGGCCTCCAGTTTGATACCCCTGATATAAGGTATGAGTGGTAAGTATCACAGAAGTGCACATTTAAAGGGCTACTTCAGCCATGAAGCCTCTATTTCTTCTAAATAGAGGAATCCAGTTTAAACCATTCTCAAGAGAAACATCCCATAACAAGGAATCCATTGCTTGTCTACCACATATGATGCCACCAACAACTCTTTATACCATTTTTCGTGCTTAATGTTTAGTATACTTACTATTTCATTCCTAGCACTGTATAAGGAATGGTATGCATTTCATATTCCATAGCATATAATACTGTACTTAATACTGTAAGAAATGGATTGTTTAGTCATTTTAAAGATTTTAATGGCCACCCCTCTTAGAACATCACTGTGGGTGGTTCACAATAATAAAACTATGAAGCAATAAAAGCTGTAAAATCAAAAACAAACAAAAAACCCAACACCTCAGCCATTCTCCTTGGGTGCTCCAACAAAACCATCCATGGGCTCCCATCTTACCCTATTCCAGTGCCTGGGAAAAAGCCAGTCATTTCTGGCCTTTCAGAAGGCTTTAACAGCGAGGCCTGCCAGAATTCCAGGGGAAGGGTGTTCCATAGGACAGGGACCACTAGAGAAACCTAAGGCAGCCCTGCCTTGTCCTACACATTTATTTCATAAATACCAGTTCAGATTCAATTGCATTATAACCCTGTAAAAAGTCACATTGTTATGTATAGCACTGCTACTTTAAAAGCAACATGGAGATAAATTGTTTTACATTGGAAGCAAGATAAAGCTCATGAAAAGAATGAATGTGTCAGCTCCGTGTATCTCCAGGTCCGGAGCTGACATTCAGGGAGCAGCATGATACAGAACCTCGACGCGCTGCTTGCTGAGGGATGAAAGCTGACACCGGTAAAGCAGGCTAGCAGCTGGGAATCGGCTACTGCTATATTGGATGACGTCAGACGCCAGCACACCTGAAGAGCTACTGGGTGTCGGCTATGCAGATTCTGGAAGAGGGATCAGCTTCGGATTGGCAGAATGCTAATCACCTGGGTGTGCGCGCGATGGTTAAAGGTGGTGGGGAGCACACAGCGCGCAGGTTTAACACAGATTACATTTTGTTTTACAAGTGTTTATCAGTACGTGCCGGAGAAGTCAAGTAAAGAAGATTGCAAACCAGCATTGTGTTTGTGGTTCTTGTTACTGAGGCTTATTCTGGGACCTGACAGAGTGTTAAACCTCCCAAACTACTATCTGAGGTATGGCAGAAGGTATTGACTCTGGGATGGATGTGGCTGACCTGGAGAAGTCACTGGGTACAGCAGAAACAGTATTAGAAGCTCTGCCAAGTCCCAAGGATGATGGGTGTTTGGTAGTCAGGCCAAAACTGTGTTTGGCTGAACAGGCCCAGATTGGCCAGCAGCAAGAAGTGGGCGACTGGGGGTTAGGGGCTGCTGACCCATGTAAACCACCTAGTGTTCAGGGACCCCAATTGACACCCTCTGGCACCCATTTTTCTCAATGGAGAGAACGCAGAATTTCAGATGACAATTGGAGTTATTCCACAGCAGTGGGCTCCCAAATAATTGAAGTTCTACAAGAAATGTTCAGGCTATTGGATTAAAAAATCAGACCCCGACAGCTGGCTGGAGACCATCGGACTCTGGAGAAAGGGTGGCCCATGGAGTGTCTGGTAGGAGGCCGGTGGCCAGTGTACATGGCTCATATGATGATAATGGGAGCCCAGTTGTGGAGAGAATTCCAACTTCAGCAGGGGAAGCTCACGTTCCTCAACTGCGGTCCACAAGATGGTGGCACATGGGCCGCAGAAGGTGTTCATAGACATCAACCAATGGCTGCGCCTGGCTATGGACATGGACTTGCCCCTATGGCATGGTGGGATCCACCAGTGCTAAAAGTGTCATTTGATGGCAGTTCTGACAAAGTGGCCCTACTTTTGGGTCAGGTATTAAATCACATGGACTGCTATGGACCTATATATACATCCCAATGGGATAAAGTTATGGCAGTGGCGGCTACGATGGTAGGAGAAGCAGCGGATTGGGTGGCAGACCTGTATGCGGACCATGCCATGGAAATGGGGGACCTGGGATTGTTTCTGGCAGCCATACGTGAACGTTTTGAGGACACCACCAGAACACAACAGGTGGAAGGGGCATTATTAAATACCAAGCAAAGGGGACAACCTGCAACTGAGTACGTCTGAGAATTCCGGCGGTTAGCGAGTAAGATGAGGGGTTGGCCAGAACGATTGCTCATGTACCATTTTAAGAATGGATTGGATGGGTCATTACGGAGAGCGTGCATGTGCCAGGGCTTACCACACAGACTAATAGGTTCCAGGCAGCCACTGAATTGGACTTGGAGTTCAGAGAAGATCGTTCCCGACGGGAATGGATCACAAGACCACAGAAACCATTTGTTTGGCCTTCTGGAAGTGCACCACGGCCAAGTACCAGCTTGCCGTCCAAACCAACAACCACTGTAACAGAGACCCGGTTTCCCAGGCCTCCATTTACCTGTTTCCATTGTGGGAAGCCGGGGCACAGGGCAGCAGAATGCCCTGAGATACGGCCACGAATTACTACAGACAAGTCCACTATGCAGAAAAGCACAGCGAGAACGAGTATGCGGTCGAGTTCTGAGAACACCCGGGTTGCCCACCAAAATCTCACGCAAGCTCCAAGAAGTGAAGGGTCTGAGGTCCTGTTGAAACAAACTTCTAGTAGCAGCAATGAGGATGGGGAGGCGGACCCGATGGTAAGTGCTCCAATAAAACCTTTTGTTATACCTATGGTGGTGGAAGTGTCGGGCAAATGTAGATCCAGCACAGCTTTAATAGATTCAGGCTGTACTCAATGCCTGATGAAGGCAGCTGTGGCTAAGTCCCAATGAGGAAACTCAGAAGACCAATTAGGTTCAAACAGATGGATGGTTCTTTATTGGGGGGGGACGACCAGCGACACATGTTACAGAAAGTGTAACCTTGGAGATAGGTGAGCATAAAGAGAACATCCATTTTGTAGTGGTTCCAAACATAACTGAGGAGATTGTACTAGGTTTAGCATGGTCAGATAAATGGGGGCCCATGATATGGTGGGCTGGAGGATACAGAAATATACGGATAGGCCTTGGTCCACTTCCTCCTCCCCATGAGGAGTCACCCCCTAATCTAATGAAGACAGCAATAAATACTGGTTACCCCTCAGTATATGATGATTTGAAAGAGGTCTTTAGTGAGAAGGAGATGGATATCCTGCCACCTTACCGAAAGACTGACTGTGGAATTGAAATCATTCCGGGGGCCACTTTGCCTAAACCTAGAATGTACGCAATGACTCCTCAGGAGTTAGTGGAAATGCGAGCTTACATAGAGAAAAACCTTAAACGGGGGTTTATTGAGCCAGCAAGATCGAGAGTGGCAGCGCCGGTCCTATTCCGGGGAAAAAAAGATGGTGGCCTGAGATTATGTGTGGACTTTAGGGGTATTAATGCTGTCTGTGTTGAACATCTGTATCCCTTGCCATTAATGGCGGATATGATGTCTCACTTGGCGGAGGGGCGAATATTCACTAAGTTAGATCTTCGGGAGGCATATTACCGGGTGCGAGTAAAAGCCGGTGATGAATGGAAAACCACTTTTAATTGTCCGTTGGGGAGTTATCAGTTTCCGGTAATGCCCTTTGGGCTGCAGGGCACCCCAGCGGTATTTATGCAATTTATAAACGAGGTATTAGAAGAACATCTTTATAAGGGGGTACTCGTTTATTTAGATGATATATTAATATACACTGTGATATGACAGAACATATTGTTCTAGTCCACCAAGTGTTAAAGAAATTATTGGCAGCAAAATTATATGTAAAGTTGTCAAAATGTGAGTTTCATCAACATCGGTTGGACTATCTGGGTTTTTGGATTTTGCATAAAGGGGTGGAGATGGACCCAGCTAAAGTACAAGCTGTGATGGATTGGCAGGCACCAAAAACACAAAGGCAACTCCAGAGTTTTCTGGGCTTTGCAAATTTTTATTGCCAATTTATCCCCTCTTTTGCAAAGGTGGCGTTACCTTTAACTGAGTTATTGAAAACTAAACCATTGGCGACAAAACCACAACCGGGCAGTCCAATTCAATGGTCGATCAAGTGTCAGCAGGCCTTTGAAAATTTCAAAGGCTTATTTGCGAAAGAACCCATACTGAAACACCCAGATCAGTCCAAACCATTTATAGTACAAGTTGATGCCAGTGATGTTGCAGTAGTGGCTGTATTGCTACAAAACAATCAGGATGGGGTGTTACAGCTTTGTGCCTTCACCTCACGGAAACTAACTGAGGCTGAACGTAACTGGGCAGTCTGGGAGAAGGAAGCATTTGCGGTCAAATGGGCTCTCATGACCTGGTGACACTTACTTGAGGGGTGCGGTCTTCCTTTTGAGGTCTGGACAGACCATAAAAATTTGGCTGTTCTGCAGACGCCAAAACGGCTATCCCCAAAACAGATCAGGTGGGCTATGTATTTCAGGAGATTCAATTTCATGCTAAAATACATCCCAGGGGGAAAAAACTTTTTAGCAGACTCTCTGTCCAGAAAGCCCCAATTCGATAGCCAACGTGAGGTGGTGGTGCAAGCGGTAATAACTGCTTCCTCCCATAAGACAGCCCAACAGATACACAAGTTAGCTCAGACCACAACGGACTATACCATAAACCAAGAAATACAAAAAGCCCTCACAGATGATGAGTGGTATCAGAAGAACCATGCTATGTTAACTCACAGAGATGGACTGGCATGGAAGGGTTCCAAAGTCTACGTACCCAAAGCTATACGGGTTGCAGTACTACAAAGGTGCCATGATGTAAAGACAGCAGGACATTTTGGCTTCCTTAAAACATTACATTTAACAAACAGACAATTCTGGTGGCTGCACCTGAAGAAAGATGTGGAAGAATATGTGAAAAGCTGTGTAATATGTGCGAACACAAAACAAAAAACAGGAAAGCCTTCAGGGTTGTTACAACCAGTAGCATGTCCCGTGAGGCCATGGGAACAAATTGGGATGGATTTTATTGTCGACCTGCCAAGCAGTAAAGGTAACAACATGATCTGGACGGTGGTGGATTTATTTTCTAAACAGGCACATTTTGTGGCATGTCCCGGACTTCCATCAGCCAGAAAATTGGCTAAATTGTTTATAACCCATATTTATCGTTTACAAGGATAATATCAGACAGGGGTGTACAGTTTACAGCTAAATTTTGGAGGGAGTTTCTTATTAGAGTGGGGTCGTCTCAAGGGCTCAGTACAGCTTTTCATCCAGCTACAAATGGAGCATCCGAAACGACCAATGCAATGATTGAAAGGTATTTAAGATATTACGTGGACCATCAACAAATTAACTGGGCTGACCTGATACCATATGCTGAAGTTGCGTACAATAACGCAGTTCACTCTAGTACAGGCTGCACTCCTTTTCAGATAGTTACCGAACGGAATTTTGTGTCTATCCCAGAATGTCCACACGTAGAGCCAAATGTTGAAGGAGTACATGGCTGGATGGCCCAAATACAAAAGGTGTGGGTGCAGGTGAATAACGCTTTATGGCAGACAATGCAAAAGTATAAAACCTACGCTGATAAAAAAAAAGGATAGATCAACCAGATTTCCAAGTCGGTCAATTAGTGTATCTCTCCACAAAATATATAAAATCTAAAACACCATGTAAGAAACTAGGACCAAAGTTTCTAGGCCCGTTTCCTATAGTACGGGTTATTAACCCAGTCACAGTAAAACTGAGATTATCTAAATTACTGGGAAAAATACACCCCGTATTTCATTGTAGCTTATTGCGTCCTGTGCATACCTTGCCTATGCAAGGTAAAGCTACACTACCACCCCCCCTATGATAATAGATGGAATGCAGCATTATGAAATAACGCAAGTGCTGGATTCCCGATGGCATAAAAACAGATTGCAGTATCTTGTGTTGTGGAAGGGGTATCCATTAGCGGACGCCACATGGATTGGTCAGGAGGATGTCCGGGCTCCCAGACTCATTTCCCATTTCCACCACCGCTATCTGAACAAACTGGGGTGTGTGTGTGTGTGTCAGGACCTAACAACTGCGAAATACAGCCATTCCACAAGTTACCATATTTATTCCTGTCTTGCAGGTGGCATCTCCATGGTGGGGGGAGCGCATGTCAGCTCCACGTACCTCCAGGTCCGGAGCTGAAATTCAGGGGCGGTGTGATACAGAGCCTCGACACGCTGCTTGCTGAGGGATGAAAGCTGACACCGGTAAAGCAGGCTAGCAGCTGGGAATCTGCTACTGCTCTATTGGATGATGTCAGATGCCAGCACACCCAAAGAGCTACTGGGTGTCGGCTATGCAGATTCTGGAAGAGGGATCAGCTTCGGATTGGCAGAATGCTAATCACTTGGGTGTGCGTGTGATGGGGAGCACACAGCGCGCAGGTTTAACACAGATTACATTTTGTTTTACATGTGTTTATCAGTACGTGCTGGAGAAGTCAAGTAAAGAAGATTGCAAACCAGCATTGTGTTTGTGGTTCTTGTTACTGAGGCTTATTCTGGAACCTGACAGAATGTGTGACATAGCTTAAAGTGAAGTAATCACTGATAACGGCACAAGAAAGAAAAGAAAGCAGCAGAAAGCAAATAGAAACTATCACTTTTTTTATATAAACCAGGAATTCATTGAAAGCAAGACTTCATGAGATGTTATGGCAGGATGGGTTACGGTTATGATTTAACCATTATGGATTTTCACAACATTCCTGGAGAATATCATGAAAAGTACGTCAGATACAAAATGAGCACTTGTATTAGAATAAACTCTCAGGTTTGATTTTCACTCTACATTTTGCATCAGAAGACAAACTATTCTGGAGGTAGATGGAAAGATTGTGAAATTGCTCAAAAACCTGAAAGTCAGTGATTCAGGAGGTACTATGGTTAACTAGGGCTTTACACGTATTGACCATTTCTTACTGCCCATGTTATGAGAGTATTTTTATGGGATTAACCAAACATTTACAAAATAATGTTCTATCTTTAAAATGTAAATAATTATCAGTTACAATGAGGGAGTGGGCAAAATAAAGTAAAATATTAAATCCATCTAATAAAGATAACAGAATAACAGAGTTGGAGGGGACCCTGAATGTCTTTTAATCCAACCTCCTGCTCAAGCAGGAGACCCAATACCATTCCAGGCTAGTGTTGCCCTGTCTCTTTTTTAAAAGCCTCCAGTGACAGAGCACCCATCACTAACAATTTTGTTTCCCTTCTTGGGTAATTTTCTTGTAAATTTTAAATTTCTTGGGTAATTCCCTTCTTGGATAATTTTGTTCCTCTTCTTGGGTGCAGTAATTTTCAACTGATTGTGCTGGCTTATAGGAGTGCACGTCAGAACTCCTGGCAAGGAAACATCTCCAGATAACAATCAACACCCTCAGGGAACTCGGGTTCTCCATTAATCTGGAGAAGAGTCATCTCTCCCCGACCACTTCCATACTTCATTTGGGAACCGTAGTGGATTCTTTAGAGTGTAGGGTTTCTCTTTCCCAGGAAAGACAGGATAGCCTAAAGGGCATGGTAAACAGGATTCAGCAGGAACACAGGGTTTCCTTCGC
>QLTV01001802.1:3266043-3279584 GCA_003457575.1 Thermophis baileyi | reverse complement strand
TTTTAAAGGTATTGTATGTAATGTGTATATGTAGTGTATGTAATGTAAACCGCTCCAAACTCGACTGCAGAAAATATGACTTCAGCAACAGAGTGATCAATGCCTGGAATTCACTACCTGACTCTGTGGTTTCTTCCCCAAACCCAAAAAACTTTAACCTTAGACTGTCTACTGTCGACCTCACCCCATTCCTAAGAGGTCTGTAAGGGGCATGCATAAGCGCACCAGCGTGCCTACCGTCCCTGTCCTACTGTCCTATTGTCTTCATCTATCTGTATTCACTTTGATTATGTTTATGATTATACCTATACCTGCTATCTTGTACATGTTTGACAAATAAATAAATAAATAAAAATAAATAAAAACAGAAAGCAACTAGGCAATAGGAATTCAGCAGCATCTTTGTAAGAAGTTATTTTCCTGACCATAAACAGAGTGCTGAAGCATTAAAAAGAACTGAAAATGCTCCTATTCAATTGAATCAGATGCAGATAGTAGACTTAGCCCAGTGTCAGTGAAAGCCGGCAGATATTCATTCTATCTGAATTTAAATTTATTAAGAAAAAATGTAGAGACCTTCATTTCTATTTAAACTATATTTTGAAGAGAGGGAAGCCCAACAGGGAGAGAGGAAGTGGAAGTTCTCCTTTGTCTCTTAGACTCATTTAATCAACAATAAGCCAAGTAAGAAACACTCACTCACTTAAAATGCCCAGAGATGATGTAGTCTCTACTATAATATTTATATTAACAAAGCTGGTAGTTTCTCTTTTTTAAATTAACATATTTATTTGAATAAGGGTCAGTAAAAGCAAATTAAGTCACCTTCTCAATGATGTAATAAGCCCTTTCAGGGAAAGCAGGACTGACTTAGAAGGGGCTCAATAGCTATTTCCATGCTTCTTCTCAACAAGCCATGAGGATGTTCTTGATGTAAACTTATTGTGTCAGACTGGTTAATTTGCACGTCACCAGACTATTCTCAGATTCTAGCCAAGATGATACACTAGTGCAGGCTTGCCTTAAGCAAGAGGTAATGATCCTCCTTGCCCCTTCCTTTTCTCCTTTGATATTTGTTCAGGAAATGCAAATGTTTTAAATACACATTAAAAGATGCACTCTGCTGTCTAATAGATTGGGATGCTCTATTATTTACTAATACTCTTTGGTGAGTGTCTGTGCCTCTGTGATTGTATACCATGTTATAATGATTTCCTGAAGCTCTTAATTAACCACTAACTGCACAAACCTTATTCACATGGCAGTAAGATACACGCTACTAGCCACATTGATCTTGGGAAAACTAAAAAAAAAAAAAATCCATATGACAAAATCCCATTTTTAGGATGATCTACTTTTTAAAATAGTCACAAGCTTTCTGTCCATAACTGTAAAATATGTTTGCAAGCAGGTTTTTTTTTAAGTACTGGTTGGCTTTAAAATGGTGGTGTGCCTGTGAAATTTTTAATTTATATTGATATAAGTGGCTATAAATGACTTTTTGCTCTTTGTGTGCTCTGTTCTGCTTTTTGGTAGTCTATTACAAAGGACAGTGGAGTTTGTTTAATTATTTTAATAGCACCAAAAAGCAAAATCTGTGTGACCTCACAATACAATTTGTGTTAATGTACTGAACTTTTCCATGTTCATCCAATGTAAGGAAATATCAAGTGATGCTCTAACTAAGGTCCCATTGATTAGGTGTGGAAAAACCTGGTAACTCTGGAGAACAACAATTAGTCTGGGTTTTGAAGTTGTGCATCTTATGTAGGTCAGAATGTTCAATATTGAGTAACATGTTTTGTGTACTTTGGTTTTAATTTTCAGAATGTTACTTCTAAGTGGCAATGAATACATCTGGGTCAAATCCACAAAAGATCTTAATAGGTTGTGGGTTTGAGCATCTGAACCTCTTAAGATGTAGCACTTTTACACAATCCATGCTGCCTCCTTGGTAACCATGATAGCCACTGAGGGAGGTGTGTGCATGAAGGTAAACATAATGATTTCTGTTAACATTGGGCTTTAGGATTTACCCCATAAATCTGAACTTGTCTTCAAACAACCACTACGGGAAGCAGCAGACAAATGAAGAAGAAAACAGAAGTAAAAGAAAGACAATAGTATAACATTATTATTAAATTTGGGCATATCAGAACTGACAACTGTCACCACACCCAGACCATCCATAACCACAACAATGTTAACCACAACAATGTTAAAGTGGCATATGGTAAGATTTTTGTGTTTATACAATAATTAGGTACTTGACTCCCAATGTCTTAAATTTGGACATATCAGAACTGACAACTGTCACCACGCCCAGACCATCCATAGTTAACCACAACAATGTTAAAGTGGCATATGGTAAGATTTTTGTGTTTATACAATAATTAGGTACTTGACTCCCAACGTCTTGAATTTGGGCATATCAGAACTGACAACTGTCACCACGCCCAGACCATCCATAGTTAACCACAACAATGTTAAAGTGGCATATGGTAAGATTTTTGTGTTTATACTATAATTAGGTACTTGACTCCCAATGTTTAAAAGAAGTAGTAATCTGTGATATTTGCATACTGAGTCATCACATACATTTTGCCCTTCCCTTGGACATCCATGCCACATAGTATCCATGATGTTTTCCCAAAATTTGTAGTGCTATAATGGCTCCAATTACAGCCACCATCTTAATTTCCCTAAAACATCTCTGGACCAATCTAGAACCTAGTTTGGGGAAAGCTGCTCTGTGGTTTGTAGTTTGTCTGAAATTATGGTAGCGGGAAGTATGCCACTGAAATACATATTAATCTAAAAAGTTTTTTTGAAGAGACAGCTTGCTGACAAGCATGTTTGCTGGGAGTAGAGTTATATGGGTGATGGAAAGGAAAAGAACATCCACAATAGTTTGTGTTATGTGCATGAATGAAAGTTGTAGCTTATTCCTTCCATCAACTTCGTAAGAATTATCTATTGTACCAGAATGAATAATTTTGTAAAGGAAAATACACACACAGAGACACAATAATAATAATAAGGTTTCTTTTTCACCTTTCCTGATGCTGCTTTTTATATTCTAATCTCTACAATAAAGCAATCTAATTTAGGATTTATGGCAACTGGGAACAAGAGGGCCCTTTTTGTCATTTCATTCCTGTTTAACTACAACAATGAACTGAGATTCAAATAGAAGAGTTCTTAATGAAAACTTCTTCTTATCGAATGCTTCTTTTTTTCATTCAGTCCATGCATGTTTTATTAATTTGTGTTGAGATTATTAGACACAGAACTCTATAATACAGGGACATTTTGTCCTATCTGTTCAAGGTCCTCGATCCACACAAGGAGGACCAAAACCCCTGTATATTTACATAGAAAATAATATAGGCAGGATAAGTGTACTTTATCACCCACTGAGGTCAATCCACTGAAATAAATGTTGAAGTGAAAAAAAAGAAAAAAAAAAGAAAACCAATTAAATGTGATCCAGGTGAATGGAAATGTAATGCTATAATTCTATGGTCCCCTCTGTAAGGACTTAAATAAAACTCTGCCTTCATGGGAGGGCCAGGAGAATTACCTGGTTGGCTTTCTTGAGAACTGAGTGTTAATTTCTTTCCCTTCCACTAAGATCCAGCAGGCTCAGGCTGAATGGAAAATTCATGATCTCCAGCTACATGAATTTGGTGCCTGTGCCTCCACCAACTATTTTCCCATTAATACATGTTCTGCTGTGAGTTGGAAAGAAAGACTATTCTGGTTCCCTGCTGTACACAACCCAGAAAGAGAGTCTAATGGGCTGATGAAGCTCAAACACAAGGAGGAGTTTGGGTCCAAGTGGTTGTTCCCAGGTGCAACAGGTGGTTGCCTATTTTAGATGGCATTCCTAGCATCCTGATTTTGGATGCTTTCACTCTGAAATTCTTTCTCAGCTTTGTAAGTAAATTTGGATGAGAGTTCATCCATCTTTTGGTCTCCTTGCTTACATAGTCAGTCTTCTCTACAAATGAATACTTTGAATTGAAAACAATTCTTTCAGTTCCTTCATGTAACTATGGAATGTTTTAATTTTTCAGGATCCTAATCATCTTGTTCTCATTTGCATCTCTCACTTTTATTGTATGTCTTCCATTTTGTTACTATGTTAGTCTTACACCTGCCAGAACCTGTCAGTGTCTGGTCTATATATTGAGTTAAACGTTGGCCCTGTTTCATACACAGCAAATGTCCTCTAAAAAACCACTTTGACCAATTGAGTATGTGCTTTATCTATGCAGTTCTTCTTGTTGGTGCTGGTATTTAGTATTGGTGCTGGTGGTAGTGGTGCTGCTTTTATCTATGATATCAACAGGAACTCCTTTCCACAATGTAGGGGCAAGGGGCACTTCTAAATGAGATGGTGGTATGCAAAGATAAACCTCTCCTGATAATATTAATAAACAATGGGTATTATGAAAAGAAATACATCTCCTCTATAACATGGGTTATTAAATGGTAGTTGTGTTTACTTTCTTAGCTTTTCTACCTGGGAGTGGGGATTTTATTAACCATCAGAAGGCAATTATTAACCATTCCCTCTGTTCTCACCATGGACTGCTCTACCAAAGCTAACATAGGGAGAAAGTTTCAGTGTTTTGTTATTCTGCATCTAGATTATTTTTGGGGAATTTCTGAATAAAAAGAAATGTGTTGTTTGTTTTATTTTACAGAATTTCACCTTAGAAAATTTTTCCTGCCAGCACTGAAATACCACTTCACTCATCTGATCATATAAACTGGCTGTAAAATAGTTATTATTATAATATCTTATGAGTAGTTGGCAATGTATTCTGTATTATATTCAGAGAAAGCAAAAAGGGTTTTCTTTAAATCTTTGAAACAATCAAACTTCCCCTTTCCCTTCCATTTCTTCCTCTCACTTTTTAGTACGCTTCCATATTGTGTCTTGGGTTGTTTCTGTGTCACCTTTTCATATATTTAATTTGGACAATCTTTGTTGTCTATGTAAATAATATATAATACGTACTGTAAGTAATGTTCAAAAGTGGAGGTTAGTGCTTAAACTTCAAGTCATTTCTCTATATACTAAATATTTGGAAAATATTGCTATATGGTTTGAAGCATCACTAGTTAAATACCTGATCAATAATATCACTGTTAAATATTTGCAAGGGAATTGAACTAGGGATGGTGGTAGATCATCTGGTTAGTTTGTTGCTCTGGGATTGGCAATGGATGGAGCAATAAGGTATCTTTGGAATGGTAAAAATAAATGAGGTGATGTTGTGTAGGCATTAAGATGAAACACAGGTTTGATGAGTCAATATGTTACTTATTGTTAAGATGTTGCCTTTGATCTCTCTAGATGTGTGATTTTTTAGATGTTTTGCCTTGTAAATAGTCCATCTGTGTTGTTATTTTTGTGATGCAAAGATTTTTTGGGGGGAGGGGAGGGTTTGAAGTAGATGGGCAGCAGAGTAACCTAGTAATAAAGAATGGCTACAAAGAGACACAACTTGTCCACTATTTAATAAAATTGGCTATGTTTTTCATCAAATAGAAAATAGAACATCTCCACCCTTTAAAGTGCAATTGTCATAATTAAAGCACCAAGAATTTCACATCTACTGCATTAGCTAGAATATATCAGCTCAAATAAGCATGGGTGTATTTTTCTTTTAAGGAAAAATTGTTATTACTACTTTGGGAGTGGAAGCTGATTATATACCTGAAAGGAGAATTATCTGCTGAAAGCAGATTGGGCATTGTCTGGCTGTAAATGAAATAACTTTTGCAAAAAAATAAAATAAAAGCACATCCTCTTAAGAGAAGAACATGTTCAAAGTATAAAAGATTTTCTGTTGAAGAATACGAAATGTTATCTGAATGGAGCTGAGATGAATGCCACTAAAATCTCTTGAATGTGCACCTGTCTGAGTTGGCTACGCACCTTGTCTTGATCTATTGTCTAGACTGAATGTTTCACATATTCATATCAAATAAAAAGGAGCATCTGCCTTTGCTGGGGGTTGGTTGGAATACACTGATGACCACAAGAGGATGGTTCTGAATGTAAACTAGCACTGTCATAAGTATGTTGTTAAAAATAAATAAATCCACCTTTCCTTTGCAGGTCTGGTTTCTCAGTTCCTCAAAGCTCTGGGCATAAAAGAGACATGGTAATCCATTTGCAGTTATGGGATTTATTTGCTAAGTTGAAATGTTTTGTGCAGAATCTTACTCAACAGAGCAAACAGTTTGCATGGAGAGGTTTATTTCAAGATCCCTTAAAATGTTGCAGGGAATGGAAGAAGATAAATTCCATTATGAGAGAACAACCTGGCCCTGAGCACTAGATTGGTTATAGACTTGATTTATGCTTTTTCCTGCACACTCACTCAAAGGCCATGGCTTGCTCCTTCTTCATCTGCCAGTAGATTTTAAAGATGTGATCCTCACATACAACCATTCTGACCAACTTCATTATGAGGGTATTTTTCTTCTTTGCAATCAAATTTCTTCCTGGCTACATTCACAAAATGAAAATCAAAGTGAATCAGACAAACTAAACACTGCTAAAATTTATCTGTATCGAATAGAATTCTTGTTGGAAACATTTCTAAGAATTTAGGCCCAGCTAACCAAAAGACTTTAACCGGGGACTTTGGTGCCACACACCATTCCCCCCCCCCACCAGTGCTGGAGTTATCTTTGGCTGCCTGAAGTCTCATATTGTAAATTTCATATTTTGGTACTTTAGATAATTGGGCTTCATGAATTTGGGAATTTAAATAATGTTCCAATTGGTGGGAACGTCCAGCTCTAGGCCTCTCCATGGTGCTTCTGGAGCACCATGATGGCTTTATTCTGTAAATAAATAAGCCATATTTATTTCTTTTGCCCCACCATGAACTGACATGCCATGATGTGAAAAAAGAACAGGATGAGACATTGGCTAGAGATTGATAGGTCCGCTGAAGTCACTGCAGTCTTGCAATGATTGTGGTAAGTTCAGGATTGGGGACTGTTTGGGAAGCCGTGGTGGTGATGTGGAAATGTCCCTGGGCACCATTGTAACTCAAAACATCCTAGAGTTGCTTTTAAATAAATCATGCGTAATAAAATTTCTGCAATCCCTTGTTTTTTTTTGTGCTAAGTAGTAATGATAAAACACCAGGGGATAACACAAATATTATTCAAAACTCTGAACAGTGAATTAGGATTCCTTTTTTAAAAAAAAGTTCTTTGACATTTACCTTCTCTCCAGAAAGAATGAATTAAATTTCCTTGAAGGAATAGTGCACATTTTCTATAGTTGTTTGCTGTTTATTTTTTAAACAAAGTACAAGTTTTTAACATAAACTTCAAAAGCAGTGGATTGGAAGAGGTATAACCCTGCTCTTCGGAGACACTTGTCAGAATAAGCTCCACAAAATCATACCACGGCAGCCACAGACTCATTTGAGTTTTATTCCTTTCTCTATGTTTATTTATCTTTTTTGGGGTTTTTTGGGTCCAAGATGATATATTAGAATCTAGGCTGTGCTGCTGGGATTTGGCTCATTGTCTTCCAGAGTTCTGCTTTCCAGGCAGTTTTCTGATTTCATTGCATGCAGATGAATTATATGAGTTCAGGATGGTTCTACAGAATATGTGGATATTCTTTTATAAGAATAAATGAATTTAGAATTTTAGGAATGTGCCAATACTTTGAAAGTAGACCTTTGCAACACTCAAGAAAGCACATGATGATCTCTCTTGAAATTGCTGTAGCATTTGTGTCTTTTTTTTTTTTTTTGCAAACTTGTATGGCTACTTTGGAAGATGCTCCTGGCTGGGTCCCTAAGTCTGCATGTATATCCATTTCATTTCAAGCATTCTAATGCAGCTCATTTGAAGGAATTGCCCAGGCGAATATAATATGTATATCTAGAAAGTGGTTTAGTGGTTAAGGCATTAGGCTAAAAACATGGAGATTGAAATTCTAATTCTGCCTTAAGCTTGTGCTTTCTTAGCCTTAGGAATGACAAAATACTTTAGTAAACACTTCCAAACGTTTGCCAAAAAACCTACAGGAACTTGTCTATGCAATTTCCAAGGAATCAACACTGACTCAAAGGCAAAAAGGGAAAGTTTGTAATACTGATATACACATGAACACAAGCATATTAGTTTTGGCTTTAAATAAAAAGCCAACTATATATGTGAGGCCTTCATTAAGAGTATGACCTGGTTCTGCCGATTGGCATGGGATTGGGAGAGTGCTCTGTGACCCTGGGAATGGTTGGCGTCATGAGGGTATTTCTCTGCCTTTTTAACTCTTTATCTTTTAACATCTTTAGCTTAACCTTTTTAATTGTGTTGTTAACATTGTTCTTATTTATGCTTTATATCAGGGGTCCCCAAACTTGGCAACTTTAAGACTTGTGGACTTCAACTCCCAGAATTCTCCAGCCAGTTAAGTGAGAATGGTGGGCTAGAAATGTGATGGACAAACCAACAAACCAACCCACAAACAAACAAACTGTGTCCCATGTTCTGGGCCTGGACCCAGCAAAGTTAAAATAACATTCAAGCAATAAACAAATTTGAACCTTAATAAGGCTTCTGAGGATGGGAGGGTGTTTTATTTGTTTGTTTGTTCAGGGATACAATTCCACTGGTTTAAAGGTAGAAGTCAGATTCGGAGCTACGTTCTGCTACTGCTGCAGCCAACATCCCTATTCCAATTCAGAAAAGATATTCTGGGCCTGGGGAGAGGAATTTCCTGTAATATCCATTCTTTTGCTGCTGAGAATTCCATTTTATGGCTAACTCAGGACCCAGCTATCATATAAAAATGAAAAATGAATC
Organism: Thermophis baileyi; assembly: GCA_003457575.1. Taxonomy (NCBI): domain Eukaryota; kingdom Metazoa; phylum Chordata; class Lepidosauria; order Squamata; family Dipsadidae; genus Thermophis; species Thermophis baileyi. The sequence continues at coordinate 3,270,728 of QLTV01001802.1, read as the reverse complement.
CAAATTAAAACAAAATCTGAAAGTTAACCACTAGCACACATCCACCCACCAGTGTTAGCATTGTTGGCCAAGAATGAATGGGACAGAAAGCTTTTCATGATTGCTGATTTTATTAGGGTACTTCCCCCAACTGCATGTCAAAAAAGAGGGATCCAATGTAAGTCTCCCTGGAAACCTTACTGAGAAAACTCAGAGACTTTTGCTGTGGCACTAAATAACTATATAAAACACTGTTGATATAATTATGACTTTTTATCAGCATGCATTCATACGTTCTTCACTGGCTCTACTAAATAGGAGACACTTATAACATACATCTTGGTGTTAAATTGAATCCAAAATTGCTGTTAACCTGGCTGCTGCAGGTATCACAGCCAACAAGGCCCTTTCTTGTTTCTTTATTTAATATAATTATTCCAGGGGAGAGCGGTGGAAGCAAGTCTAGCCGGCTGATATTAATACTCAAGGAGATATGCTATTGGACATCACTAAACATAAAAAGTACCTTGGATTACATTCACATCAGAATAGGAGCTATGAGACCCTCACTGTCATGCAGTTGAATGGGGCATGGTTCCAAACAAGCATGCATAGAATAATATAAATACTATGAAAGAGAGAGAGATTTGGAAGAGGGGAGATGGTGGAAATTACATCATATAAGGTGTAAGATATTTTCAAGATAATCAGTAGCCCTAAGGCCACCTGTGGCCCTCAGCTTGAATATGCATAACTTCAGTTCCCACTACAAAACGCTATTTATAATATCATATTAATATTTGTCAGCCCAATTGTACTCGTGGAAGCAATCAGTTAAGATAATCTCTTCTTTCCTGGAAAGTTTGCTGTGTTTGGAATAAAAGAGGAAGGAAAAGGTATTAGACGATGAGTCAATCAATCAGAATAGAGCTGGAAGGGACCTTGGAGTCCAGCCCCCCTGCTCAAGCAGGTGACCCTATACCATTTCAGACAAGTGACTGTCCAGTCTTTTCTTAAAAACCTCCAATGATGAATCACCCACAACTTTTGAAGGCAAGCTGTTCCACTGGTTAACTGTCCTCACTGTTAGGAACTTTCTCCTTCATTCCATGTTGCTTCTATCCATTAGTTTCTATCCATTGTTTCTTGTCCTGCCCTCTGGTGCTTTGGAAAATAAATTGACCCTCTCCTCTTTGTGGCAGCCTCTCAAATACTGGAATACTTCTATCATTTCCAGTAGTGCGTTGTAAATCCCGTCGCTACCGGTTCGCTCGTGCGCGCGCTCGTTATGCTTCTGCGCATGCGCAGAAGCGTCCCGGGTGGGTGGGCGGAGCCTGCTGCCCCTGCCGCTGCCACTACTGGTTCGCTGAACTGGGCCGAACCGGGAGCAACCCACCGCTGATCATTTCCCCCTCTAGTCCTTCTTTTCTCTAGACTAGTCAAATCCAAATCCAAATCCTGCAACCGTTCTTCATATGTTTTAGTCTCCAGGGCTTTAATCATCTTAGTTGTTCTTCTTTGTACTTTTCCAAAGTCTCAACATCTTTTTTGTAATGTGGTGTCCAAAACTGGATGCAGTATTCCAGGTATAGTCTTAAAGTGGTACTATACTTTATATGATTTTGATTCTATGCCTCTGTTTATACAATCAAGGATTGTATTAGCTTTTTTGGCTGCTCCCGCACACTGCTGATTCATGTTTAAGTGATCGTCTATTAGGACTCCAAGGTCCCTCTCACAGTTACTGTTTTTGAGCCTAATCTGTACTTGTACCTTTGGTTTTTCCTGCCCAGGTATAAAACTTTGCTTCTTCTCCACATTAAATTTCCTTTTGTTGGATAGGGCCCACTGTTCAAGTCTGTCAAGGTCTTTTTGGATCCTGTCTTCCTGGGTTTTGGCTATTCATGTCAGTTTAGTGTCATCTCAAAATTTGATGAGTTCCCCTTCTATTCCCTCATCTAAGTCATTTATGAAGAGTACTGGGCCTAAGATGGAACCTTGTGGTACCCAAGGCTTACTTCCCTCCATATAGATGTAGTACAGTTAAGGAATACTCGTTGAGTAGTTTGTCAATCAGTTACAAATCTATCTGGTGATGATGATGCCTATCTCACATTTTTCTTTGAAAATTTCCTATGAAAAATTTTCTATGAAAAATTTTCTATGGAAACTTTCTATGAGAGACAATTTGTTGCTTCAACACATCTCACCCTTGGCATGCAAATAGACCTATTCTCAACAGATTGCTGTGCAGTAGTTAGAGTGCAGTATTGCAGGCTAACTGTGCCCATTGCCAGGAGTTCAATCCTTACCAACTCAAGGTTGACTCAGCCTTCCATCCTTCCCAAAACAGTAAAATGAGGACCCAGATTGTTGGGGGCAATATGATGACATTGTAAACTGCTCAGAGAGTACTGTAAAGCACTGTGAGTGGTATATAAGTTTAAGTTCTATTGCTATTGCTATGCAGTTGGATTCTTTAATAGCATGCATAATTTCTCATCCCCTTATACAGAAAAGTATTCTGATTTTTTAAAGATAAATATAGTACTTCTGATCATATATAATTCTGCAGCACTATGCTTGTGAGAATACTGTAATAACACAAAATATTAGGAATATTTAAGACATCTTTCTTTCTTTTAAAATTATTCATTTGCCTTTCAGCCAACATAAAATTCTTTATCCCAAATATTTGAAGTTCAGAGCATTAGCCACTGACTTCTGTTATTCATTTCTCACAATTTCCAGGGAATCCAAGCAATGAAATTCTTTGGGGGCATATCTTATAACTTGTTTATGAGGGAGCAGTTGAGTGAGACATAAATTACTTGCCTAGAGGCATTAACTGCAGTGGTCGCCATATTTTATTATCAGACAAACATGAGCTTGGGAAATTGAGACCTTTGGACATTAATCTTCTTTTCAACATCACAATATGGTGCAGGCTTCTCGTAATCTAAGAGGATTTCCAAGGTCACAAAAACATCATTAGTTTCATTTCCCATTACCCAGTTCTTTGGGAGAAAGAGGAAACTAACAAGAAACAAGGCAGGAAATCCAGAACTGACCCAACCTGCAGCTGCTAGAAAATCTAATGTAGAGCACTTTCTGGTTGCCTCCATTACCTTCCTTGGTAAATCAGAAATGAAGACCAACACATCTTTTGGAAAAAGGGAAGACATTTGAAGACTTTAGATCACAGAAAATATTATTGGGACTGCTTCCAGAGTTTCTATTCAAAAGGGAACCAAATCATATCAGTAAGAGGAAAATAAGTACCACTTCAACTGCCAAACGTAAGCTGCTTAAAACTGCTTTTCCAGCTAACTCTCTGTAGCACATTAACTTTGTGAAATGGTTCATCATGCAGGTTGTATTATTTTCAGCAAGGCATTGCCAATTACTTCATTTAGGGTTGGGCCAAGCAAGGATGAAACGTAAATTAATACAATAAACTCTTGGAAGCCTTAGAACTTCTTCAATGGAGAGAAGACTGAGGAAAAGAAATTCAGATTGACTCGATTTGCAACTCCTGTACTAATGTGTGGGTCATAATTTTCCATTATCCATCAGATCTCATACTTCACAAAGTTTTTCACAGTTTTGTGCAAGAATATCATAAACAGGAGGAATGTGTAATGTATAGATCTAAGAACATATTCTATGATGTGAGAAGCATCTTCAGTTGATTAATTTGTGGATGAGATGGCTTTATTCTCAATAAGTATTAGAAGTTGGACCATCCTTTCTTTAATGCCATATCTTAAAAGATGTGTACACATATAATATCCTCCAAGTATCGTAACTCCAAAGGCCCCAAGGTCCAGATTAAAAAGGCATTGATATCTCTAGTTACCCATCAGATGGTCACTTATTCTGCATTAAACAAAGCATGTCATTCCATGTTATTTGGCAGATCATGGTACCATGATCAGGTCATATGTTTCCATCACTATTGATTACCATCTCACGGGGGGGGGGGCGTTGCCAATATATGTCCAAATGAAGCAGATTAACCAGTTCTTAACAAAAAGAGGAGGTAAAATGATAAATGAAATGGAATAAGTGCCGAGTAGTGAAGAATTATCTTCAGTTTGATGATATAGCCTAGTAAGACATAGGCAATTTTAAGCCAGGCATATTCCAATTTCAGAAACAAACTCACAGTTGAAAAAAATATTATTTCCTACAAGAATTATCCACACACTCTGGCATATCTGCAAATTGAATTCTTTTGAATTGGGATGGGCAGCTTGCTCATCACTGAATGCTATGCTGAGTGAAAACAATTCCAGAGTCAGAAGGGTGTATGCAACCAATTTGCATAACAAGATTGTCACTACGTTCATTTTAATTTGTCAGCAGGACTCTTATGATTTATGGGTATTGATGACAATTCAAAGTGGAGCAAGTTTGTTGACTCCAGAAATGTGATAACAATTTCTCAATCTGCAAATTTTGAGGAAGATACTGACTGGTCTAGGATTCATTCTAATGATCCTGGAGTTTATTTTCCTAGAAATGATGTTGTTGATGCCATGCAGTCCGATGACCAAGATGCACAGGCAAGTGTTCCATCTACTAGTTCTTCACAACCTGATGTTCCGTCTTCGCAAGCCGCGAATGCTGACACTAGCGACGATGATGGAGATGAGGACGAACCAGAGGAAGACTGGACGACTGTTCCAAGACTTTCCAAAAGA
>QLTV01001802.1:3224882-3256806 GCA_003457575.1 Thermophis baileyi | reverse complement strand
TTACTTTAAGTTTGTATCTATTGTGTGCTCGTGGATTGTTGTGATTGAAGCTGAAGTAGTCATTGATAGGTAGGACTTTGTAGCAGATAATTTTATGAACAACGCTTAGGTCATAACAAAGGCGGCATAGTTCTAAATTGTCTAAGCCCAGAATTTCAAGTCTGGTGGTATAAGGTATTCTGTTGTGAGCAGAGGAGTGGAGGACTCTTCTCGTGAAATACCTCTGAACACGTTCAATTGTATTAATGTCCGATATGCAGTGCGGGTTCCAGACAGATGAGCTGTATTCGAGAATTGGTCTAACAAATGTTTTGTATGCTCTGGTTAGTAGTGTATTATTACCGGAGAAGAAACTATGCAAGATTAGGTTTACAACTCTTAATGCCTTTTGGGCGATGTTGTTACAGTGGGCTTTACTCTACTTTACTCATTATTCATATATAGATATATATAGATATATATAGATATATAATATTCCCTTATAGCATATGATCCCGATGTAACTTTCTTCTTTGTGCTTTCAACCTTTGAATTCATGTTACTGCTCTGATTATTTCTTCTAGTTCCTGCTTTTCAACAACAAAAATATGATAATATATAAACATAAAAGAATATCATTAGAAATAGGAGTGTGCAACATTTCCTTCTCTTTGCTACTTCATTTATAGCTGTCTGCATCATTTGAAAAAAAAAAAAGGTGCAGGAGCCACTTTGTTTTCTTGATTGAGCAGTATCTCCACTGTCTTTATCGGTAGTCCTCGTTAGTAACCATAAGTGGAAATGGTAACTCCATCACTTAGCAATGTGGTCATTAAGTAAAACATTATGTGACCGTGATGGACTTAAGATGTCACTTCCCATTCAGTTGTTAAGTGAGTCTCCAGGTAAGCAACATAGCACATGACCACAACTTGTGATTTTATTGCTGGCTTGGCCATTGACTCTGCTTATCAGAAATTAGTTAAGAAGCACACAAATGGTTGATCACATGACCATGGGATGCTGCAATGGTGATAAGTGCCTGCCAGTGTTGAAGCAACCAAATGTTGACCACATGACCACTGAAATGCTACAACGGTCATACGTACAAGATTCGTAATCAAGTTACCTTCAAAAGCTCACTAAACAGGGCAGTCATTAAGCAAGGACTACCTGTATGGCTTAGAAAGTGGTGGTATGTTTCTCTTCGTTGAGGTGCTTCATGTGAACTCTTTTATAGTCGAAGCTTTGCACAGCATTAATTAGACAAAAAAATCTTCCCCAATCCCCTATATTCATTTTTACCAATCTGGCAACTGTCCGTTTTTCATGGAATTTATATTGCAAACCTGTGAAGGTAAGCAATAAACACTTCTACAAAGCAATAAAATCTATTACCCTCCAAACACTTTGCTCATAAAATGTTCCAAAGAGGAGTTCTCTGTTATCAAGTTTTGTTCAGTCTTTAGTCAATTTATAGCTTTCATACTCTATGAATCTAGCACTATAGTTTTTCCCCCATGTACACATTCATCTGCTTCCCAAACATTTTACCTTGCTTGAAATTCTGATGTATATCTCGTTGTAAAATGCAGAATGATTCCCAGCTATCCCTTAATCACAACCTCCTATAGGCAAAGTATTAAATGAGCATGATGGACTATTAACCAGCAATTCAGCTAATAAAGTAAATGGTTGATCAGGTACCATTAAAATCTTTTAACATTCATTAGTCTCAACAAATATAATTGACCTATATTTCAATCTAGCAAATATTTCATATTTCCCTTCCATTTCTCTAATTTACAGTCCCTAATACATTATTACTCCTGGGTTTTTAATAATCAAATCTTGTGTCCTCCAGACACTGTATTTCTGTTTTGAACATCTTCTGATATTGGGTTTGTAAGGCAAATATGAGTCATCATGCTTAAGCCAATTAGATTTAATTGATTTTCCCCCTACAAATGAATTGTGATTTTTATAGAAGTTTTTTATATATTTATAAAAACATGGCTGGCTCTGGAATTCTGGGAATTGAAGTCCACAGGTCATAAAGGGACCATAGTTCCTCACCCCTGCCATAGAAGTAATGGGGGTATGGTAATCATATCAGAAAGGACCCTCCCTAGTTTCTTAGAATATAAAGGCGAAGGAGGAGAGATGAACTTTCAGACTTGCAAGATTCCGTTAATGTAACCTTACAATAAAGTTAGAATTAGTACTTCTGGGTGTGGTTTCTGTCTGCATACCTCACAAGGTGGGCACATGTTCCTTCTTTATCATGTAATGTTCAATTTGCTGCATTCTTGCAAATGTAGAAAGAAAATTCATTTTCTGGGAGTTGACAGATATGATGAAATGATGATGGACAAGAGGCAGAAGTCTGAACTGTTTAATTCCTATTTTTTATTAATTATGCTCACCACACAATCCTTTAATAAGTAGAAAATCCATGTTCAGCCATCAGGAGAAATTATTGTGAAATATCCCACAATATTCTTGATGCAATGAAAGGATCAAGTCACACTATGGGGCAGAAGAGAAATACTGTACAGTTCAAAACAGGAATTAATAATGAGGTTGGTAAGAGAACATTTAACTGCTTAGAATGAATTTAAGTCTTTGTGCCTGGATGGATTGTAGCTGAGGGTCTATAGGAATTGATAGATGTGATCTCAGAACTACTGACTCTTCTTTGGGAACTCCTGGAGTAGAGCAAAAGGAGCCGAGGTGGCGCAGTGGTTAGAGTGCAGCACTGCAGGCTACTTCAAGCTGACTGCTAGCTGCAGTTCGGCGGTTCAAATCTCACCGGCTCCAGGTTGACTCAGCCTTCCATCCTTCCGAGGTGGGTAAAATGAGAACCCAGATTGTTGGGGGCAATATGCTGACTCTGTGAACCGCTTAGAGAGGGCTGTAAAGCACTGTGAAGAGGTATATAAGTCTAAGTGCTATTGCTATAAAATGGCAGAAGATCACAAAAGATCTAATGTTCCAATTTATTTCTTAAACGTGGCAATAATGAACCCAGGAAACTAGAGTTGAATAATATTAATATCTGCAAAAATCCTAGTAAAGGGTTGTTTGTTAAAAGCAGATGATAAATGTACTTGGATTGGGGTGGGGGCAAATTGACTAGATTAGGGGATCAAGGGAATGCTAAAGATGAAGTGTACTTAGATTTCAATAACCCAGTAGAAAAAGCTCACTGTAGCCTCATTCTTGATAAACAGAGGTATACAGGTAGTCCTCAACTTACAACAATTCATGTAGTGACCGTTTGAAATTATAAGGGCACTGAAAAGGTGACATGACCATTTTTCACACTTACGACTGCTGCAGCATTCCCATGGTCATGTGGTCAAAATTCAACAAATGACTCATATTTGTAATGGTTACAGTGTCCCGGGGTCACATTATCCACTTTTATGACCTTCTGACAAGCAAAGTCAATGGGGAAGTCAGATTCACTTAACAACTGTGGCAAGAAAGGTCATAAAATGGGGGAAAACTCACTTAACATCTATCTTGCTTAACAACAGAAATTTGGGGCTCAAATTGAGGACTACCTCTACACACAAAAAGGTCCCTGGCTTGGAAATATTACTTGCATCTTGGTAGATCACAGATTAAATATGAACCAACAGTGTGTTGCAGCTGCCAAAAGGGCCAATGAAATTTTGTGCCATTATCAACAGAGTTACAGTCAAGAACATGGGAAGTGATAGTTCTCCTATATGATGGACTTCTCAGACTACATCTAGAATACTGTGCCTAATTCTGTTTGGGGCAATTCCAGAAGGATGCTGAAAAACTGAAAATGGCATGGAGAAGAGCTACAAACGTCAGTGACTTGGAAACTAAATACTATAAAGAATAGTTAAAGGAACTGTGAATATTTAGCCTAAAGAAGAGAAGGTTTCATTTAGCTGGCAATCTTCTAATATTTGAACAGCAAAAAATCAGAATTTGGTGACACCTTTTTCTCACAAACACAAAGCTTTTATATTTCAATAAAATATGTTTGTCAAGAAAGATACTATCAAACTCCTGATTTTTTTTTACCTCCATAAATTAACATGAATCTCTTCCAGAGGTGGTATTCAGCAGGTTCTGACCAGTTCTGGAGAACCAGTAGCGGAAATTTTGAGTAGTTCAGAGAACCGGTAAATACCACCTCTGACTGGCCCTGCCCCCATCTATTCCCTGCCTCCCGAGTCCCAGCTGATTGGGAGGAAATTGGGATTTTGCAATAACCTTCACCTGGAGTGGGGAGGGAATGGGGATTTTGCAGTAACCTTCCCCTGGAGTGGGGAGGGAATGGAGATGTTACAGTATCCTCCCCCTGCCACGCCCACCAAGCCACACCCACCAAGCCATGCCGTGCCATGCCACGCCCACCAAGCCACGGCCACAGAACTTGTAGTAAAAAATTTGAATCCCACCACTGATCTCTTCCTACAAATAACTAGAGCTATTACAAGACAAGATATATGGATTTATTCTTCATGGGTCCTAAGAGTAAGACAAGAACCAGTGGGTAGAAGAAGAGATCCAAAAATGAAATAAGTAGGACTTTCTCTACCTTGAATACTATCAAGTAATGGAATAGTCTATCTCCTGGAATTGATCCATTTTTGGAAGTTTGCAAGGAAAAATCAGACAGTCCTTTGCCTGGGATGTCTATGGGGATTCTCAATCATCCAGGTCCTGATTGTCTCAAGGGTGCTTTTTCCAAAAGGCAACTGGATTTTGTTTTTTTTTCCTTTGAAAACATTTTTTTGTGCTAATGACCAGATGACTGCAAACAATATAAATCCTTCCACTTGCCAATAGTCAGTTAAAACTAAAGAGGTTTCTTGGAGGAGAAGTGAAACATTTTCAAAGGAAAAATCCAAGTCCAGTTGCCTTTTGGAAAATACACATTTGGGACTTTGCCTGGCATAATACAAAAATTCCTGCCCTGGGCAGAGGATTAAACTAGAAAACTTCCATGAATCTATTATTCTATAAATAATGTAAAAAAATATAATATATTTGACTATACCATATGGAGTGAATCCCTTATGTAAACAACTGGCTACTCTTTAATCATTGCATGCTCGTTTTTGCTTTCATTTTGGCTATGTATGTCTGATGAGTTCAGTTTCAGAAGATTAATTGATCTTTCAATTAGTTATTTTGGCTGGTTAGCATTCAAGACCAATCATCATCTTCCTGTTTTCAAATCCCACTGATCACAACACTGACCTCTGGACCATATCCATCCTGCCTTTCTGGGAAGGAATCAGTTTTGTTTGATATGTTCTTATATATGAACGCAACAGAAAGGATAGTGTTTCATGGAATCTAGGGGAGTCTAATAAATTTTTGGACAAAATGTAGCTGTGCAATACTATATTAATAAATCCAATAGAATGTGATATAAAACAGATACTAGGAACCTGCAAGGGAACACACAGTTTATTTCTTAAGAGACAAAGCTATAGGAGATAGAAGAGACAGCTGTGCTTTTCATTTTGGGCCTCATTACAGGTGGAGATGAAGCAGCATACAGGGGGGAGGTTCAAAAATTATCCACATGGTGCTCAGAAAACAACCTGCACCTGAACATCAGAAAGACAGAGGAGATGGTGCTGGACTTCCGGAAGAAGAGAGAGGAACCTGCCCCACTTTACATCGAGGGGGGCTGTGTGGAGAGAGTCCCCTCCTTCAAATTCCTGGGAGTCCATCTTAGCGAAGATCTCACCTGGAGAAACAACACAACCCAGGTAGCCAGGAAGGTCCAGCAGAGACTCCACTTCCTTAGGGTCTTGCAGCAGAACAAGGTGAAACAACAACTGATGACCTCCTTTTACCGGTCCACAATAGAAAGCATCCTCGCCTATTGCATTACGATATGGTATGCTGGCTTGACAACCGCGGACAGAAAGACATTACAGAGGGTGATGAGCACGGCACAAAACATCATGGGCTGTCCCCTGACATCACTAGATGAAATCGCTAGGACTCGCTGTCTAAGAAAAGTGAGAAAATCCTCAGGGACTACTCACACCCTGGTCAGCACTTCTTTACTCGCCTACCATCGGGTAGGAGATATAGAAGCATAGCCAGTCGTACGAACAGGCTGAAGAACAGCTTTTATGCATGGGCTGTCAGACTCCTGAATGCAACGTTACATCATAAGTATGTAGTATGATAGACTTGCAGGGCTGGCGCAACATGTTCGTATTGGTGCAATATATTATAAGGTAATGTTACACACATATATGTATAGAGGATTGTGTGTTGTTAGTGTGATTTATTGGGTTAGGGATTTTCTTTCTTTCACTGTGAGTTATTGATATATATTTATGTTGTGGGGGGTGCACGAAGGGAGGCTCAGACAATCTCATTGTACACATGTTGTGCATTGACAATAAAGGTTGAATTGAGTTGAATTGAATTGAATTCATATATTTTGAATCTTAATGATTAACTTTTCTGATTCCTAATTGAAACTGGTTCCAATTCTAGTTCTGATGATTTTCTTCTTATTAAATCTTTGCCATATTTTTTTCTCTTATTCTTCAGAATAATGTACCTAAACATTTACTATTTTTTTTTCTGCTGTTGGTCTTGGTATTTCCTTTGGATGTCTAATAATGAATCTAATGGAAGCTTTGGTACTATATTAAATAGCTGCTGTTTGTTGTTAGTGGGTAGGCAGGTAAGAGGGAAAGAGTAAAGATTGAAATAAAGATTGGATAAAAATAAATCCTAGTTTCCACAATATATCCTAATCCATGTCACTTCTCTATGATATAGGAAAGCCTAGAAATGATTAACATTTTCAAAAACATTTTAGAAAAGAAGTGATTAACATCTTCAAGCAGATTGTGACTGCTAATGATGATACAGTAATAATACATCCATACAGTTTGGTAGGTAATATATAAAAGGGGTGTGTGTGTGTGTGTGTGTGTGTGTGTGTGTGTGTGTGTGTGTGTGTGTTTCTAAATTTGGCCTATAGTCGTGAACATCCCAGATGCGCCCCCCCCCTTAAGTACTAATTTAGGCTGTTTCATCTTAGGTTTCTAGATCAGCCAAGATCAGCCAGACATAGCCATCTAATTAGGACATTTTTTTCCCTAAGAAGGAAATAAATGTGGTAATCTGATGCAGAGGATAAAACTCTGAATATCAGAGTTCTAAGGATTCATAGTGTGATTCAAATCCATAAGAAATAAAAATAAATGGAGGAAACCACATTTTTAATCTGACTGTTTTCTACTAATAAAACATTTGTAGCTTTGAAGTTGCACAATAAAGTGAATCCAAAATCTTTGGCACAAGAAGAAATAGCCAGCAGTGTTACTAATTTAAATGGTATATTCCTTCCCTCAAACTCAGCAGCATAATGAGACATGTGAAATTATGCTCACTACACAATCTTTTAACAAGTAGAAAATCCATATTCACCAATCAAGAGAAATTATTGTAAAATATCCCACAATATTCTTGATGCAATGAAAGCACTTTTGATCAAATTCTAATCTTGAAGATTGCTTGCCACCTCATTAATATAAACAAAGATACAACCTCTATCAAAATTAACAGCCTTAAATACTATGTGGACCAATTGCATTAAACCTAAATTGAATTGGGATTTGCTGGCATATTATATACTAGACTTGCATGAATGATAGAAAGAAATTATTTTAAATAAAAAGAATTGGCCAATGCCAATGTATTCATTGTATTAATATGTCTTTTTGCAAAGTTTAGCAATGTACATTTATAGAATAGTTTTAACTTTTTGAGCTATTATTTTCCCTAATTCAGTGTTGAATATTCTTCAAGCAAATGAAACTAGTAGATTAGAAGGGAACTTGATATGCTTCTACTTTATTTGGGGGGAATAGTTTTCTAAATCACTAATAAAGTGGCCACAAAAAACTCATTCAGAATATTAATGGAATATTCAATGGTTTAGAGTTTTGCATTAATTATTCTATTCTGGTCCTCATCATTTCCTCTTTCCTTATTTCACATTTATATTCCAATTCAGTTGATTAAGAAATGTCCTTTCATGGGATCTGTGAAGTGGCTCTTTTCAATTACAGCTCCTGCCTTCTGGAACTCCAGAAATTCATTTGATCCTGTCCCTACTTACTTTCAGATGTTCCCTAAAAATTGACTCTTTCCTCAAGCTTGGATCAGAGTGTCCAATGGGCCCATCTAAGTTGGGGGTAACATGACAGATTTTTTGTTTTCATCATTTCCTTAAGTTTTTTTTAATTATGTTTTGGTTTGTCTGTTTTTCCAGGCTGTGACGGATAATTTTTGGAGTTGGATTGCCTAGAAATTGAGGCAGAGAGGGAGGGGGAGAGGGAGAGGGAGAGGGAGAGGGAGAGGGAGAGGGAGAGGGAGAGAGAGAGAGAGATCTCAGGGAGATGGGCAGTTCAGAAATATGAAAAATAAAGATAGATGATAGACAGTATGGATGGATGGATGGATGGATGGATGGATGGATGGATGATAGATAGATAGATATTGCCCATCTTGTTATATCTTTAGTCTCACTAGATTGGAACATGAATACAACTGAAGCATGAAAAGAGCTGTGATCAGAGACCTTGCAATTTGTCACTAGATGTTTTACAGCAATTTGACATCCACAAAATTCTCCTCAGATTTTGCTGTGCCAAACAGCAAGGCCAGGGATCTGCTGGGATATAAGAGAAATATAATTATTGCTATCTTCTGTGCAAGTTCTCAACATTTACAAAAATATGTGAAGAGGATTTCAGTTCCAGTTGAGAAAGCACATTTCTTAGAAGATATTTTTTTTAAGTATTAATAGATAAAGTTTGCAAATCTCTTTCCATTCCTAGCTGATATAGCCTGCTTGCAGACTGGGCTGAAATACTGATATTTTAATATAATTTAAAGAGGGAAAAAGTTTTCAAATACATTTATTTATCCTTTTTTTGCTATAATATTCTACTGTATGTGTAATTTTTCCTTTAACTTAATTCTATTATACTAAATCAAGACTTTAAAGATTTTTAAATATTCTGTAGTATTCTATATGGATGTTGTTGCCCCTCCCATTTGTCTGTGTGTCTGTGTGTCTGTGTGTCTGTGTGTCTCTCTGTGTGTGTGTGTGTGTGTGTGTGTGAGTGAGAGAGAGAGAGAGAGAGAGAGAGAGAGAGAGAGAAACAATAATAAAATTAAAATTGTGCACTGGAACACAGGATAAAAATAAAAAGTTATGTAAAATTTATTCACTCATATGTCTGGGGTTTATTTCTTTATCACTTTGCTAGCTCCAAAGGTCCAGTTAAACATTTACCTGTACATTTTCCCAAATACCTTATTCTTTGTGTGGAATGCAAACACTGGAGCCCAACTCTGAGGAGGAAGATCACATAACTTCATTGAGACAATGATCACTAGGTTCTGATTTACAGAAGAACAGAGAACAGTACAAAGCCATTTATAAGAATTTTGAACTGTGAAGCAAGAAATTCTAGGACTCTGACTTGTTGCCAAGAGTTTTGGACCACATAAGAAAAACTGGTTAAGTTTTGTTTGCAGAAGAGTTGTTTTATTGTTAAAAGAAACCAGACTTTTCCTAAGTTGCAGCAGCACTGGGTATCCTTGCTAATGAGTGGTGTAATGTCAATAGGATTAAGCCTGTATGTTAAAATTGTGCACAACATCTGCATTTTTGCTAAATTCCAGCATTGACTTTCCCTTATCAGACCAGGCAATTGCATGCTGCCTTAAGTCAGTTTCATTCCTTTTGGGCAAGGGGAGGATTAAGGGATTTTGTTTTAAAAATGGAGTCATTTCTTTGGGCATGGGAGGATTACACTAAGGAAGAACTGGACCTGGCTTTTGTTATATCCCCAGAAGCAGAGGGAGATATCCTAAAAATATTTTATTTTTATTTCAGCCATAATATTTTCATGTACGTTTTGCACACTTCTTGCATTTTTGTGTATATTCTCACCTAACATCCCCATTTTCATTGCATTTTTATTTGAGCACGGTGGCACAGTGGTTAGAGTGCAGTACTGCAGGCTACTTCTGCTGACAGCTGGCTGGCTGCAATTTGGCAGTTCAAATCTCATCAGGCTCAAGATTGACTCAGCCTTCCATCCTTCTGAGGTGGGTAAAATGAGGACCCAAATTGTTGGGGGCAATATGCTGACTCTGTAAACTGCTTAGAGAGGCTGTAAAGCACTGTAAAATGGTATATAAGTCTAAATGCTATTGCTATTTTCAAATTACATGATAACATTGTCAAAATTTAGAGGTTTGATGCACACTCATTGTGGTGTGTTTATAGAAGGGGGCCCCAACCCACAGTCTGTGGCTCATCACTGGTCTGTGGCATGCCAGAAACAAGGCCATGCAAACAAGTGAAGCCCCTTCGTGCAGACAGCACACAAAACCATGCCCCCTCCGGTCCATGAAAAAACCTCCCTCCATGGAACCAGTTCCTGGTGCCCAAAAGGTTTGGGGGCTGCTAGTTTATAGTATTAGGAGGCATATATTAACTTGGTTTATACAAAGACTATATTGAGCAAATTTCACTTATAGGTAGAAAGAACCATGCAGACCAGTGGCTTTCAACAATTTTCATCTCATAGCACACTGATGAGGTGCTAGGTTCTGAGGTTGCACATCTCATAAATGGGAAATCTGGCTTGCAAAAATATTGCAGAGATATCACAGATTGCTGGGAGCTGGGAGAAAAAATAGAGACAGTTCAGCCCCTAATGATGTCATGGTGGTGGGATGTGTAGCACATCCTAACATTTACTTGTGGTTCACTGATGCAGCACACATGTGGATCTTTTGCAATACACAAATGTGCCATGGCACAGTAGTTGAAAACTGATGATCTAGACTATTTAATTCAAAGTAGGAAATGTAAAGTTGGAAAATAATAATAAGCAACAGTAATAATAATCCCTCAAAGAAACCTTTATAGATAGGTGTTCTATTTATAAAGCCCCATAAAATAGTTCTGCTGTCAAGCTGAAATTACTGTTTATTTAACTTCTTTTATGCAAATGTATATCTCAGTTGGTCAAAATTTGTCTTGACTAAAGGTGCCAGAAATGGGCTACAAAACTCCAAGTGAATATCACATGAAAACAAAGACATGTAGAAAATTATATCTCTGCTGCCTTCTCATGGCCATGTGGATTTTTGCAGCCCAGATCTATTGGCCTAGTCCAGGGGTCTGCAACCTGCGGCTCCGGAGCCGCATGTGGCTCTTTGGGCCCCCTGCTGCGGCTCCCTGTCACCCTGTAATGGCAGAGGGATGAAAGAGCCATCATCCTATCATGGCAGAATCATACTGGGATGTTTGTTATTTGTGTGTGTGTGTGTGTGTGTGTGTGTGTGTGTGTGTGTGTGAGAGAGAGAGAGAGAGAGAGAGAGAGAGAGAGAGAGAGAGAGAGAGAGAGAGGGAGCAAACCGGCCACACCTCCCTCTCATCTTTCTCTTTCTCTCATCTGTCTTTTTTCTCTATCTCCCTCTCTCATTTCTCTTTCTCTCTCTCTCTCTTTCTCTCTCTCATCTCTTTCTCTTTTTCTTCTCTGTCTCCCCCCCCCCTCTCTGTGTGTGTTTCTATGTCTGGGTATGGGTGTGGGTGTATATCTCTCTCTCTCTCTCTCGCTCCCTGTCTCTGTGTCTCTTCTCACTCTCTCAGAAAGCCCTGTGTGCTCTCCTTGGGGCTTTTCGCTACCCATTTTTCTTTCTTCCTTTTGGAAATACGGGCTGGCTGAGGAATGAGCGCAACCCACAACGGAGGCTTCCCTCCTCCTCCCCCTCCTCCTCTCGTAACCCCCTGGCCAGCTGTGGCGGGGCCGGGAGGGTGCGCACTCTTTAGTCTCTCTGTTCTTTAGTTTGTTTTAGTTTTTAATTTTGTAAATTGCAATAAAATTACTATAAAAGAAGAGAAAACAGAAGGGGGAAACAACAGGATTTTTCAAATACTTGGGGGGAAAAGTCATACACTCAAAACATGTTCTTTATCATCACAGTGTGCAAGACACAGATAATGGCCTTAAATTACAGGACAGCAGATTCTGATTGAACATTGAGAAAATTTCCTAAGAGTAAAATCAGATAGGCAGAGAAACCAAATGATACAGAGCAATGAATAACCTGTTGCATTGAAGTGGCATATAAGCCCCGGCAGATAAACAAACAAACAAACCAATAAATAAAAAATAATAATCTTTGCCAAGTAAGTATGCAAAAGGAACTGTGAAAATCTTATTTGACTCCTTTGGTTATAGGCATATTTATAAATAAAAAGTAAAGAATGCACCATTGTTGATACTTCAGACCTAATAAATATGTCTTGTTTTCTTAGAAATCTTGAATACAATTACAACTGCAATGTTATATATATATATATATATTTACCTGAGAGTAAGTTGCTTTGAATTCAGTGGTGCTTATCTTCAAGTAGATAAGTATTACAAAATGCAGGTGAAGCTCTTTTGATTTTTTTTCAAACCTTGTTTATTTTTTTAAATTCTGTCTTAGCTCTCATATTTTATTCATAATCATTTATCTTTGTTCCTATTTGATCTCGGTTTGAAGTTTAATATATCATATTTTATTGTGTTGCTTATTTCATTATTGTCATATTTTAACTTGTATGTTTGATTCTGTAAACTTTATAGAAAACTTTTACTTATAATTATAATTATAATTATATAACCTACAAATATTCTATAGTTAAATAAATATATATTTACTAACTTTTTTGAAAGATAGATACTGACTGCTATTTTCCTTAATGTGAATATCAGATAAAATGTTTTTTTTTTAATTCTTTAGTTCTTTAGCTTGGTATGTTGGGAACTGTACTGTTAGCTTATGTTAGCATAGGGTCCAGTTTTCAGAAAAGGTGTTTGACAGTACATGCTATGGTGTGAAAGTCCAACTCACATTAATCTTACATAATAGGACATATGTGTATCCAATTTTGCATTAACTTTAATCACTGTGGTGCAGGTAGGACTATTCAGTCATTTACCATGTGAAGATAATCAAGGAGAGAGAGGGAGAGGGAGAGGGAGAGAAAGAGAGAGAGAGAGAGAGAGAGGGGAGAAGGGGAGAAAGAGGAGGGGCGAGAGGGAGAAGGGGGGAGAGAGAGAGGGAGAGAGAGAGAGAGAGAGAGAGAGAGAGAGAGAGAGAGAGAGAGAGAGAGAGAGAGAGATGCCTTTTCTTGGCATCCCAAAGGTGCTTTTTCCAAAAGGCAACTGGATTTTGTTGTTTTTTTTCTTTGAAAACATTTTGCTCCTCATCCAAGACATTTCTTCTAGTTCTAGCTTCTTGGATGAGAAGCAAAACATTTTCAAAGAAAAAAACAGGAAAGTACAGTTGCCTTTCAGAAAAAGGATTCCCATGACCTGGAAGATTGAGAATCTCCATAGTCATTTTCTTGGCATCCTGTAAGGCTCCAGGGGTACAGTTCAGTAATGGGTTGCAAATCCCATCGCTACTGGTTCGTGTGCGTGCTTGCGTCCTTGCGCGCCACTTCTGTGCATGCGCAGAAGCGTCTGGGGCGGGGGGGGCGGAGCCTCCCACCGCCGCTACCGGTTCATAGATCCGGGCCGTACCGGTAGCAACCCACCGCTGGTTCAGTTGTGAAATCTACAACCTTAAGGCATTCACTAATTGTAAGTGTGGAAGTAAAAGGGGATGCATATTTGGTCTCTTATTTTTTCATCTCCAATCTCCTTGTGTTTGAGATGTACACCATTAAATGCAATATCAGGCCTCCATGTGATAGGAAACTATATAAAAATGTGGGACAGTAACATTCAACATTTCCTAATCCTTTTTAAACCTTACTTGGCAACTTACAAGGTTCTGGTAAAGAAGTCAGGACAAAGATTGTGGGTAGTTATGGAAGTGTTTCAGTGGAATTTATTCATTTACGATTTGGGCACCACTTGACCCCAGACTACTTTGAGATGTTTGTATTATAGCAAACCATAATAAAAGAACAATACAAAATAAGTAAATACGATGAGATTCTAGCAAGACAACAGCAACCAGTCAGTATCAACAATTGTAGGCCAGTTTATTCAATGGATTGATTCAACACATGGAAGCTTCTAATATTCTATATGGAAATATTTAGAGTATAATAATAACAAATATTTTCATTTTATGTCTGAATTGTATCAGAAAGCTCATGAACTGATGCCCAGTTAGAATAAAACTCTTTGGAACTAACTCTTGATACTGAACAATGTTTTCTTAGTTGTCAGATATATATTCTGTAGATTATTACTTAACATCAAATATTGAAACAGGAATCCCAAAGGAAACTGGTTTGTACAAATTGTTGCACTTCTGGGAGTCTGAATCACATAATATGAGTCATCATAGAGTTGGTAATGTGTTAATTACATTGACTTTATATTCATTTGGGAAAAAGAAGAAATCTATGATGAAAAAGCATTGGTTTAAGGTCTAGATACTTAGATACTCTTTTTTCAAAACAAATGAAATGTGAGAATTTTATTGAAATTTTATTAAAAACACATCTATATATATAAAAGTGAAAACCACTCACACATTAATCATGAAATCTCCAGAACCTTAAAGCCTACAAACTTGAAATTTGTCACGTATGTTCTCTTCGCTTCTAGGTGCTCACTAAGAAAGGATTTTTCAAAATGACCATTGGAGCATGGGTATTTCTTATATTATTATTAACAAGCTCTGATGCTAAGGAGTTCTAGTCCCCCCGCCCCACCTGAAAAGAAATCTGATCCAAATGCAAAACACAAGCAGAGGAGTTTCAGTTACGCTTTTGCTTTCACAGCAGCAAGCGGCTTTACTACAGAACAGTTGAGCTAAGCCACGCTAGCCAGATGAATATCGATGGATGCTGGTATGCAGAGACAGATTTCCCCCCCTGATTGTCCTCCTCAGTTCAGACTAATCTGTTCCGTCTACTGTAACACCTGTTAAAGTGAAAAGAGGCAAAAAACGCAGGAAAAGATTTACAGATGTGATTAGGAAAACACACGTAAGGGAAGCTGTCTGTTCCTCCCTTGGCCAGTTCTATGTGGCATGCTCCAGAGTCAGTTCACCTGACAGCCTGGTAATCCTCCAGCCAGAGAGCAAAACCAGGAATGTTGTTTACAGGGAGGTCCTGAGCAATTCATCTGAGGGACGAATTGAAAGTCTATGCTATGCAATTTATTAGTCTGGCTACATAGACAAAACAGCCACGGTTGCTGCTGGGATTAAAGGGCTTAAGCCCATCTATTTCATTGTTGTTACACTTACAATAATGTCTTCATCTGTAACAGAAACTTACTTTACCATCTCTAACGAAATAATACAGTCACTTTTTTAACTACTCATTAATTTTCAAGCTTTAAGTGTCAATTTATCAAGCCCCATCACATAGTTTCATAGCGAAGCACGGGTATCCAGCTAGTTTAAAATAAAAATATAGGAGAACTGTGCTGCAAAAGGAAATTGTTACTATGCATCTTGTTTATTCTGAATAATATTGCATATTACTGTCTACACTCACTCCCACATTGTTTTAATTAATTATAAAGAAAATGATGGGCGTCATTTCAATAGGTTAAGGTATGTTGATACAGTCAATAAAGTTTTTCTGATTGCCACTTGGGTTGACATTAACTGGAAAGTAAGTTATAAAGCCCAAGTAATATACTAAGTCCAGAGGTCCCCAACTCCCAGGTCACAGCCTGCCACCAAGCCGTAAGCCTTTCAGAACTGGGCCATGGAAGCGGCAGCTGAGCGTGCACGCACACACGTATGCATCCCCACTTGCACAAGCAGCAGACAAGCACATGCGCATGTGCTCCATTTGCACGAGCAGCGGGCACGCATACCTGCTGCTCTCACAAATGGACCTTCTCATGCATGTGCTTGCTTGCCTCTTGCACAAAACCATCCGCTCTCTCCCTGCCGCCAGTCTGCAAAGCTGGAAAGGTTGGGGAACTCTGACTTAGTCCATCTCTTGTTTATGAATGCAATATGTATGAAGTATCTGACACTAGCAAGCAGAGGTCCCATGTTGTCTCTTTAATCTTTAATCAGATTATGGGTACTTTTCTGATCCAGCCTGTCCATCATCCTGTTTTATAAAGTACTAGCTGATGACCCGGCGCTGCCCGGGTATTTTTTCATCCTAATCCCCCCTGCCTGCTGCTCATGTGCGCACGACCTCCCGGGACCCGTTTTGGGCCTAGTAGGCCTCCCTGCAGCCTCCTGTGAGCCAAAACAGCTGCAGGAGGGCCGCCCCCCCCATGCCCTGTTTTTGGCCTAGTACACCTCCCTGCAGCCAAAACGGGATTCAGGGAGGCTCGTGCTGCACCTCCCTATGCTACCCCTGCCCCCCCCACGCATGCACGGCAGAGACCCGAATATCAGCTGGCCAGC
Organism: Thermophis baileyi; assembly: GCA_003457575.1. Taxonomy (NCBI): domain Eukaryota; kingdom Metazoa; phylum Chordata; class Lepidosauria; order Squamata; family Dipsadidae; genus Thermophis; species Thermophis baileyi. The sequence continues at coordinate 3,240,369 of QLTV01001802.1, read as the reverse complement.
GGGAGGCGTGCGCGCATGCGCGGTGGAGCTGAGCTGGGCTCTGTGTGCCACCTTGTGCCAGGACACACACACACAAACACCCCGAGGGGTGTTAGGGGTGTCTTACCCCCGCAGTATTTTTTTTCAAGAGAGTAAGTCATCTTGCCAATTGTCTGCACAAATGGGAAAGTGAAACTCTGCAAACTGGACCCTCCACCAAAAGAACTTTTGACTTACACATCAGCAGATACATCAGAATCAAAGCGATGGGAAAATGAGCTCCTGCACCCGGTAGAAAGCTGAATTCATGGAATGTACCATGAAGGCAGGGTCTAACCTCAGAACCACCTTATCCTTATGGAAAACACATAACCTGGGGTTGACCAATAATGTCCCCAACTATGAAACCCTTCTAGCCGAAGTGATTGCAACCAAGAACAGGACTGTGAAGGAGAGCTGTCTCAAAGACACAATGGCCAAAGGCTCGAATGGTGCTTTCATGAGTGCCTTGAGGACCTTGTTCAAATCCCAGCTATGGAAGCTGTGGATAACTGGGGGATTTAGAAGTGCCCCCCTACCTCTGCCACCCCCCCCTTTTTACCATTTTCTCAAACTGGGTCTGGGACTGGAACATAAATCCCTGAGCTGGGCCATGCTGCGCCTCCTCCACCCCTGCTGAAATAGGCTGGGTCTCCTCTGTGGCCTCCATACCTGTTTTGCCTCAGTTGCCTCGCGCGATGATTTGGGGTGAAGGATGATCCTGGGAACACGGGCTGAAGCTGTGTGGTGGGGGCGGACAATCCGGTTAGGCCATGGTGCGCTCAGTCAAAGGCCTCTGTACTGGCCTAATCAGGTTCCCTTTGCTTCGTAGGCCTACTGTGTGAGGGAGGCCTAGACCTGAGTTGGGGCGAAGGACGATCCTGGGAACTCAGGCCGAAGCTGTTTCCTGCGAGATCGGGCTGCCACAGTGAGGTGGGGGGGCGATCCGCTTAGGCCGTGGTGTAGGGGTGAAATGCTCCCGGTTCGCTTGTGCCTGTCGGTCGCCGTAGAGCCGGTCACCAAGGTAGCGCGTGGCTCCGCCCACCCACCCGGACACTGCCATTTGGGTTCTTTTACCGTCTGCGCATGCGCAAAGCGTTCTGTGCATGCGCAGAGAGTAAAAGAACCCAAATGCTGGCGTCTGGATGGGTGGGCGGAGCCTCACGCTACCTTGGTGACCGGCTCTACAGCGACCGACAGGCACGAGCGAACCGGGAGCATTTCACCCCTGCCGTGGTGCGCTTAATCAAAGCCCTCTGTACTGGCCTCGCGTGATGATTTGGGGCGAAAGATGATCCTGGGAACACGGGCCGAAGCTGTGGGGTGGGGGCGGACGATCCGGTTAGGCCGTGGTGCGCTCAATCAAAGGCCTCTGTACTGGCCTAATCAGGCTCCCTTTGCTTCGTAGGCCCACTGTGTGAGGGAGCACAGTCAATCAAACGCCTCTCTGTACTGGCCTAATCAGGCTCCCTTCATAGGCCTACTGCTGTATGGGCCTAATCAGGCTCCCTTCATAGGTCTACTGTGTGAGGGAGGCCTAGGCCTTAAAGGCCCACTGTGTGAGGGAATTCAATCAAAGGCCTCTGTAGTGGCTGTAATCAGGCTCCCTTTGCTTCATAGGCCTACTGTGTGAGGGAAGCCTAGGCCTGAGTTGGGGTGAAGGATGATCCTGGGAACACAGGCCGAAGCTGTTTCCTGCGAGATCTGTCCGCCGCAGTGAGGTGGGGGCGGGTGATCTGCTTAGGCCATGACATGCTCAATCAAAGGCCTCTGTACTGGCCTAATCAGGCTCCCTTCCCCCTCCCATGACGTCACAAACAAATGTCGCTCTAGGACGTCGCACTCGCTCTCCTTAAAGGCCCAGGCTTTCCAGAGTTATGGTGGAACACACACACACACACACACACACACACACACACACACACACACACACACACCATGGGTGTCTCACACCAGGGGTGTCTCACACCAGTGTTTGTCTCCGGAGGGTAAGTTATCTGTGTACCAAGTTTGGTCGAAATTGCTCGAGGCGTTCCAGAGTTATGCTTCAACATACAAACATACATACATACATACATACATACATACATACATACATACATACATCCTTTTTTATATATATAGATTGATCCAGATAGTTCTGAAATGCCCAGAAGCAGACTTAGAAGTTTGGCTGATGCCAGTATTTTGAAAATTAAAATTCATTAACAATTAATGAAGTTATTCAATAGCAGGTATTTTTTTTAATGAAGAAACCTTTATTGCTTTGTTCCCTGCCTATCAATTAAATTAATTAAGGAAACTATTTGCTTGAATTTATGCAAAACAAAAAGTTCAAGAAAATATTTACCACGATCTGCTTTTTGTAAGGACAAAAAGTAAAGTTTATTGTTGTGGGAAAAATTCTATCAGACAAGATCGAGGTTGTTATGAACCACATAAGTGAGAGATGGAGCAATAAAGCTGCTTTAAGGCTGGGAATTCCATGACAGAACTGCTACATGGTTGAATTCTCTGCTTGGAAGAGCACTTTGTATTTCTCTTACTTATTCTTCTTTTGTTATTATAAAGCTACATAGTGGTTAATGTTGTCTTTTTTTCTCATTAGTTGCAGTCATAGCTAGCTGTTAGGGTAAGCTTGATGTAGGGTGTGGGTTTTTTTGGGTTTTGTTTTTTTGGTTACTTTTCAGTTCAGCCTTGATAGCCATTGCCTTTGTTCAGGAGATTAACCACAAGCAATGATAAGCCGGTAAGAGAGGCAAAAGTCTGGGAAAAACTAATGAAGCATTGACTTGAAAAACTTCCACCATAACAATCAAGTTATGGAGTTTAAACTAGATCTTGTGGATTGCTCTACTTTTAAACAAAGAACAAAATGAAATAAATATTCCTAATTAACGGATTTTAGAAAGAAGTATTAATGTTAAAAGTAATTGTTTAAGGCTTTTTCCTTCTTAAACTGTTTTGGTGGTGAGAGTATTTTAGTTGCATAGCAGAACAGTTCAATTTCTAGACAATGGTTTACACTAATATTTGAGATGGTCATTATTTGTCTGCAATGGTCCATCATATAAAATGTGAACATAAATCGCTAACATCTGTTATTATGGCCCATATCCCCTCTGTACAGAGAATTGCATATAAAGCATACAGTACTTTTATGTTCCCATGGAATGAGCAAATCTTTTTATAGTTTATTAATCATCTTTATAGGCTGCTCACTCAAAGTGATTTTGGATGGCATATAAATTAAAAACATAAAAGTCAAATAATAATAAAAATTATTTAAAAAAGATGGAACAGGGAAATTTATGTTATCATATGGGCATTGTAAGCATCTATGTATTGTATCTTGCTCCTTGTATGATGAAATAAAAAATGCTTGTTTATTTCATATGTGATGTATCATTGGATATAGCTTTAGTCATATTTGGAGTGGACATTGAATTTAGATTTAAATTAGTTAAACCAATTGATGATAGACAATTTATGAAACTAATTTTAGTGTGCCTACTAAAAGTATAACTAAACCAGGATCCAACTGATTTTATAAAAGAGAATACAAAAGGATTTGAATATAGTGAACATAACAGGACAATAATAATAATAATAATAATAATAATAATAATAATAATAATAATAATAATAATAATAATAATAATAATAATAATAATAATAATAATAATAATAACAACAACAACAACAACAACAACAACAACAACAACAACAACAACAACAAAACATGTATATGCTGCCCAACTCCCTGCAATTTTTGTATCACTGCTAGAACATTTTTCATTTATAGCTAATTATTCTGGAACTCTGTTGTACCTCCCATTAATCTGATTTGATAATCATATGTTTTAGATATGGGATAGTAAAATATAATTGGATATTTTCCTTTAAAGATATCTTTCCTTTTAGATTTTTTTTAACATTTTAATTTTAAGGGTATGTGGATTAGTTCAGACCATTTTACTAGGCATTTATATTGAAATGCTGTAATCTATTCTGCCTAATATATATATATATTTTACAAAGGACAAATAAGTCTACCATGATACTGTATAACTTTTCCTTACATATGCATCTGAATATATTTTCCCTAATGCATTTCTGTTCCAGTGTATGATTATTTGCTTGTTTCTCTGATATATAACCTTGCATTGGGATTACTTTGAATGGAAAATGAACTAAAAATCATAGATTCTGCAGTTCTATACATTTCAAACCATTCAGATTTTCTTGAACTGAGAAATATTTCAATCATAGGCCTGGAAAGGACCTCAGAGGTCATTTAGTCCAACCCCCTGCTCAAGACAGACAACTTATACCATCCCAAACAAATGGTTCTCCAGACTATTCTTGAAAACCTCCAGCAATGGCACACCCACAACTCTGGGACACAAGTTGTTCCATTGATTAATTGTTCTCACTGTCAGTTACATGACTTTCATACATGTCTGTGATACACTGCCAGCTGCTTGAAAAGAGAATAGTAATTGAGGTCTTTTACATCCTCACTCCAAAGTGATTTGAGGGAATGTTATTCCAATAACATAAACCAAAAACAAGTGTCCCTTAATTGTTTGATATCCTCAACAGGATATTTGTCAACTTTTTTTTTCATTTATTAAATAACTACCGTAGCTAATATTTAGCTAGTCTCTAGAATTTACTTGGTATATAGATTCTTACATTTTTACATAGGATTGCTAGACGAATACATTTTGTCATATTTGTTTGTCAATGTAACAGTTCCTAGAATTATTACTTTTTGCCCTGAGATATTTCATATTCACACAGGGGCAATGGCTGGACTTTGGAAAACCTGAAGGACCAAGTAAGGGGCAGATTGTCATAGAGAAAAATATGGTTGCTAAGAATCACCAACGATTTGATAGCACATATTTAACTAATCAGTCATCAATCATAATCTTATATCAAGCTACAAAAAGTATGTTATACTGGGAAGAAACTACTTCACTATTTATTTATTTAAGTACCTTAAATAAGTACCTTACACAGTAGATCATTTTATGAATGGATTATATTGAAAATATATGGCTGATATGTAGCAGTTCCTTCATTTATTGACGGAAAGCAAAATAAAAGGAAAATGCATAGATCTGCAAAAAGTTAATTCTTTCAGGGAGACTGGTTAAGAATTGATTTGGGAATATTATTGTTTATAATAACAATAAATTATAGAAGGTGAATATCTTTCAAACAGGTATTAAATTTACTTGTGGAATAAGAACATATTTTGGAAGGAAAAAAAGCAGAGCTAGTCTGCTATCAAAATAAATTAAGATTCCTTTATCTTCTAACAAGAAATTGACCATTTGAATCATTCAGTACATATTACCTTAGACAGCTGCTGACAAATGTCAACAATGAAGGTGTCAATGAAGAACATTTTAAAACATACTGATTTAAAAGTCAAATATAACACTTAGCAATAGCACTTAGACTTATACCGCTTCATAGTGCTTTACCGCAATCTCTAAGTAGTATTCTAAAAAAAAAAGAAAAATCAGGCTGTTGGAAATTGGATTATTAGATATTTTATTTATTAAAAAAAAGTCTACCCCAATGTCTATAGAACATAATGGCTATTCCTGACTTCAAAAGCTACATCACCAAGGAATGCTTGATGGCTTGTTAGCCGGTTGTACACATTTGACCTGACTTCAGTGTGATTGCCAAACTTGAGGAATTTAATTTACAGCTGGGTTTAGCATGAAAAAGCATTAGCATTTAGCATTTAAAAAATGGCTCAAGTAACAACCCTGCTCTTTCTGGATGTGGCCAGATCAGGAAATGAAAATACCACAAGAGAAGTTCTTGAGCTATTTCCAGGGAAACCATACCCTAAAAGCCTGGAGATGTAATTGGAATGCCTCTTGCAACATTTTAGGTATAATTTATAGGCTACAGCGAAGACAATAAATTTCAATCCAGAATGAACTTTTGAACCTATGCCTTTAGTGCAGTCTTCATGATAAATGGTAGATGTTTTCCTACATAGCTTCCTCTCTAGAGTTGTGCTCAGTGTTACAGCCTTCAATGAAGAGTTTAACAGTAGGTGAATTTTCAGTCAAATTCCCATTTCTTTGTTCATTAGGATTAGAACAATATGAACGTCAGGAAATCAAGAGTCAGAGTCGGGGGGGGGGGGAGGAAGGAAACTACCAATATTAGTTATAGAAGAACTATTAAGATTTTTTGAACAGTCACTTAAACTAGGCTTAACAAGTCTTACTCCAATGAAAATGTGTATAGGTAAGACATTTGCCTATGTGGAAACTGTACTGAAAGTTCAGCAAAGTTCCTGTCTCAGGAAAAGCACTAAAAATGCTTTTTCGATTGACATTCTTTTCCGATTCATATGAACCTGTAATGATTGTATTTCCAAAAGCTCTCTTTCATTAAAAGTCTGAGATTATAAAAATTTCATTTAGTATAGAACACAGGAACAATTAATGCTGGTAAAGGCATTATTCAGACACTAAGATGGGGGCATATGATGCCCAGGGAAAATGTTCAAAGGAAGAGAATATTGTGTCCTACCATACAAAAGAGAGAAAATCTGGACTATGCCAATCTAGTGATGCTTCCCTGATAAGAAAATAGTTGCTCCAGAAAATAAAACAAAAACAAACATAGCATTTTCTCTTTCAAATACAGATCATTGCAACCCTATTAATTTCTCTGTATGTATGGGTTTGTTCTAATAAAATATTGACTGCTATTTTAGCATATAAGTACACAATACCTTCCTGCAGAGATGCAGAAGCTTTTTCAGGTTAAAAGTACATTTAAATCCATTCCCAAAAGTGTCAGATAAAAATGTAAGCAGAGGTGGTAATTACTAAATGTAATTTTAACTTTAATTCTTTAAATATAGTTACTCTCCATATAATTAATGAGAATTTGGAGTCTTCAGGCTGCCTAGCCCATGTTATGTTCTTACATTGGGATCTCTCTCTCTTTTTTTTTTTATCTCATCATTTATATAGCTCTGGAAAGCTAGATTATATTCCACAACATGTTCTATAAGGTATAGAACATTTCTGATGTTGTAACAGTAGGTGACTAATATCATATAACTTTGATCCAAGAATAGTTCAGGCTGCTGCTCGCCATATTACTCCCACACATCTGTATTGGTACAATTCTACTCTTTAATTTCTAAGCTTCTGTATCCATTCAAGACCCCCATGTTGTTCTTGTAATGGACTCACAGCCTTAGATATGGAATTATTGAGCTTTTTACACTGCTGAGCCTGTTCTAAGTACACTTTGTGAAATTTGCCAAATTATATGGTGGTTTAAAGGCATTGTCTATGGATTTTGCTCTTAATCCAGGAATTGTTAGAAATACATTAGGAAAGTGCACATTTTAAAATACAATGTAATACTGCATCAGGTTACAGCTGGCAACCCACACATTGTTCTTGGTTTAAGACATTAGTATAGCAAAGGGAATAGACATTAACAACAGAAACCATTTATGCATAGGGAGAGCTACTTAAGATCTCAACGGTGCAGTCTTTTACATTTCATGCTACAAATATAGATCTAGGAAAAGGGGAAAGGGAACAAAAACCTGATCTATCAATCAATCAGAATAGAGCTGGAAGGGACCTTGGAGATGATCTAGTACAATCCCCTGCTCAAGCAGGAGACCCTATACCAGGGCTGTCAAACTCCCCGCCCGTGAGCCGGATGCATCACATGCTGGCCACGCTCATGCCCGGTTTAGCGAAGGGGGAAAAAGTCCTGATATATCACATGACACCACCGTGACAGCATCAGTTTGACACCCCTGCCCTATACCATTTCAGATAGGTAGCTGTCCAGTCTTTTCTTAAAACCTCCAGTGATGAAGCACCCACAACTTCTTAAGGCAAGCTGTTCCGCTGGTTAATTGTCCTCACGATTAGGAAGTTTCTCCTTAATTCCAGGTTGCTTCTCTCCTTGATCAGTTTCCATCCATTGTTTCTTGTCCTGCCCTCTTGTGCTTTTGGAAAATAAAATCTGTTTAATTGCAGAAACATGTATGCTTCCAGAAATTACTATTGTGCTTATATAACAACGAAATAAGAGTAGCAAACCAAAAGTTTGTATGATGGTTTGAGTTATAATTTATTCTGTACTTATTCAAATATCAGAATCAGAATAGAGCTGGAAGTGATCTTGGAGGTTTTCTAGTCCAGCCCCCTGCTCAAGCAGAAGATCATATACCATTTCAGACAAGTGGCTGTCCAGTCTCTTCTTAAAAGCCTCCAGTGATGAAGCACCCACAACATCTGAAGGCAAGCTATTCCACTGGTTAATTGTCCTCACTGCTAGGAAGTTTCTCCGTCAGCAGCAATTTGGAAGAGTGAAGTAACCGTAATCTCTGAATTTACATTGAATTCAAAAAAGCCTGGTCCATTAGAAATACTACAACGATAATCATGTTTCTGAAATACACATTTTTTAAAAAACTTCAGACATTTAAAATTTTATTAATTTCAGAAATGAATTATTTGGCCTGTTTAAATTTTTAAGGAAGAACATAGCTTTTCTCTAATTCCCCCCATCCCAATCAGATAAGAATGATCATATCAGTAGAAAGAGAAGGAAATCCATTTTGTTTTGCATCTCCAATGCCATGTTCTATATTGGGCTTTAGAGAGGGAGTACAGAATTCTACAGGATATCATTCTATTAGCACAAATTTATCACTAGATTGTCAGTCTCTGTGCTGACAAACAGAGCTCTCTCTTATATAGAGGGCAGATTGTCACTGCAAGGATGTACTGATATTCCTTGACAATTGGGACATAATTTCTGTCGCTAAGTGATACAGTCATAAAGTGCAATGTTACATGACCACATTGCTTAGTGACAACAGTCTTGGCACTTCCTGTTTCAGTTTTTAATTAAATTCCACCAGTTGTTAGCCAAGGACACACCCCAATTCAAGCAATTCTGGGCTTAGCCCTAAGCCTCATTCTTCCAAAGTAAGGGATTGTCTCCCCTTCAACCAGTGGTGAAATCCAATTTTTTTTCTACCGGTTCTGTGGGCATGGCTTGGACGTGGTGTGGCTTGGTGGGTGTGGCTTGGTGGGTGTGGCAGGGAAAGGATACTGCAAAATCTCCATTCCCACCCCACTCCAGGGGAAGGATATTGCAAAATCCCCATTCCCTCCTCACTCCTGGGGGAAGGATATTGCAAAATCTCCATTCCCACCCCAATCTGGGGCCAGCCAGAGGTGGTATTTGCTGGTTCTCCGAACTACTCAAAATTTCCACTATCAGTTCTCTGAACTACTCAAAATTTCCGCTACCGGTTCTCCAGAACCTGTCAGAACCTGCTGGATTTCACCCCTGCCTTCAACTCTCCTCAACTGTCCCTCCCCCCCCCATCTCTGCCATTTTGACTACCTCATCCTGCCTTGCAGGCCAGCAAGCAGTTCCAGAACTGCAGCGTGGTGCAAATCCACAGCCACTCCCGGAAGTGGGTCTATGACAATTTGGCACGGCCAACTTGCCATGGCCAACTCACCACAGCCAGCTCACCACGGACAACTCGCTGCAGGACAACTCACCATAGCTATCTTGCCACAGGACAACTCACTGCAGGACAAGAGTCCTAATATAAAAGAAATGGTGGAATAGAATCATTAAAGAAAGGATGCAAAAGGAGGGGCAGAATGAAATGTGAATGGCAAAAATTTAAACAATTTTTATTTATTTTAAACAATTAAATAAAATTGTTAAATTGTCCCACAATGAGTTGTCTCAGGGTGAGTTGGCCGTGACAAGTTGTCCTGCACCAAGTTGCCCGTGGTTAGTTGGCTGTGGCGAGTTGGCCATGGGTAAGTTGGCCGCAGTGAGTTTGCCGCAATGAGTTTGCTGTGGCAAGTTGTCCCATTACCCCGGAAGTCCACCCGTCCCACCCCAGCCTAGCAACACAATGTGGTGTGGTGTGGCCACTCCTGGAATCACATTCTGGTCCAGCAGCATGGCACACATCTGCAGCCACCACAGGAATCCCCAGCTGCCCAGTCCAGCAACAAAGTGTAAGATGAAGTCTCAGCAACCCCATCCTGGCCATTAAACAGCATGGTTTAATGCCTAGTAAACCTCAGCTGCCCCTGCCCAGCCCAGAATCATGGCATAGTGTGAAACTGCCGCTTCCCTGGGAAGCCTCAGCTGCCCCAGCCTGTGACCCAGCAGGGCAGCATGGTGTGAAGCCACAGTTGCCCCAGCTCAGTCCCAGCTACAATTACCATTGCTACCCTGCATCCCGAGGCCCCTGTTATCCTGTCCTCTGCCATCCCAACTGGCCTTCACCATCTTCTTGTTCCCTTTGTTGACCAAGCGTTGCCCAGCCTGGCCCTTCATAAGAAAAGCTTCTGGCCACATGAAGCACTCTTTCCTAGGTTTCCCTCAGTTGTTTCTTCACAAGATCTGAGGAAGATGGTCTCATGTAGCCAGCAGCTGCTTTGTAAAGGGTCAGGGCAGGCAAGCCTCATCAGTGGGAGCAAGAAGATGACAAACGTCAGCTAGTGTGGCAGGGCCTCAGAGTGCAGTGAGATAGGCAGATGGGAGCAATTGAAGCAGAGGTGGGTTCCTCCCGGTTCGGACCGGTTCTATAGAACCAGTAGTAAACCGGTGGTGATGTCACGGAGCCGGTTCTGTCGGTGCCGGTCCGTGGACGCCGCCATCTTGTTTTTGGCTTTTTTTTTTGCTATTTTTTTGCTGTTTTTTCTTCTGCGCATGCGCAGAAGCTGAGTTTTCAGCACTGTGCATGTGTGCATGCACGAAGTGCACACACACCTGTGTGGCACAGCCACGTGGCACGTAATGCGCACACAGCCACGCGGCGTGGGACGAAGCAAACCGGCAGCGAGGTAAGTTAGAACCCACCCCTGAATTGAAGTATTTCCCAATATGGTAGTGCAGGTGGGCTGCCAAGCCTCAAATTTTGACATCTGATCATGGGCATCTGCAACAGCCATAACTTCAGGGACCAGTCATAAGTCCCTTCATTCAGTGCTGCCGTAACTTCACTTGGTTGCTAAGCAATTGGTCATTAAGTGAGGACTACCTGAAATTAAAAAGTAGAAAGTAAAAAAAGAAAAAGAAAAAAAATACTCTTATGCACACATGATTAATTTTAATATATCAAACGTATTCCAGTTGATGTGACATTTTGTCGGTATCATGCCAATCTTCTTGAGATTTATTTCATTTATTGAAATATGTATCATCCACCTTTTCATTTAAACAGTCCATGGTAGCTCATGAAATGAACTAATGCAATACAAATTAACACATCATTCAAAAATGAATCATGTTAATAAAAGTACACTAATATTTCGGTCACAAATGGCTTAGCCATAGTAATAATAAATATTCATAACCCAATTTGAGAGCTGAAGGACAAGGGATTTATCTATGTTAAGAGTGTATCCCTATCTAATAAAAAGAGCAAAAAGGTACCTTAAAACCTAACAAATGTATTATTACAGCAACCTCTAGGATCAGAGCTCACTTCATCAGACTATGATCCACCAGAGCTTCTATGGTAATAAATTTATTAGTCGTTCAAGGTGCTACAAGATACTTTGTTATTTTTATTGCAGAAGCAGCTTCCTCTCTTGTTATTGATTTAGTGAGGTGGATTTCTCTAGAGGGGTAATTGAACAGCTGAATTCAATAACTGTTTTATGTACTGAATCACTACATACAATATTTTAAATTACAATAGATAGCATGGACACATGAAACAGACCTTGAGGACAGAATGTATGTATATATCTTACTATAGAAGAAAGTTCCTACTAGGGGTGAAATGCTCCCGGTTCGCTCTTACTTGTTGGTCGCCGTAGAGCCGGTCGGCAAGGTAGCGCGAGGCGCCACCCACCCACTCGGATGCCACCCGGACACCACCATTTGGGTTCTTTTACCCTCTGCGCATGCGCAAAGTGTTCTGTGCATTCGCAGAGGTTAAAGAACTCAAATGGCGGCGTCCGGGCGGGTGGGCGGCGCCTCGCGCTAACTTGGTGACCGGCTCTACAGCGACCGACAGGTAAGAGCGAACCGGGAGCATTTCACCCCTGGTTTCCTACTCTTTGCAACCTGCCCACAGGGGAAGTGGGGCATAAGTAAAACAGTTAAGGTAGCTGTTGTGGCTTCATGATTGAAACTCCTCCTCTTGTATATGTGTGCCAATGTCATATATAAGATCAAAAAGGTGAGAGTATGATACCCTTTCCTCTACTAGCAATGAGACTTCTATCAATCAAGGTTTTTTTTTTAATTTTCTGACTAATTCTCGGGGCCCATTGTGGTATTATTTACACACATATATTTTTAAGTATTTATTTCACTTGTGTATTACTGAGAAAGCTTTAATCAACCTTCTATAAGAGGAAGTCAATGTTCATTTAAATTGCTGATATCCATAAGTTAAAGTAGTTAACTCAAAGGTGTGTGTTTTTCAAAAGGCAACTGGATTATGTTATTTTTTCCTTGAGGAAGATATTTTGCTTGCATCCAAGAAGCTTCTTCAGTTCTGACTGGATGGGGGTGGGTGAAAGTATTATATTCCTTCCCCCCTATACCATCCCTCCCCCACACCATCCAGTCATAAGTGAAGAAGCTTTCTTGGATGAGAAACGAAATGTCTTCTTCAAGGAAAAACATAGTCCAGTTGCCTTTTGAAAAACACACACCTTTGAGACAGCCATGACTTGGATGACTGAGAATCTCCATAGACATTTAAAGTAGTTAAAGATCTCACTGGAGATCTTTAAGGAACTGTCAGACCTGCCCCAGTCCAATCCCTTAGGAAAGAAAGATGCTTGACTCCATTTGGTTGTAATGATACTAAAAGATGCTAGCTGCAGTATAGTCAAACTGAATTTCCCGTGTGAAAGCATACAGACTTTTCCCATTGATCCATCCCCCCACCCCCACCCCCTTGTCCAGTCCAACACCATCGAATGAGCTGTTGTCTAGGTGTTTTGGGAATGCCTGGTGTTTGGAGCAATCAACATTCCTTTCCCAGCATCTCCGGTGTCTCGGTGTCCTTGAAGACTGGCACAGACTGGTTCAAAGCTTTCCTGATCTTCCTCAACTGTCATTTCCCCCCTCCCTATTTCCCGTCATATACTAACACAGGTTTATTGCTCATTTATTCATCCCCCATGCCCCCTCCCCTCCTAGCCTTTAATGGCAGGATGCCAGCAAGGTACCAAGCTGAAAATGGCAGACCTGACAGGAACAAGTTAACACACAAATGTAATGCACTCTCTTTAGTGCAGGGGTCCCCAAACTTGGCAACTTTAAGACTTGTGGACTTCAACTCCCAGAATTCTCCAGCCAGCATAGCTGGCTGGAGTATTCTGGGAGTTGAAGTCCACAAGTCTTAAAGTTGCCAAGTTTGAAGACCTCTGCTTTAGTGAGTCTCATCCTACTAGCAAGGCTAAGTCAGCTTTTGTCATGTCCATTGATACTTCTCCAAGTCTACGTATCACAGCAGACTGCTTAGAAAAAAATGCAGGGCCCGTGCTGCCTTCCTGCCTTTTCGTATAAGCCTTTTCCCCAGCAGCAGAATTGTTAATAAAGCTGCAACCTTGAAAGAGGTGTTGGAGGAGAACAGAGGAGATATGCATGTTGGAAGCTCTGCATCCACTAGCAAACAGAGAAAAGCAACTGGGGAAAAAAGGTGGTTTTTGTTCTCAGAGATTGAATGATCCAGAGGGGGTTAAAAAGTACAGAGGTGCAGCAAACCAAAGCACAACAGGGAAAGGTTCAAGTACTCAACATGCAGGTCATTAACAGAGATTAAATAAAAAACAACAGAACTCCTATAGAGAGAGGAAATAAGGCAAAAGGCAAAACAGGATTTGCAAGAAGAAAACATTGCTAGTATGCAATGCAGTATGATAATAATAAAGAGGAGATGGAATAATAGAATAGTTATACTAGATAGCATAGAGGAATTATTGTACTAGAACTGTAGTATAATATAGTAGTTGTTTTAGTAATAGTAATCAGCAAAGCAATGCAGAAGTAATAGAAATAGTGTACATGTTAAAATCATTTATAAGCTTCACATATAGATTTGTAAATTTCACATCTCACTTTTATATCTTGGCTTTAAAAAAAAAAAATTCCAACCCCTATAGGGAAACATGCCCAATGCTTTTGTTGCTCTTTTGAGTACGGTTCAGTCTAATTTGATGCAGTTTTAAGAAGGACCTATGATAGTCATATTCTTTTGCTAGATATACTATCCTATTAATGCTTGCCATTTCAGGAACTGCAATACAGTACAACTACAATAAAGAGCTTAAGTGTCTAGAGTAAACCAGCCAGATCGAGTGACAATGGTTCTTTCATTGTATACTCAAATTCCCATCAGAGTGCACAGTCAGCATCTGTCTGGGTTAGCAAATTTTCAAAGTGTGTGAAGAACCTAAACACATGTTTTTCTATCCTGATAGCTTGGTATCTAAGCAAATTCTGATGCTGATCTTCGGATGAACCAAATTACTGCAGATGAGGATTGAAAGCTAGGTACTTAATCTCAAGAAAACAAAACATAACACCCAATTAGTATGTTGCTAAAATTTAAGATCTTCCGGTAGCTTTGCAAAACAATCCTCCCTCCTTTTAAATGGCACCACTCTCAGAGAAATAAATATTTGGCAAATGTTTGTTCAAGTGAAAGTGAAAAAGGCAGCCCACTCTGCTTTATAGAAATAAGAACTGGGTATAAAAGACAAAACATAAAAGTAAGACGAATGGAATGGGAATGGATAATTTAAATCAAGAGCAGGGGCAGCCACAAGAGAATGTCAAAATTTACAAGAAGATGAATGTGAGATGGAACAGGACTTGGATCATGTTGCTCCCCCATCACCTTGCAGAGTTTTGTACCCCTTTACAGATGCCTTTCATCAAGTAGAGATGGAAGTAAAAGTTGTATTGGGCATGGAATTGATGAGAACATCAAAAGAGAAAGACTTGAAAAAATTAAGCAATATATTGAACTTTGTGTGGACATCATAGAAACAAGGGTATTTTTAAGGTAGAAGGGGATAGAGACCGATAGTAAATAGAGTTGGTCTAAACCAGTGATGGCGAACCTTTTTCCCCTTGGGTGCCGAAAGTGTGCGCGCACGCACTGTCGCATGTGTGCAAGTGCCCACACCCATAATGCAATGTCCCTCCTGCACGTCCTGCCCCCTGCACATGCGTGCGTGACCCCCCCACGCATGCACATGCATGCGTGCACCCACTGTTTTGGCCTCACATCCCAACGGAGCTGTGAGGGGGGGGGAAAGCCTCCTTTCCCCAAACGGAGCTGGGAGGGGGGGAAAGCCTCCTTTCCCCAAATGAGCTGGGAGGGGGGGAAAGCCTCCTTTCCCCAAATGGAGCTGGGAGGGGGGGGAAGCGC
>QLTV01001802.1:3196194-3206415 GCA_003457575.1 Thermophis baileyi | reverse complement strand
AATAATAATAATAATAATAATAATAATAATAATAATAATAATAATAATAATAATAATAATAATAATAATAGTCTGAAAGTAGATCTCCCACTGTCTCTTTTTACCACCTGATAAGTTAGGTTGGATTCTTTCTAATTTTTTCTCTGCCCATTATGCAGCTGCAGGCTCCCCTCCATCTCCATCCTTCTTGTTTGATTATTCCCTAGTCAGAATCTCTTTGCCTAGTTTCCCAAGGTCATTCCCACATACCATTACAACTGGTTTTAAACAGCAGTATGAATTTTCATAACCCCCAGCCCCAAAGCTGCAGCAGATTGGAATCCCAGCCACTTCAATTTCTTTTTCTGAAAGGGTTTCTGGAGTGCTGCAATAAAGATTGAACTTTGAACTGTCCTTGCATTTATGACCATCACAGCAACCTCATGTTCACATGATTGACTATCAGACACTTTTGCAACTGGTGGGAGTTTATGAGTTGCAACATCCCACATGCACATGATTACCATTTGCATGCTTTACAGTTGTCTTCTAACAAACAGAATCAATGGAGAAGCCAGGAGTAAAATGGCAAGTTGTGGTCACATGATGTCTCACTTAATGACCATGGGTGATTTGCTTAATGACTGTGGTGGAAATAAGGTCAAAGTCCATTGCAGTCACCTGATGTCTTGTTTAATGACTGTTAAGACTGACAGAGTTGCTAGTCCCAACTGTGGTGCTTAAGTGAGTATTTCAAATTTCAAATACCTTCAAAAATTCACATTTAAATGTGTTCAGGTGGCTCTCACTTGCCTTTTTCCATTCTGCTTTAAATTATTTGCAAAACATTAAGTCTTGGTCTCTATTCTTCATCAAATAGAACCAAATGTTAATTGTCTCATAGCAAGGATCACAGCATAGATGAACAGTTGTTGCAACTGAATGAGAAGTGTTACATCTCATTTCTCATGAGCTACAGAATTAAAATCTCAGAACATGAACTGGTAGCGCATGTATATTCCAAAAACATAGATTTCATATGAGCCAAGGTGGCGCAGTGGTTAGAGTGCAGCACTGCAGGCTACTTCAGCTGACTGCTAGCTGCAGTTCGGCGGTTCAAATCTCACCGGCTCAAGGTTGACTCAGCCTTCCATCCTTCTGAGGTGGGTAAAATGAGGACCCAGATTGTTGGGGGCAATATGCTAACTCTGTAAACCGCTTAGAGAGGGCTGTAAAGCACTATGAAGCGGTATATAAGTCTAAGTGCTATTGCTATATATATCTAAATCTAGTTGAAACCAACATTATTCACTATATTTCTTTATTAATTTATTACAAGTGCTTTTATGCTGTTTTATTCAAATGAATGTGGTTGGTTTACAAAAGCTATAACGGTCAAAAAGTCCCATATCAACATATTAAAATAATTTAGGATGATGATGGTGATGATGATGACAAGCAGCCATAAGAAGTATCCACACTATCCCAGATGCATACTTCATAGGTTCTTTAAACCTTGAATGCCTGACTAAATCAGGTTTTTAACAATTTCTGAATATTAATAACAAGAACATTATTATTCAGAGGCCAACTATCTTTTAGTCTTTATAAACTATCTTTAATTCCATAAAGTTCCTACACCATTTCATATATTACCTTTGTTCTTTTACTTAGTTGGATGTGAGCAATCAAATAAGATGATTAAGGGCCTGGAGACAAAAACATATGAAGAACGGTTGCAGGAACTGAGTATGGCCAGTCTAGAGAAAAGAAGGACTAGGTGTGACATGATAGCAGTATTCCAGTATTTGAAGGGCTACCACAAAGAAGAGGGGTCAACTTATTTTCCAAAGCACCAAAAGGCAAGACAAGAAACAATGGATGGAAACTACTCAAGGAGAGAAGCAACCTAGAATTAAGGAGAAACTTCCTAACAATGAGAACAATTAACTGGTGGAACAGCTTGCCTTCAGAAGTTGTGGTGCTTCATAGCTGGAGGTTTTTAAGAAAAGACTGGACAACCACCTGTCTGAAATGGTATAGGGTTTCCTGCTTGAGCAGGGGTTGGGCTAGAACACTCTTCCAGCTCTATTCGGATGGATTGATGGATGGATGGATGGATGGATGGATGGATGGATGGATGGATGGATGGATGGATGGATGGATGGATGGATGGATGGATGGATGGATGGATGGATGGATGGATGGATGGATGGATGGATGGACAGGCAGGCGGGCAGGCGGGCAGGCGGGCAGGCAGGCAAGCAGATTTTTTTTTTCTTCCTGTAATTCCTGTTAGCCATTCTAATAAACAATAATTTGCAGGGTATTCTTTTCCTTTAAATCATAAAACTTTCCACAGCTTGGAGAAGGGAACAATTTAACAACATGCAGTGGGAAGAGAGCAACTTAAATACCTTCACAGCCCTGTTTCTTGCTCAACTTTTTAAATAAAAATGTTAGACTACTGTCAGAGTTCCTATGTTCCATGCCTTTTGCCCATTCACTTCCTAATCACAGACTGATTAAGGTTATAAAAGGAGAGCAGAAGTTATTCTTTCATTCAATTTTACAAATAGGGGTTTCATCTATACTTGCCTATACCAGGAGTATAATAAATAAAATCTCTCTCTAGGCCACGAAATTGCACATAAGCAGAAATAATGGCAATGAATGCGTGTGTATACAAAATATGGTGAAATCACATATTTTCCCATCTGTAGCGAGTAAGGCGATGAATATCCTAATTATCTTTTCCTTTAACATAAAAATAATTTAAAGGCTTAATCAGGGAAGCACTTCAGCAAATAAAAATGAAAATCCAGATGCAATTATTGGGCTTTAATCTTCATCTCTCTAAATGGAGGCTGTTCCCCAATGCATTTCTTTTCACCAGTTCATTAAGTCATCTACATGTATATTCTGCAAGAATTGTACATATTCAAACCAATCATCCCTGCCTCTGTTATGCATCACAAGGCACCTCAAATAAGCCAAATTGACTTATTTAATACATCTTCTTAATTCATAAATTTCAGGCAATGTGGAACGTCTCCAGAATTGTGGAAAAGAAAATCAGAGAGAAATGTACATTTTTTAAAACTCTTATATAATCTATGCAATGTAATTATCAGCAAACTGCTAAAGATAATTCCCATAATTTTCTTCCTCCTACATGGTGCATTATAATCATTTTTGTATACCAGGATCATGTGAGCTTATACCTTTCTTTTCCACCTCTCTACTACATTTTTTCCTATATTGTTGCTAAAATAAGAATGCAAAACAATTGGAATAAATTAAAATAGATTAGGTATAAATCAATGTATACTTCTTCCCTTCCCCCCCCCCCATGTTTTGCAACTATAAATTGACATAGCAATCTTCCTTATATGGAGGGGAGAACTTTTTTCCGAGTTAACTGCATTTATTTCAACAACTTGAGGCTTTGAAATGCCTGACCTGACGAATCCATTTAGTATCAGCAAATGAAACAAACAACAGCAGCAACTCCAGTTCAACAGCCATGGTCCTACTAAAGAAATTCCTTTGCAAGGACATCTTTGGGGAAAAGACAGTAGAGATAGACTTTATGGCTGATTTTAGGAATAACATGCACAAACGCAATATGCATGTAATTTTCTTGGCAAGAATATAGAAGTGGCTCATCATTTCTATGATAGAATAACAGAGTTGGGAGGCATCTTGGAGGCTTTCTACTCCATCCCTACTCAAGCAGGAGACCTTATACTATTCCAGACAAATGGCTGTCCAAACTCTTCTTAAAAACCTCCAGTGATGGAACACCCACAACTTCTGAAGGCAAGCTGTTGCACTGATATAATTGTTCTAAATGTCAGGAAATTCCACCTTATTCATGGGTTGGATCTCTCTTGATTACTTTCCATCCATTGCTTCTTGCCCTGCCTTCAGGTGCTTTGGAGAATAGGTTAACCTATTTGGGGCAGTTCTTCAAATATTGGAAGATTGGAAGCTTTTTTTTTACTTCCCAGTCTACACCTATATTGATAAAACCTCTCAGAATTTTAGAAATTGGCAAAATAGTGTCTCGTTGGCACTATTGGATACAGACACTGGATCCATGGATAATAGTATGTTCTTCCTTGGAAAATAAATTTGGTCTAGGGACAAACTTTTTCAAGTGAATGAAATGATTGCGAGTTCATTTTCATTTTTTTTCTTTTAATTTTTAAAGAGTCTGATGTGTTTATGACAATGGATGGGCTTCTTGAAGAGTAGAGATCTCATGGCATAGCCACATATCAGAAAGGGAGAAGAAAGATGCTTCAGTCACTACTATAAAAACAGGTAAATGTTAAATGGTGGGCATCTTACCCTATTCTACTGATATATCTTTCAGATTGAAAAGTCCATCAGTCAAATTTAATGACTACCAAGTTTGCATTTCTAGCATGAACTAATTAAACTGAAAACTGTATCTGCATAAAGAACAATTCCAGACAATTTAATTTCAAACATGATACATTTATCCACAAATCTTGTCCATCCAACTTTCCATCAACCCAAAACACAGAAAAATACATTCCGAGATCACAGTATCAGAAATTCTGCTGTCCTCTGTGTTCTGCTAGTTGCAAATTGCTCTGAAATGCTCCAAGGCAAAGATGGCATGCTTTGATAGGTTGTATTACATTCTCAGATCATAGGAGCAGTGTATCAGGATAGGTAGACAATTGTGCACCTGGCAAGGGACTCAACCAATCCAGAAAATGAGCTTGTTTCATTCACAACCTTTGGCCGATGTTGAACTTAAAAGTGCATGTTGCCAAATTTTAATTACTGCTTCTGGAAGGGATGACTTAGGTCAAGGCATTCTAAGCTAGCAAAATAGCTGTTTCTGAATCAACAGAAAACACAAGAGATCCAAAATAGCAGCCATATCAACAATCAAGGAGAATCAGGAAGAGCTGGTTTGTAAAAGCCTCAAACTGAAGACTCTTCAGGCCCTTGCAATGGCATGGAAGAATTCAGCTAATTATTGAACTTTCATCTCCTTTGAAAAGAAGGAAAGGGGCAAATTTCAGTTTAATTGTTCTTCTTAATTAAAACTTGACAGCTTATCCAGATTGTCTGGAAGTTGAGGGTAAGTATATGCATATATTATCAGGCTAAATATGCAGTGAGTGACAATGTTAACAGGAAATTTACCTAATAGCTTTGTTATTCATATGTATATTTGAACACAAGAGAACTTTTGATCAGCTGTGTAATGTGTTGGCATTCTTGTTATTCTGTCTCTCTCCTGCTCTCAGCCTACTTGCTCTTATATTAGAGCAAAGCACATGCTTGAAATTTCAGGCCCGCAATGTTGTGCCACAGATTTAATTCAGAACAATATTTTCCTAGGTACTTTTTTCCTCCAGCTTAGCCGTCGAGGAAATTTAGAAAGTAAGGAACTTCTATGAGCAGTGACATATTAAAGTGGAAGGAAAGAATGAAGGGGATCACCAAAGCAAAGTGGTTACAAACTTTGACTTAGTTACAAAGGTGATGAGTACACTATTGGGATTTATTTATTTATTTAGCATATGGTGATGTTACATTAGCCAGAACTACAATGCTATTGCAGAGTAGTAGTTTAGATGCTTAAGACTACTAGGCCTGCTTGGTTCATGCTTGTGCATGTCCCAAGGTGCACTACAGGGGGCGAGCTAGCTCCACATCAGAAAGAAAGAGAAGCAGCTTTCCTGCATCATCATCCAGGAACCTCTCCCTCCACCGAAGCTGCCTCACAAACAATCATCACAACCAGGAAGGTCCAGTGCCAGCAGGATTCTAGCCATCTGCACGAAGTGCTGGCTTGTCTCCTCACCAAAGTGGTACCTATTTATCTACTTGCATATAACATGTTTTTGAACAGCTAGGTGGGCAGAAGCTGAGGTGAGTGATGGGCCATGCAGTGCTAGGACTCGAATTGCTGGAGCAAAGACCATCTCCAGTATTATTAAGCCACTGAACTACCGTGCCTCTACACTATTGGAACATATGAAGAGATAGGTGTGGGACAGATTATTCTAAAGAAAAATCTATCTATATAGTCATTACTGGTAATGGATCATAAATAAGTAAATAAATAAATTTGATAATTCGGAATCAATACTAACCTGATGGAACATGTTCAACTATCTTTCTTTTACAAACACAACTACATACACTTGTCTTGTATGTGTAGTTAAAGCATTGGACTAGGAATGGAGAAACATGAATTCTAGTTCTGCCTTACATACAGATAGCACTCTTTTAGTCCTAAGAAGATGAAAACAGCAAACCACTTCCAAATTGGTTGG
This sequence comes from Thermophis baileyi, assembly GCA_003457575.1. Taxonomy (NCBI): domain Eukaryota; kingdom Metazoa; phylum Chordata; class Lepidosauria; order Squamata; family Dipsadidae; genus Thermophis; species Thermophis baileyi. The sequence goes on along the minus strand of QLTV01001802.1, from coordinate 3,200,107 downwards.
AAATGACTAGAAAACTGCATGAAGAAATGCTTGTCAATTTTTATAGGTATCATAATGGGCAAACATGGTTTATTCCAGAAGTATTTAAAAATAACTTTGATATTCCTCATAATTTGGAAATTGTTAATGCATGTATCGGAAACTAATCTTCCTTGTTTCACATGCAAACAAATAAATTTTAAAATTAGCATAATTAGCTCATTAATACTGCTCATTAAACGGTGGTGTTGCAAGTAATACTTTTAAAAAAGACGCACTCGGTTTCAAGCTGAAAATCTAGATAAAAATACATTTGTTTTAAATTTAGACAGCAGATCCTTAAACCTTTGAATATATAATTGCATAACATTAATTTAGTTTCAACTTGCAGAACTTTTTCAAAAACATAGTTCTTTTTTAACGGAACATTTAAAGTAGAATTTTTAATACATTTGTTAGCATTTGCTTTTTTTTCTTCTTCTGCTAACATGCACTTCTTAGAGGAGGAGAGGATATTTCAGACATCTGTGTTCTGTGTTTGATGCATTGCTGGTTCCTTCCTTTATTCCCTATAGAACTATCTGCAAACCTTTGAAGGAGGCTGCTGACCTGAGGTTGACAATGAACAGAAATCCACAGGTACAATTATGACTTGTAGTCTAAGACTTTAGAAAGCTCCAAGCTTCTTATTAAGGGCTACCAGATTTGGGGTGCAAAAATTTAGAAGACTACTGGAGGGCATCGGAGTTAGAATTTTCTGGTTGTCTGTAATTTTGCAGGCCTGATTGAATCTTTTCCTCCTTTGTCAATGGTGGCATTGCATTCAGCTGCTGGCCAAAGGGATATAATGGCTACATTACACATTTGGGGGGGGATGAAATATGTTGGTCTTGATCTCAGGTGGCAGGAGGGCAGAGTGGACAGACTTTCCCATTCATCATATACTTATGAGGACATTAATCGTCATTCTGTGGTGCTGTATACATTGAAAGATAAATGACAGGGAACATACGGAAACAGTTTCAGGTAAGCATCTCCCTCCATGAATCACCTATTTTGAGGATCAAAACACCCTGTGCAGTTGCACTTCATATATTTCTAGGCCTCTGTCTGCATCTGTGTTTCCCTGCACTGCTGTTAAAATTAATTCTTATGCTTAAAAAATATCTCTTGAGGATTGCTCTGGCAGTATTAAAGAAAAGAACAGGATCCAGAAATCCTTCTGGATTTCTGCAATGAAACAGATCAGGGATAAAAGTTAAAGCAGTTAAAAAGGTTAAAGCAGCCCTCGTAAGAAGTCCGTGTCTGTATTTTATTTTTGTGTATCTCTTCTTGTTGATTTTTTTTTAAAAGCCTTCTGGAGTTGAAATGCAGCTAATTTTGAGTGTTATAGTTCACCTGTACAAATATAAAGATATTTACACACATAGACACAAAGACATCAAAACTGATTTTCAAGATCATAGTATTCACAAAACTATTGTTCATTCTGAAAATGCTATTAACTGACAATCATTTTAAAATGAACGAAATAGCCTTAATTAACATGAACAAATTGCATTGTTTCTAGTTAAAAACCAGGAAAAACATTTTATAAAGAAAAAAAAAGATAAGAACATATTGAAAACTTGAATTGTTTTCAATGATAACCTAAAATGAGTGTGTGCATGTGCAAAACAGAGACAGGAGGAGATGTTTTCAATGATCACATTGAATGAGTGCATGCACGTGTGAATGGAGGAAGGACTTTTCTTCCTTTTATATCCAGAATTAAATTCTGCTTCTTTCTGTGAGTGTATTCTGGAAAACTCAGATGAAACAAATTACATGGCATGCAGTTAAATCTCCTAATGGCTTTTTCCTTCAGTTAAGCATACGAAGCCATGATCCAAGCAGGAACAACTGGATACGAGGAACTACTCACAATAGTATTCCCTATGCCACCAGACTTGAAATTTTGGGCTTGGACAATGTGGAACTGCGCTGCCTGCGGTATGATCTAAGCACAGTACACAAAATTGTCTGCTACAACGTCTTACCTGTCAACAATTTCTTCAGCTTCAACCTCAATAATACACAGGCAAACAATCGATACTAACTCAAGGTAAACCGCTCCAAACTCGATTGCAGAAAATACGACTTCAGCAACAGAGTGGTCAATGTGTGGAATGCTCTACCTGACTCCGTTGTTACATCCTCTAACCCTCACAGCTTCAACCTTAAACTATCTACCGTGGACCTCACCCTGTTCCTAAGAGGTCCGTAAAGGTGGCGTGCATAAGTGCACCAGCGTGCCTACCGTCTCTGTCCTACTGTCCCCATTTATTTGTATTCATTTCTTTCATTCATATCCATGTTTATATTTATAACTGCTATCTTGTACATGTTTGACAAACTAATAAATACAAATACAAATACAAAGTGAGGTTGCGCCTTTCATTAATTTCAATGTTGCTGCATCCAGCATTCAATTCGGTCCACGCCTGATGCGGGAGCTAGGAGCACCCTGATTGGTCGAGGCGCAGCCGGCGCCTACTATAAAAGACCTGTCAAAGTGTTGGGCGTGCTGCTGCTATGTTAGCCAAGCAGCTGACCCGTTAGCTGTCACTGTTAGCTAAATAAACCTGTCAGCGTCAAGAATGTCTCACCTCAGTTTGTAAGCCCCGAGCCGGGACGCTTCAAATGTTGTTGGGTAGTTTTAGGTTTTTTTGTTCCTTCAATTCCTGGTGACCATCTGATGACCACCTCAGCTAGTCCCTGCATTTTTCTCAGCAAGATTTTAAACGCGATTTGCCATTTTCTGCTTTCTAATGCTGAGTAAGAGTGATGGACCTAAGGTCACTCAGTTGAGACTAGAACTCACAGTGTCCTGGTAGCTAACCTTGTGTCTTAACCACTATATCATTGTACTAATGAGAGTCTATATCAGGGGTGTCAAACTGGCGGCCTGCGAGCCGGATGCATCATACACAGGCCATGCCCACCCCAGCTCCGCGAAGGCAAAAAACACCACGTTACGTCACTTAGCATCAACGTGACGCAGCGAGTTTTACACCTGTGGTCTATATCAAGGGGCTCATTAGTACAATGAGAGAATTTGATTTTCAGAAGGCAATTGAAACTGGAAAAGAGAAAGTTCTCCACTAGCACCTGTGGTCTCAATATGCAAGGCTTAAATTCTTCATTTAAATATTAGATTAAAACTGGTACACAAAGGTAAGACTGCTGCTTCATGGTATGCAGATAATTTCAAATGTTGGCTTCTCAGAGGTTGTTCAAATGGAAATGCTTAGAAAGCATTTTGCTTGTTTAAATTACAATGCAAGTGAAGCACAATTTATATACTGTATGTTTCACTTCTGGGATTTCATTGACTAATGCAGTCAATTGCTAGACAATTCTTGCCATTCTTACAGGTAACAATCATTCAGCATTTACCATTAGATTACTCTTTGAAATAAATACTAACATGCATGTGCACCAGGAGTGGGTTCCTACTGGTTTGGACCGGTTCGCCCGAACCGGGGGCGACCCGCTAGTGACGTCATCTGAACCGGATCTGTGGTTGCCGGTCCGTGGGGGCTGCCATCTTTTTTTTTTTTAATGTTTCCCCTTTTTTTTTTGTTTTTTTTCTGCGCATGCTCAGAAGGTGACTTCCCGCACTGTGCCTGCGGTCGCCATCTTTTTTTTGGCTTTATTTGTTTTAGTTTTATTTTTTTTCAAATTGAAGCCCAGCGGCACCTCTATCTAGGATCTAACTCACAACCTCCTGATTGTGAAGCAAAAGTTCTACCTCTAAGCCACAGCAGCTGTGGTTGGAGAATGGTCGATTCTGCCTGCTACTAAGTGGCTGGTTTTTTTTTCTTTCTTTATGCTTTTAATGGTTTTTTTAAAAGGATATTTTATTGTTAATTTTTTTTTGGGCATTTTCTTG
>QLTV01001802.1:3174623-3187761 GCA_003457575.1 Thermophis baileyi | reverse complement strand
TCCTTCCTTCCTTCCTTCCTTCCTTCCTTCCTTTCCACCCCCCCCCCCCGTTTTTGGCCTAGCAGGCTTCAGGGAAAAAAAAACTTCCGAAGATCAGCTGTGCGATGCGCAATCATCGGAACTTTTTTAAAAAAACTTTTTAAAAATATTTTTTACTACCAGTTCTGCGAACCAGTAGCATTTTTTACTACCAGTTCAGGCGAACCGGCCTGAACCGGTAGCATTTCACCCCTGGTCTGTCCGTTATGGTCATATGTTGTGATTTTACAATGTGATTTTATGACTATTTTTGCAGCAGTCATTAAGCGAGCATCTCAATCATTAGGGAAACCAAAGGGCATAGTTTTGCTAAAAACCAGAAGTGCCAGTGTTTGGCAAATGATAATAAAACATGGTCACGTGACAACAGAATGCTACGAACAGCCATAAATGTGTACGAATTTTGGGCACATGGCCTTGGTGGAGTCTGACTATTGGGACTTTGGATCCGGGTCATAAATCCTCTTTTTTTTTAATCCATTATAACTTTAAACAGTTGTTGAGTGACTGGTCATAAGGTGAGGACTACCTGCATTGATAGATGAGGAGTGTTATTATGAGACTTCTTTTGAAAACATTCTCAAACTCTAATCTTGGAATCAGAATTTGTAACAAAAAGAAATCATATGCCAGGCATGTAGCAACATTAAAACGTTTTGCCTCTAAAATTCTTTAAAACTGTTATCACTTCATAATAAAGGAAAGAAAAATAATGTTGAAGGCGGAAGGGAATAAAAAGGATATGCTCAAAATAGGCCAGTTGAAAAGAGGAAAAATATTAAGAGCTAATTCTCAAAACTCATTTGGAACTCCAAAGATGATTCTCCAGTTTGCATATTAACTATAAATAGTGCAAAGTGCTTTTCTAAGCTACATATAAGTGTGATGGTTTGTGACTATAGATAATATACTTGCTTTGATCTTTGCAGTCTTTGTGTGGAACAGTATTAACGCTCATTTATAGATTAGTGTTTTAAAAGTGCAGGGCATTATTAAATAGGTAATCAGTGTTTCATGCTGAAAATAACTATTCCCAACTCAATAACTAACTGACTACATAAAGTAAATTACAAAACAGCAATTAAAATGCTGCAAGATTTTATTTGAAACTTCTCGAGTAACAGGTTGTTCAAGTTAACGAGACAGATCCAGATTTAGACTCAGAAGAGAGCCACTGAAAACAATGGGATTTATGTAGTGCATAACTAATCTGCCTCATTTTAATTTCAAAGGATTTTTGACAGTTTGGATCCAATGCACTGTATATTAAAAGTACTGAACATTATTAAAAAGTATCATTGGATATATAAATATGATGAGTCTTATAATCGAAGAGTCTATTTCCTATATGAGAACACAAGTAAATTTGAGTACTACAATTATCATTACTTCATACATATCAAGTACTTCATACATACCAAGTTCTTCCCAAGAACCTCAGAGATCATAATGTACTGGTGTAATATATATGGGTGACCTTTTGTAAATCAGAGATGTTAATGTGAAGATTTTCTAAGTGCCATCTAAGATTCCTTAGTATGGTATCCAGTGTGCTGGTAACCACTGGGTTGTTGTTGTTGTTACAGATTTAATTCGATTCATAGTCTGGGACTGGTAAAAACGTAACAGTTCAAGTCCCAATCAAGGACCTAAGAGCTATTAAGGTAGCGTCTGAGTATATAGGCCAGTGATGGCTAACCTTTTTCTCGTTGTGTGCGGAAAGCGCATGTGGCAGCACCCATAATGCAATGCACCCGCCCCTGCACATGCATGCATGACCCCCCATGCTCCCCCACCCCCTGCGCATGCGCATGTGACCCCCCCATGCTTCCCTCGCCCCCCATGCATGCATGTGTGACCCCCCTGTTCCCTGTTTTGGGCCTAGCAGGCCTCCCTGCAGCCTCCTGGGACCAAAAACAGGCCATCCCTCCCCACATGCATGCACGCACGACCCCCCCCCCCCCCCATTTTGGGCTTAGCAGGCCTCCCTGCAGCCTCCTGGAACCAAAAATGGGCCATGCACTTCCCCGCCCCATACTTCCCTCCGCCCTTCATGCATGTGCGCGCAACCACTGCCCCCCACGCATGTGCGTGCATCTCCCGCATGCGTCCCCCCCATGCATCCCAAAAATCAGCTGGCCGGCGGGAGGTGCGCACGTGCATGTGCGGTGAAGCTGAGCTGGGTGATTGCTCACGTGCCCGCAGAGAGGGCTCTGTGTGCCAGCTGTGGCCCGCGTGCCAAAGGTTCGCCATCACGGATATAGGCAGTTCATAGTAGGATGTTTTTTTGCAAAGTCAGGATTTTCAGGTCCAATAAGTTTAATAAGTGGCCTTTTGCAATTGACAGATGGTCACCTATAAAGTGTGATCATATATTATATATATATATTTAAATCAATGTGAATATATGAGATAGCAGGGATTTTTTTCATGATTTTAGATAAAATAATTTTGTAAAATGCTTCACAAATAAAATAACAAATATCTCTAGGTGCCGAGTTTCTTGTATGGAACCTCTGTGTGTATCGTTTAGGGCAGATTACAGGTATACTACCCAAGGACCATCGTATATCACATTGTCACATTGTGATGGTACATAGGAAAGACCTTGGGAGACAGGAGGAGGTGTTCCTGTTTAATGAAACCTTGCAATAAAGATAGTGCTCATGCTCCCAGTGATGCTTCTTGTCTGTACTGCCTCAAAGGACAAACATCAATCTTACAAGACTGAAATATTTATCCCCTCCTTTATTTTTAGTCTCTGAAATACTAGGGAGAGTCTCTTCTGAAATGCTTCCCATGCTTTCTCCTCACCTGTGCACAATCCTCATCAGATTGTTGCCTAGGCTGTAAAGTCTTCCTGGTATCTCCCAAGGTCATTCGTACATGCCATCACACACATGTAATATGACTAAAGGGAAAAATGGTTAAATATGAAAATCATGCTTATTGTATTTAGTTAATGAACCTTTAATTAAATCCGTGTTAATTGTGCTTTGATACAATATAATTCTTGGAGTACAAGACTCAGTAGACTCAGAACCCCCCAGAAAAATGTTACAGCTCTTCAAATATCACTTAAAGACACTGATCCTTCTGAGAAAATCAGTCATAACATACCAGAGAGCTAAAGTACATAGAATAAGTGTTACAAAGTGGGGGAAATTGATTTTTATCTTTCCCTATATCTGCAAGCCCAATCAGGACGTCTATATTCTCTTCCTTTTTTTCTCCATATAGTACCACTATTAAAAATCAGTCATTGTAAGTCTCTGGTTTATGACCCTCAATTACATGGAGACTGGCAAAAGTAGGACTCCTGGCTAACTTTTCTGCTGTCTATTGTTTAGGCACCAATTGTGAAGTGATCTACAATTAAAATCTGTGTCCCAATCGTATCGTCCTCTCTTGTTTAAAAGTATAAGCAACTTTCTGCAAATTTTAATACATTTTGAATTTTACCACAGTCACTAAATTGCATTTCAGGATTTTTATTTTTTGATGAGCTTGTCCAAAGACTGTGGAATCCCATGAGCAATGATCACTCATCATTACGCTTTTAAGATTCTTTTGCCTCTTTTGGATAACTTACATCAAACCACATAATGTATAGGAAAAAAAAAACCTAAAAAGGGTCCTGAAATGCCCCCTCCTTTTGCTACATCAAACGTTCCGCATAAATGTTCTGCATAAATGTTCATAACCCTTTTCTTTGACATTTGGCAGAAAAAATAGTTGGCAGGGTGGGATCAAAGCTGCTTTTGTTTTAAGACAATATGTCTTTGTTATGTCATGGTTATTAAACGCCAAATGTCTGCCTCATAATGCATACTCTTTGGAAAACATATTAGAGCATTGGCTTTAAAAAAAAAAAAAGAAAACTGAATGACAAAAGGGCTAGAAATTGGATGATAAAAGGAGATTTGAAGTGGGTTATGGAACTCTTTCACCTATAGGTCAAAGTTGTGAAATGTTCAATATTCTGAATGAAATGAGAGGCTGATTTCATCTCAATTCTTTAATAATCAAGTGGCATTTAGTTGAAAAGTCTTGGGGACAAAGGCAGTATGCCATCATATAATAGTATAACAGAGGTTTTGTCTTTAGACAAAAAAGAATGTGGGATCAGTTTTCTATTATGGCACTATGAGACTATTATTAAACAGTTTTACAATATTCTCTGTCCTTGTCATACCATTTTTCCCATTTCATCAAGCATAACTAACAATACAAAATATTGTGGCATAACTAAAACAATGAAGAAGGGTTGCAGGAACTGGGCATGGCTAGTCTAGTGAAGAGAAGGACCAGAGTTGACAGATAGCAGTGTTCCAATATTTGAGGGGCTGTCACCAAGTGTGTGTGGGGGGTCAACCTATTTTCCAAAACACCTGAAGATCAGATAAGGAATAATGGATGGAAACTGATTAGGGAGAGATTCAACCTAGAAATAAGCAGAAATTTTCTGACAGTGAGAACAATCAGCTAATGGAACATCTTGCCTTCAAACGTTGTGGGTGCTTCATCACTGGAAGCTTTCAAGAGATTGAACAGCCATCTGTCAGGAATAGTATAGGGTCTCCTGCTTGAGTAGGGGGTTGGACTAGATGACCTACAAGGCAGAGGTGGGTTCCTCCAGGTTCGGACTGGTTCGTCCGAACCGGTAGTGACCCGCTGGTGATGTCACGGTGATGTCACAGATCCGGTTCGGTCGGTGCTGGTCCGTGGACACCACCATCTTTTTTGGGGGGGATTTTTTTTTTGAATTTTTTTTTTGGGGGGGGGATATATTTTAAATTATTTTTTCTTCTGCACATGCGCAGAAGCTGAGTTTCCGGCACTGCACATGCGTCACCATCTTGTTTTTGGCTTTTTTTGGGGGGGATTTTTTTTTATTTCTTGGCACTGCGCATGCGCGCGCGCAAAGCATGCATGTGCCCACGAGGTGCTACCACATGACGCAGGAGGAAGCAAACCAGCAGCGAGGTAAGTTAGAATCTACCCCTGCTACAAGGTCTCTTCCAACTCTGTTATTCTATTCTATTCTAACTCAAGATCAAATTAGAATTTAGTTTGGCCTTAATTATATTAGAATATCAATGGAAAGGGCATTCTGCTCAAAATCAGGGAGAGATAAAGCCAAAATTCCCCTCAGTTCCTGCCACAGTATACCTCCACATCTCAGTAATTAGTTAATGAATGTATAACGGTGCATAATCAAATAGCTTTGTATTATTTGGATTCAAATAAATCACAAAGTCTATGCCAAATTGGCAGACATGGACAAAACCTGACAAATAGTGACTTGATCTCAACTGGGTCAAACCTCTTTATTTATCATATTTCTATACTGCCCATCTCCTCTAAGTGACTCTGGTTTACATACAAACATAAAAAGTGATATAAAAGCATACATACATGCAACAAAGTTAAAACAGAGTTAAGAACAATATTAAATTAGGGTATTAAAAGTTTAAAAAAAGGTGGAGGAAGCACCCTCACATCATCAACCACTACCAGAGTCATATATCACACTTTGAGACCCATGGCAATTGACAGAACCAGATCTTAATTCTTTCAGAAGGCCCAAAAAGTGGTGCCCATGCCATCTTGGCCAAGATGTTCCAAAGGGTGGAGGGGATGGCAGAGAAGGCTGTCTTCCTTGATCCCGTGGGTCAAAACAACAGGATCTGTAATAATCAGTACTCCTCCCTTCCTGAGCAGGTGGGACAGGATGATATGATTGGAACAAGACAGTACCTCAGATAGCCTAGCACCATGCCATGAAGGGCTTTATAGATGATAACCAATAACATGCTGTAATGAGAAATGGGCAATAAAATAGGATAATTACTATTTACCAAAGTTTGAGACATCACAGATTGTTTTGTTGTAGATCTTGCATATCTCATGCTTTAGCCAGAACCAGCTAATATCCAAAGCAATGATGCAGGAGAACGAAAAAGAATATAAGTTTTGGAACAGGGCGAAACATTTCTAAACAAAGTAATATAGAAACTTGGATCAAAAAAGTTTTAATTTAAACAAATAACACCAACAAGCATTCTTTTGAGCAGTCTTCCCCAACCTGTTTGGCTTTCAAGTATGTTGAGACTACAACTGAATATTGGAGTTTGTTAAAAAACAACAACTAGATAACGTAACTTTAGAAAAACAGAGTGGATAAGTCAGAATCTGTTTTGTTCTGAGTCTGTTTCTTGATGCTTCATTCCTGTTTTGTTTCTCTGAGTGGTCTACAGCACTACAATAGTGGCTCCAAAAAGAAGAAAACAAAACATTTTGTCATGGTGGAAGAGGTTGGGTATTGGATTCAGCGATCAAATCAGACCGATCCTCCCTATAATCTCCATAATCTTTGGGAGTTGACTGAGATTCTTATTTAACTTTTACTTTGGTATCATTGCCACCCATTCTTATGACATGAGCAGTTAGTTATATGACTATGCGGATTGTGTTAGATAGCCGAACTGGAAAAGTAACTGATTTTTATTATGGAAAGTAGCAGTAAACTAATGAATTAGAGCAGAAGTTTCCAAACTTGGCAACTTGAAGTCTTGTAGACTTCAACAGTATGGCTGGCTGGGGAATTCTGGGAGTTGAAGTCCACAAGTCTTCCAGCTGCCAAATTTGGAGACCCCTGAATTATAGGAAAAGGTGACTGAACTTCCAGCAGGGCCTCCAGAAAAGGAGAACCCTTACTGAGAATTGCCTCGAACTGTGAGATGCGTGACATATAAACTAAATAAATATATGAATAAGATACCCATTAAATTTCTCAAAATCATGTTGGAAACAGATAATCCAACAAATAAATCTAAAGATTCTGATTAGTGAGTCTTAAAAGGAGTATATTGTAGGGCAAGAATTACAGCAAGTTATTTTCATTCCAATGAAGTCTCTGTTCCCTCCCCTCTTTTCCTAGCATTCTTTGAGTGCAAAATGCTTAGGGAGGGTGGAGGAAACATGGTATTTCTGTAACAGAGGGGCAAACTGCATCTGTTCTTAGTTTTGATAACAACCAATCCTCTTTTCAGCCTGGGAATTTTTTCTCACAGCTTATTTGTCTAAAATTTGACAGGGGTGTTCCCAGCTATGGAGGCTATTAACCACAAGAAATGTTATCATCTTCCAGCCAAAAAGAACAAAGACATAAGAATGTTTAAATAAGTATTTTGAATATAGATAGCTTGAAAAACTTTGCACCTGTTCTGCACCCTTCATGCTTCTCTAGGCTATTAGAGAATAGTTGTCTTCTTCTGGATAATGCAGGATTACTTCTGGAGCAAATCAGACTGAATAATGTAGATCTCCTAATTTAGAATGGCTGCTTACAACATTTCCAATCTGGCATTGTGCTTCCCAAAATTCTTCCAGAATTCTGACTCAACAAGAGTATATCAAAACACTCAACAACTTTTTTCCTCTATAAAATACTGCAATCCTCCAGTTATGTTGTCCTATATGTTTCTGACTTGACAATGTTATAATATAATAAAAGGATTGGATAGGAAAAATAAATGCATTTAGGTAATTATTGATAGCCTTTTAATTGCTATAACAGAAAAATCAGTTCTTTGTTCGCTTTTAGGTTAACATTTATTTTTTATTTATTTTATTTTATTAGTTTGTCAAACATGTACAAGATAGCAGGCATGAATATGAACTTGGACATGAACGAAGGAAATGAATACAAATAAATGGGGACTGTAGGACAGGGACAGTAAGCACGCTGGTTTTTTATAAATTATAAATGTTTTTGTTTTTATAAATTATAAATGTTTTTGGTTTTTTGTTAGAAATGATGCTTCTATTTTTTAGTTTCAAAAATTGGAATGAGCCACAAGTTATACCTTGGAAAATAGGATATAAACCTAAACATTATTACTAAATATTAGCTTCCAGATCACAGATACATTAAGTTAAATTAAATGCCCAACATACCCTATATATGTTTATTCACAAGCAGACTTATTTGTGTTCAGTAAACTTCAATGTTAAGGGTCCTGTCTTCCTTAATGTGCACTGCACAATACAGGAAAGCCAGATTGTTTTCCTTAACATCTTCCTGTGTGAACTTAATTTATCTGTCCACAGAGTTGATGTGTTTGGTGAAGGCTTCCACCTCCTGTGTTTCAATATTGACCCAAGTATTGTCCACATACCTATACCAATGAGAGGTGGAAATCCTATGAAGGAGTTTAGGGCTTTGATTTCTACCTCTTCCATGTAGAGATTGGCCACAATGGGGAACACAGGTGACCCATGGCACAGCCGTGTTTTTGTCCGTAGAAACCTTTGTTGTATTTAAAACAGGTAGTGGTCAGGCAGAGGTTCAACATGGCACATATGTGATCTGGGCTGAGGTTAGTTCTGTTGTCTAATGTGCTGTCTTGTAGCAGACCTTTCTTCAGTACCATGACAGCTTCAGTTGTTGGAATGCACCTGAAGAGTGAAGTCACATCATAAGAAACCATAGTTTAATTTGGATCCAATTTTAGTTTCCAAATCTTGCTGACAAAGTCCTGTGAATTATTGATGTGATGGAAGGTGTTGCTGACCAGAGGAGCTAATAAGGCTGTAAGCTGAGGACGTATACTAGTCCAGTATCTGGTGTTGTTTTTTTTTTTAATATAAATGATGTTGCACTTCAATGGTTAAGTGGCCTAGATATTGGTATTTGAACATAGATCTTTTTAACATTTATATTTGATTGTTTCTACTAATCTAGATGAAATGTTAATATATATTGCTAGTCCTGTACAATGCCATATTTATCATATTTATGTTTATACTTATACCTGTTATCTTTTACATGTTTGACAAACTAAATAAATAAATAAATAAAATAAATAGTCCATGTATGATATGCCATACGCTAAATAATGTTTTCAGTAGAAGTCATCTCTATGGTAAGCATGCATAACACTGCTGTCCAAATCATTTAAAACTGGAAATAATTATTTTTCTTCTCAGAAAAACGCTAGAAGAATCTTGGCAAATGAACTTTAAGTATTACCAAAATCCTAATCAGAACAAAGACCATTTCCCCCTATGCCTTCCTTATCATAACATTGTGAATTGCTTTTACTCTTCCTTATTTTAAAACATAGCCACTGCCCACCATGGCCCTTTCCTCTTTGTCACCAAACAATTTAAAGGGCTGCTATTTCTGTCACATTGTAAGCTACAGATAAAGTTCACTACTGGTACATATCTAAATTGTTACTAGTTTGCAGTTCTGTAAAACAACCAAGATTAGATTACAGGCCACAGACCAACACTCAAAGAGTGTACATTCCTTAGGCACTACCTCCCATTTCTGCTTTGTTAAAATGTTATCATACCACTTCTTGTATCAGTTGATTCAGCTACTGCTGTGCCTTGTGTTGTATCTTTGAATTTGGATATATACTGAACATGCACCATTTTTTTTTAACTGAGCAAAATAGTTTAATCGTCTTCACAGAAAATATAACAAACTAAGAACAGCTGAACAGAAACAGGTCCTCTGGGTTTTGCTCTGAAAAGGTTTCTTTCTCAACCCTCCAACGTAGAACAGGCCCATCCGAGCGGCTTCGTGCATCCTTCAATTTCAGATCATCTTCTTGAAATTTTGAACAGCTTCGTCTGCCTTCTGCAGTTCTGTTTCACTTTGTTTCAGCTTGGCTGCATCCAATTCTTGGACTTTGGCTGGTACCTTCAGAGCATAATCTTGACTCCCCATACGTTGGCGTAACAGTAGGATTTGTTTCTGCAGCTCCGCCTTTTTCCCTGTCAGTTTGGCTATCTCCTTCTCCGCATCAATCAAGCCCTTCAGCAGAAGATGGACAATGCATTTGTCGGAGGCTATAGCTACAGCGCAGCCAGGGGGAGGAACCTTTCCAGGTTCTAGTACCAAGACTTGCTTGGAGGAGGAAAGAATGCAGATATATTCGGAGCAATGAGTCATGGTCTCCGCTGTCTGAAGATCCAAGCACTGTAGGTAACAGTCAGCTTTGGTTTTGGTAAGGTTGTAGTCTGCCCGGAGAAAACGCACAGCCTTGATGATGTTCAGTACGAAGTCAAAAGTGCGGTCCAGTTCTTCATTCCTCCAATGGAACTGCCCAGTAGTAGGGTAAGGGGTGACACAGATGCTTGGAGGGTCAGAGGAAGGAGACCGTCGGGGCAGACGCTGGAACAGTTCCTCAGTGACATGCACCATTTTAAAAATTATTCATGCTAACTTTTTGTAACTAAAAGAGCCTATGTTTGTTCCTTCCTAGCAGATAAAAAATAACTATTTTATCAATTTTCAAATAAATCTTTCACTATTTCTGGACTTGGAAAACTTTGGTAAATTAATCAGGAATTTTCCATTTTGTTTTCTTATCTATTTCGTCTGTCTTTATAATTCACACTTAAATTCTAATTAAAGTAGTGGTGTAACTAACATTTTACTAATTCCTTCTTCCCTCCTTTCTTGTCAAGGGCTCTAATTTAAAAAAAGAATGAGAAGGGAAGTTTAGGCTATCCTGTTTTGCGTGATTGTGTAAAAATCACTTCCTATTCTACACTGCATTTTGGAGCAAGGGGGAAAAATATTTCTCAAACCATTAGGAGCGAATTCAACTTGAAAACATTTCAGTTGTGATTGTGGCAGGGAGATACTTATTTCTCCAGTCAACCAGCAGTGTAAATGAAAATCATGTGGGATTTTTTAGTTGTTTTTAGGAAAGCAACAACAATGAAGAAGCAAGCGTCAAAATCACATGACTGAGAATGGGTTTAATTTAAGTCCATTCTTATTACGTTACGCTCTCCGAGCATATTATTTATACAACTGGGTTGCATTAGTTCAATTCAATTCATACATTCATACAACTAGTTTTCTAGGCCTTTCACCATCCTAATAGTCCTCATATGAACTTGTTCCAATTTATCACGATCCCTTTTTAATTTTGGCACTCAGAACTGGACCCAATATTCTCAGTGAGATTTGACCAAGGCAGAGCAGAATGGAACTATTATTTTTATATATAGATTCTATGCTCCTGTTAATCTCAATATAATATTTTTTTTATTTTGGCATTCACTTTACTGCTGGCTCATTTTTAGTAAGGGGATATCAAGAATATTCACTTCCTTATCATACATATTACTCCAAACCAGATCTCCCCCTCCTATCCAACATTTGAACTTTTAAATTTCTCCCAGTTCAATCCTATCCTATTCATTCCAGCCCACCACTTCAGCCTGTCCTTCATCCATGGCCTTCATAGAAAGATTTTCTATTACTCCACCCTTGATATCTTGAATTCAAGGTTCTTTTCCCCAAGTTTCCAGGCACTTTCAGTTCAACCAACTCTCCCTGTTAGTAAGGATTAAGTCTAGTTTAGAGGAACCCTATATGCTCTCCCCCACCTTCAGACAAATGAAGTTATCAACAATACAGGATACGAATTAATTATACCTTATCCTGTATTATATCATTAGTTATGCATATTTAATATATTTATAGATGAGTTTATTAGGAAAATTTGTGGTAATGTTAAAGGTGCATTTGTTCAACATAAGCATTCATCTATTTTGCAAACAGTTGCTGTATTGGAGAGAACCGAAATAATTTGTTGTGAATCTTATACTTGTATTGTACACAGGGATATAGCCCTGCATTGCAATGCTGTTTCCACCATCTTACCTATTTTGTCCACTTCTCTGCAGTCAGCTTTTGAGATAGTCAAAACAAGAAGCATACTCAGAAATAGTAGCTCTACCACTGTTGTGACATTACTTTAAAGAATCTTGAAAATCTGAAAGTACAGATCTCCCTGCTCACTTTTACAGTCCAAGAATATAGGAAGAGTCCCTTCTGAGATGTTTGCCACATCCACATTCCTTCTGTAGACTAACTGCTCTTTGTCTGATCATCATCTAGGCTCCACCAAGGTGATTCCCAAATACCATTTCACTCACAGTTGCCACTAGTTAGCTTAAATAATGCAACAAGGAGAGTGGCACTAAAATTTAAATGTTAAAGACTAAATTGGTTGTGCTATAATCCTTACAATTAGGCCATTTGGAAGAGGTCATCCAAGCTAAGTTTGTCTCTTATAATGAAATGCACTGGCATTGTTTTAACTTTATTTCACTTTGGCTTCCATTAAAGTTGGCTGGCTGCCTAGTGCAAAACATCCAAACCCACATAACTGCCTTCTGGTCAGGATGGCCTGATCCAAACATTGTTCTTTAGGGTAGCAGCTGAAAGGACTTCGATGGGTTAGAGTGGACTGTAAGTATATACGTATATAAAAAGCCTAGATTACCAGGCATTTCCAGCTTTACATCTTCTGAATATCTAAAGTCAAATTTAGGCACCTCTTACACTTTAAAGTTTTCTGGTTTCATCTTGTTCAGAACTTCCACTGATGGAAGTTTCTTCAATTAATAGAAATTTCAGTGACTAGAAATGATTTTTATTTTCCAAATTTTGTTTTTGTTCTCCACCATTCTTCAGATTGCCATGTTCTTAAGCATTAAATAATAGAATTTCAACAGAGAGAGAGAGAGAGAGAGAGCAAACATTTTCAAATTCTAGTCTAATGGTTGTTGTAAAGTGGAAGTTGACCTCCATTTCTTACACCCTGTTAATTTGAAGTCTACTTCTATGTCAATTGATCATGATAAGCTTTCTCTAGATCAGGGCTGTCAAACTCCCAGCCCATGGGCCGGATGCGTTATGTGCTGGCCATGCCCATGCCCGGTTTAGCAAAGGGGGAAAAGTCCTGATACGTCATGTGATGCTGCCGTGATGATGTGAGTTTGACACCCCTGTTCTAGAAGCAAGCTTTGTTTTCCTCTTGAGATTTTGGATGGCATCATATTTTGAATAAAACTGCCATGAGCATTTAGCCAAAAATGCAATATAAAAAAGAGCTAGAGATTTTCCATTAGGTAAACATACGAAGGAATGTGAACTTATCAAGAAGAATTTCAATATGGTTGGATTTATCAGGAATGGTAAAGGATAGAGAGATATGCACCAAAACAAATTCCTTGTGTGTCCAATCACACTTGGCCAATAAAAAATTCTATTCTATTC
>QLTV01001802.1:3149687-3164085 GCA_003457575.1 Thermophis baileyi | reverse complement strand
TTGGGGTTTTTTTTTTTCCCCTTTCTTTTTTAAATTGTTTTTATATGTTTTATTTTTTATGATGTAAGCCGCCCAGAGTCCTTCGGGAGTTGGGCGGCATATAAATTTTATAAAATAAATAAATAAATAAATAAATAATACTGTGCCACAACCGCCTCATCGTCATCCTCGCTCTCTGACTCGGGCGCCAGGTGCACGGGCCAATGGTACCGTGCCACAACCGCCTCATCGTCCTCGGGATCCATGAGCACTAGCACGGGACGCTGGCGGGCCACAACAATACCAAAAAGAATCAGGGAGAAAAGAAGGAACTAGCAACACAATTAATAAAATGTAAAAAAATGTTCCGTTGTCTGATACCTGAAGGCATGTTAATAACATGGCAGGACAAGAAAATAAGGATTGATACAATAGTTAAGGCCCATGAATTTTATAAATGAGGAAGAACTGGATAGTAGAGAAGAGTTGGAAACCAAAAGCCAAGAGGAGCAACAGTCAGAGGAAACAGAACTAGAACAAGACACGAGAGAGAGGAGCGATACAGAAGCTCAAGAAAGAGAAGGAGCAAGAACAAGAAATCAAAGGGAAACAAGACAAGGAAAGGAATAAGGGCGACAAATAAGTAGTGGAATGAAGGAAGAAGTGAAACTATTATCGGTCAATATAAATGGATTAAATTCTCCGATAAAAAGAATACAAGTAATTTCCAAACTTCAAAAATACAACATGGACATTACATGTCTACAGGAGGTTCACATTAAAAAAGGGAAAGGTAATCTCCTGGAAGCCCCCAAATTAGGTAAATTATTTCTGGCTCTAGCTGAAACAAAAAAAAGGGGGGAATTGCAGTTTATATAAAAGACTGGTTAAAACCTAAACAGATACACGCGGACGAAGAGGGAAGAATGTTACTGATTGAAGTATCAATAAAACAAAAAAGAGTATTAATTGCAGTCATATATGCACCAAATATTAAACGAAAAGAATATTACAGTAAAATACATAAGCAAATTGTAGAATTGGAATTGGATAAGATATGTTTACTAGGGGACTTCAACGCGGTGGTAGATCCAAAAAAAAAAAAGATTACATAACAGAAGGGGGGAAAAATTATGAAAGGAGAACACTACCAAAGACCTTTTTTGAAATGATCTGAGAGCTAAGCTTAAAAGATGTTTGGAGAGAAATTAACCCAAAAAAGAACCAATATACATACTTCTCCAACCCACACAATTCATGGTCCAGGATTGACATGGTTTGGATGGACCCAGAAATGGAAAAAGATGTAGAGGAAGTAGAAATAAAACCGAACATTTGGGCAGATCACAATCTGTTAATAGTTAAATGGAAAGGGGAGGAAAGAAGGAAAAAGAGATGGACCATGAATCAAAGGGTGGTGAAAGAAAAAAATTACGTTCAATATATAGAAAAAGAGTTAGTGTTTTTCTTAGAGGAAAACTGGAATGAACAGACAACTATGGGACACAACTAAAGCCTACGTCCGGGGCCTTACAATGGCATATACAATATGAAGAAATAAAAACAAAAGGAAACAATATACAGAACTGCAAGAGAAATTGGGAAAACTGGAATACAAAATGCAGAAAGAACCTCAAAACCAGGAAATTAGGGAAGAAAAAGATATAATTAAACATAGACTAAATTTAATCACACAAGAAGAAGTGGCCCAAAAAATTAGATCAAGCAGACAAAACTATTTTGAAAATGCCAACAAACTGGGGAGATGGTTGGCCTATAAATTAAAAAAATAATAATAATAATACAACAACTTGAAGATGAAAAAGGGATGATGCACCACCAGAAGGAAGAAAAAAATATATAGCAGTACGATACTTTCAAAATTTGTATAGTTGAGAGAATATAGAAGACGACATTAAAAGATACCTACAACAAAGAAACCTCCCAACCCTACCAGAAACAACAAAGGAAATATTAGATGAGAAAATAACGATGTTAGAATTAAAAAGGGCAATCCAAAAACAAAAAAGCAATAAAACACCGGGCCTGGGTGGAATTCCAGCTGAATTTTATAAAGAACTGCAAAAACCATTGGAAAACCTACTACTAGAAACATACAATGAAGTACTAGAGCGAGCTAAGATACCAAAATCCTGGACGGAGGCACTCATAACCCTAATTCCCAAAGATAATGTGGAAAGACAAAAAATCCAAAACTATAGGCCAATCTCGCTGCTGAATGCCGACTATAAGATATTTATGACAATACTGGTGGAAAGGATGAAAAATATATTAAATGAAATCATACATTCAGATCAGAACAGATTTTTACCCAACAGGCACGTAAAAAACAATAATGAATACATTAGAATATTACGAAACACATTCAGAAAAACAAGTAGCAACATATTTCTCAATGCACAAAAAGCATTTGACAACTTAAATTGGGACTTTTTAATTAATCAATTAGCAGTAATGAACTGGTGAGAAATTTATTAGAACAATCAGAGCAATATATTCAAACCAGATGGCAAAAATAATACTAAATGGAGAAACAACAGAAGGCTTTAGCATTACAAAAGGGGTAAGACAGGGATGCCCCTTATCCCCTCTGCTATTCATCTTTTCAGTAGAGACACTGATGCAACTAATTAGACAAAATCGGGAGATAAAAGGACTAAAAACCAGAGCACAAGAATATAAAGTACAAGCCTTCGTGGACAACTTAGCATTTATCATAGAAGAGCCCCTAGAAACAGGATTAGCACCATTACAAGACATAAATCAATTTGGCAAAGTGGCAGGGCTTAAAATAAGCAAAGAAAAAAACTAAAATATTAACCAAGAATTTAACTAAAAGACAAAATGAAGAATTAGAGGAGAAATTGGGAATTTTAAGAGCTAAGAAAATTAAATATTAGGGAATATGGCTCTCGGCAAAATGTAGCACGATAAAAGAAGATAATTATAATAAGCTGTTAAGACAAATACAAAAAGACTTGGAAAACTGGAATAAATTACAGATATCACTAATTGGCAGAATTTCGATGATTAAATTGAACATATTACCCAAACTGCTGTACCTTTTTCAAACAATACGACAGTAGAAACAAATGTGGCTTTGGACTCCCGGACTGGGAGCTTTACTACCAGGCAGCCGCCTTGACATGGCTTAGAGATTGGATTCAACTCAAAAACAAAAGAATATTAGCGCTAGAAGGCCACGACCTCCAACTAGGTTGGCACGGTTTTCTCTGGGATGGAAAAAATAAATCACATTCATATTTCCAAAGACATATAGTAAGGGATGCTCTGTTTAATGTTTGGGTAAAGATTAAAAAGAATCATTATACAAAAATTCCAAACTGGCTATCGACAATGGAGGCAACGACATACCCAAATAGTATGGATCTCAGTAAAATGGTAAGCTATTCAGAACTTTTAGATGAAAAGGGAGATTTAAAATCAGTTCAAGCTTTGAAAAAGCAAGGAATAAATATAGATTGGTGGCCTTACCTACAAATTAAAACACAATTAAAAAAAGATCTAGAACAATATGGCATTCATGTGAAACAATTGGAATTGGATAAAATTTTATTAGGAACGGGGGGGAATGATTACAAAACTATATAACTTTTTAGTAAGATATAAAATGGAGGAAGAGATTGTAAAAGAAACAATGATTAGCTGGGCCAGAAACTTTGGTCACAATATAGAGTTAGAACAGTGGGATAAACTATGGGAAAGGAACTATAAATTTACGACAGCGGTGGCATACAAAGAAAACTTCTATCAAATGTTTTATAGATGGCATTTACCCCCAGCGAGATTGGCCAAAATGTTTCCAAATTTATCCCCAAATGTTGGAGATGGAATCATAAATCTGGAACATATTATCACATGTGGTGGACGTGCCCCGCCACAAGGAAATTACACAGCAAAAAATAGATTTGAAACCGGAATTGTTCCTATTAGGAATACTGGACTCGAAAATGAATAAAAAACTTCAATACATTATATTACATATACTCACCGCAGCTAGAATCACATTTACACAAAATTGGAAACAAAGTAACATACCCTCAGATGAAGCAATAATCAGGAAAATGCTTGAATGCGCAGAAATGGACAAAATGACCATGGAGTTAAAAGAGAGAGATGATTCGGACTACTATGAAGTATGGAATAAAATGTACAGTTGGCTCGAAAATAGAAATCAAAACAAGAAATGCTTAAATTAGTATTGACGAAATTTGAATTAGAGTAATTAAATAGTATCAAACTTAGAAATGTAAATATAAATATATAAACTGTAGATATGAACAACCAGTATCATTATAATTGTTAAAATATATGTTATTACAATGTTACTATACTATTATTGAGAAGTAAATGGACAGGAAGGTAATATAGAACAGTACAAAAGCAAATTACACATGCTGAAACGGAAAGCTGTAAAATGATCTTAAATGGTATGTATTCAGAGGTGGGTTCCTCCTGGTTCGCACTGGTTCTATAGAACTGGTAGTAAACCGGTGGTGATGTCACGGATCCGGTTCTGCCGGTGCCGGTCCGTGGAGGCTGCCATCTTTTTGGGGGAATTTTTTGGGGGGATTTTTTTGGGGGGGGTTTTTTTGCTTCTGCGCATGCACAGAAGCCAAGTTTCTGGCACTGTGCATGCACCGCCATTTTATTTTTGACTTTTTTTGCTATTTTTTGCTTGTTTTGCTTCTGCGCATGCGCAGAAGCCGATTTTTTGGCACTGCACATGTGCGGCCACACGCGCACAGCACGCATTGCGCACACAGCCATGCAGCGTGGGAGGAAGCGAACTGGCGGCGAGGTAAGTTAGAACCACCCCTGTATGTATTGTTTCGTTATTTTTTGTTTTGTTTTGTTTTTTTCTGTATTTGTGGTTGTTTTTTATGTTGTTTTTAAAGATAAAACTGTTTAATAAAAACTATTTTAAAAAAATTGCTATGGCTATTGGTATGCTACTGACTTAATAATGAGGGTTAAGCCCCAAAATGGTTTGCGATCTTTAATTCTTAGGGGGGAAAACATTTCTCTTCCTGTAATATCCTAGGTAAACAGTAACTCTGCTAAAGGTTGTTTCCCTTCCTTCCTTCCTTCCTTCCTTCCTTCCTTCCTTCCTTCCTTCCTTCCTTCCTTCCTTCCTTCCTTCCTTCCTTCCTTCCTTCCCCCCTCCCTCCCTCCCTTCTTATACAAAACTTTCCTTCTTCCTAGGGTTTACACTGAGAATAATTATGAAGCCTTTTGTATAAAATAAATTGCATAAAATGACCTCTTGCATCTTAAGCAGAAGTAATGCTCCTTTTTTCTCAGATATTTTTATTAGATTATAAAATAAGATACAAAATACAGAAGAAAATAGGAAGACAGTGAGGGGAAAGGGGGGAAAAGAAGTGAGGAAGAGCTGAGGGGAAAAAAAAAACCAATTGACTTCTGTCTCCCTCTGTTTCAGTAAAATAAAGCATTAACATCCAACCACAACTCTTTGCTTTCCCATAGTAATATAAACTAGCTATTTCTATAAACACATATAAGTCTAATCAGTAAAACTCAAAATCAAGTTTCATTTTTTTCCACCTCAAGCACAAAGTTCAGAAGCAGTCTCCATGTGGCAACAAAGGTACTTATATTCTTTTCTTTAATCAAAATGGTCAATTTAGCCATTTCTGCCCTCTCCATCAGCTTCTGTAGCCATTCGTCCATGGTGAAAATCAAAATGCCCTTCCATTTTTGGGCGTACAATAGTCTTGCTGCTGTCAACATATATAAGATCAAAGTTCTGAATTTTCCCAAGTTTTTTTCCATTATACCCAAAAGAAAAGTTTCTGGTTTCATCTTTATCTTCACTTTAAGAATTTTATGTATTAAAATATGAAACTTACTCAGGGATGGGCTTCAAAAATTTTAGCAAGGGGTTCTCTGCCCGGTTGCTGGGTGGGCGTGGCCATGGTGGGCGTGGCCTAGTTGGCCTCCTGCACCATGGCGGGGGGGCATTTTTGCCCTCCCCGGGTTCCAGAGGCTTTCCTCGGGTCTCCGGGAGGGCGAAAACGGCCTCCCCAGGCTCCGGATGCCATCTGGAGGCTGGAAATCGGCCTTCCCGAACTTCCGGCAGGCCTGTTTTTCACCCTCCCCAAGCCTCCGCGTGCGCCCTGCACTTACCTGCCAAATGGGCCACATGGGGACTCCTGGGAGGGGATGGGCAGGATGGGCGGGGCCAGCCAGGAGTGGGATTTGGGGGTTCTCCAAACTGCACAGAATCTTAGCTAGAGGTTCTCCCGAACCCCTGCGAACCCCCAGCAGCCCACCCCTGATCTTATCCAAAAGTTCTTTGCTTTAACGCATGTCCACCATAAAAAGTACCTTCTTTACTTTTAGCAGAAGTGATGCTCCAAGATCTATCCAACAAGAAGATTTGAACATATCAGCAGAGCATATCAGCAGAGCAGAAGGGCTAGGGTTTTTCAATGGTGGATCCTCCTTCCAAAACCCATCTAACACTGTATCTTTTAGAAACACAGCAGAATATTGATAAGCTGACAAATCTTTAGCATTAAGGGATAATAGTAACATATACACACCAATTTTATATGGGCCATTTGCCACCACTTAAACTTCTACATAGGATCTTGTTGGGGGGAAAGGAATGCTAAATCTCCTGATTTGAACTTCTAATTGAACAGCAAGATATAAACCAAGGAAAATAAAAAGTGGAATAAACATTTGAAAATATTGAATTAATCCAGTGTTATACTGTATTGTAACAACATATATTTTTGCCAATCTCTGCTATTCTTTTAACACATATTTTATCTAGAGTTAGTGCCCTAATTCTAGGTGTACTGTGGCACCAGGAAATAATTTAGTACTTTATAGCAATCTGGCACTGAACCAAGATATCCATTTTAATAGAGAAAAAAAGACAATTCATTATCCAATCAGGTTAAAACTTGGGTCAGCTTGACCTTATTTGATGACATGTGTGAAACATAGTCTTCTATCATTCCTCTCCTTGCTACAACTCATCAACTTTATCATATATATATAAATTTTCAAAATCTACTGTATCCCATATTCTTAATTTTTCAAAGGTAAATAGGAGCATTTAAAACAATATGTAGAAACCTGCCAAAAATCTAATAGGTGTATCAGCAAAGATGCAAGATGTGTGTTGTCTTTCTCTGGTGTGGGTGTGTGTGTGTGTGTGTGTGTGTGTGTGTGTGTGTGGGTGGGTGGTGTGTGTGTTGATGTAACATACATTTTAATCAATAGATGGTTACTTAGTCTGATTATCCAGTTTTCTCAGGAAATATCAACTTGGTATTTTTCTTCATTTCTGGATTATGATACATGCATTCTTTACATTGGTTGTTTATAGATATGAGATGAGATATAGATGAAGAGAGGGTGGGGTTGTTGTTGTTTTTGTATTTTAAGAGAAGTTGATAATTTGATATTATTTATACTTGCTGAATATAACTGAGCTATGACAAAGGGAAAGTCAGTTTTTATATATTTCTTTCCTTTTCCTCTGCCATATATTTTATTTTTCTATCTATATTTCTGATTGTTGCAGGTAAACCAATGTTATGCCAATGTTTTCCAGTATAGTAGGATTTCTTATAGAGTAAATAAGTGTTAGTAGATTTTTTTCAAATCTAGACATAAAGACATACAGCTTTTACATTCTTTTTCAGTAACTATCTGTCTGTCTAACCTACCATATTTTAGGATTGTAACAAGGATAAAATGGGAAGAAACAAAACCACAAATGTTTCCTCTAGGACAGCGGTTCTCAACCTGTGGGTCGCGATCCCTTTGGGGGTCGAATGACCCTTTCACAGGGGTCGCCTAAGACCATCGGAAAACACATATTTCCGATGATCTTAGGAACCGAGACACCGCTCCTCTATCTGTCCACATACGAGTACCCGGGGATGGTGCGACGCACGGGCGTCGCAGGTGCCGACGGAAGGGCCGCGCACACTAGCCCACCATCTTGGTGCCATGCCCCCTTTGTCACCTCATCGCTTCTTGCCTGGCAACCCGCATGCGTGGGGAGGGGGCGGGGCAGGGGTCACGGCATTAGGAAGGTTGAGAACCACTGCTCTAGGATATGAATGAAAAAAAGGCTATAAATGTACCAAATAGACAAATACATTATATGTTTGTAAAGCTTAAAGGTTTGTAAGTTACAGTAGGTGACATAAGTGTTACAAGGCAGGGATATACCATGCACAGTTAATGAGTTGGCTATAGGAGACACAGTAGAATAGTGTTATGAAAGATAAAATATCCATTTGACATTAAAAATCTGTTGTGTTTGGTAATAAAAAAGGTCATAAAAGTATTATGCCATTATACAGTGGTTTCAACAAGCTCGTTCCCACCTTTTCATTAACTCACTACACAGATTCAAAGGTGAGGAGGAGGAGGAGGAGGCCACTGATCATCACACTTTGCTAAAGAAGAGTTGTTACTTATGCCTTTGATGTACAGCAGCATGCATGGTCAATCCATGGGATGTGAACTGCATGAAGCCCCTCTAGTACTTTTGTATAAACCCTGAAACTCTTCCTCTTCTCTTGCTGCTGAAATTTGGTGTGAAAATAAATGATTGCAGAATGTCAACTCAGCTATAGGGTGCTTAATCTAATTTTATTTTAATGTACAAAGTTAGGATGCTGGGTTTTATTTTTCCCTTGATCCCACAAGCTTTTGTATCTTGGTCTCTCTAACAAAGGAAGCTCTCTATAGTAGACCAAGAGGCCTTCAGACTAACTGTGATTTTTAATTAAGGTGTCTACTGTTTAGTTGGAAGGTCTTAAATAGCCTAAAACTGAAGCTATTATTCCTTGACAAAGTATGGGATGCAGGCTGGGAGATGGAGTTCAATGTTCTCCCCCACTTTCCCCCCACCCAGATCTTAAAGTAGCAAGAACTTTAGGAACAGATTTTTCTGGTTTGGTTTAGAACTCCTGAGAGAATTGGATAAATAAGGAAAAGTTGTAAGGATAGTACAGACAGAAACCTCAGATATTCCTTTCAGTGCTGCTTTGCCCAGTTATACAGCTTTATTTTTGTTCTCATTTCTATCTCTTTGTTTGGCTAGTCTGTTTAGAAGTTAATGGTTACTGGTCCTGCATATTTAGGCTCTGCATGACCTGGTACAGTTTCCTTTCTGTCATATCTTTCCACTGTTGTCATCTTTGGTGCTGGGTTTCTACCTGAGGCAAGTAGCATTAAAAGGGGAAATTGGAGGCATTTATTTGAGAGTTTAGTCATGGGAAAAGAGGATTCAAGAACAGATGGTGGCAGTATTACTATCTGCCTAGCTGAAACTCATTTTTGAGGCGAAATAACCGTACCATTCATCTTAGAACTGGAGGGAGGGGCGTGAAGATGTTGATTTCAAGTTGGCTTCTCTTGGTGTTCTCTACAGACACCAGTTCTCTTCTTGCTACACCTATTTATTTATTTTTTGTTTTGTTTAATGGGAAAGAAAGAATATGGAAACAGGATAAACAGATCACATCAGCAATTAGTTCTATGTTCCATTAGGATCTTAAGTCTAGAGTTTTTCGTAAATGTGGTTTGCCTTTACATATGTTGTTGTTGTTTTCGAAACCATGAGACTTTTTGTCGCAGAAAATAGGTAGTAGTTGCAGTAGAATGTTGATAATGGTCAAGAAAGACTGCAGCTGTGTCTTCATATATAATTTGATAAAAATAAAAATAATAAAAATAATTGTCCCATTTTTTTTCTATAAAAAGTAATGTGATAATGATGAAGTAAATGGTTTACTTATTTAAAACAATATTCTCATTATTTTTTCTCTCATTATTTTGAAATAATATTATTTCAAAACCTTAAACTCACTGATAATGTGAATGGAATATTTTGCCCACATTTCATAATGTTTTGCTCCTGGTCTCTTCTATATCTCCTTCTGAGATATATACTGTATCATTAGACTAAAGATAGTCTCTTGACTACATCTATCTTTCTCACAGCTTTTGCTGGATTCTGGAGTATTAGAAATATGACCAGTTATTTCTCTGTCTCTCTCTTTCCAAATAATTCTGTCAGATCAACTCTTCTAACCAGCTGTTATAAGAATAACATTTGACTGCTGAAAGAAACCATGCCAATGATGAGAGAATGCAGTATGACAACTGTATGAAGCACTTGTACTCACTCATAAAGAGGTGGGGAAAGTAGGAATCAAGTCAAGGAAGAAAAGACAACTGTAAGCAGAATGAAATTATAGAATTTTTATTGGAATGAGAAGGGGAAAAGTGATAATGTTTAATGTAATTAGTAGGGATACTGTGACCATGAGATTATAAAAACGGTAGCTCAAATAAACAGGGATATTATCTGTTCACTCCTGGCTATAAACATTGAGCAGCTGGAAGTAGATTGATAGCTTTGTTGATAGAAAAGAATTTATCACCTTCTCCCTCATGTTGCATTGGTAGATGGACAAAAAGAGTCTGAATTCCTAATAATTAGGACAGGACATAGAGACACCAGTTAAAAAGAATACGCAGAGCAAATCTTCCTCAGGGTGGACTTGGCTACATGAAGTAAAAGCCTAAGAATAATTTTGCTGATTAACACTAATGGCTCTTCTAGTTCAGTGCTCTGTGGCTCTATATGATCACCAGATGCATTCAGAAATTTTATAAACAGGAGGAAGATAAGCTTTCATGTTGCTCTTTAGCATTTGGAATTTGGTATGTTGTCTCTGACTCCAGCCACTGATAGGCTTCCATTAATTTCTTCAGCCCCATTTAAAACAAACAAACAAACAACCCTCCTAAATTACTGCCCAATGCAGTAGTTCTGATGGCCAATAAAGTATAGGGTGGAAATCAGAGGGTGGGTCACACATGGGGATCACAAGCCTAATGGCTTTGTATTAATTCTACCTTCTGGCCATCTATACGTATCCTGACTGCCTGGTGTTTGTGCCTTGCGTGGTTCTGGATTCCAGCTCTTTCCAGTGAATATCAGAGCCAGTCTCTAATGAAGCTCACATCATTTGGAAATCTAATCTTGGATGTGAGGGCCAACCTGGAATCAGGGGTGGGTTCGGACCGGTTCGGACCGGTTCTCCTGAACCGGTAGCGGCACGCTGGTGACATCACGATGACATCACCAAACCGGATCGGTCGGTGCCAGTCCGTGGGGGCCGCCATCTTTTTTTTGAATTTTTTTTGATTTTTTTTAATTTATTTTTTTTAAAAAATTATTTATTTTTTTCCTTCTGAGCATGCGCAGAAGCCAACTTCTGGCACTGTGCATGTGGTTGCCATCTTTTTTTCGGCTTTGGTTTTTTTTTTTGTTACTGCGCATGCACGCACGCGCTTTGCGCGCATGCACCCACGAGGCACACCCACACGGCACGGGAGGGAGCGAACCAGCAGCAAGGTAAATTGGAACTCACCCCTGCCTGGAATGTATTACCAAAGCTTAGAACAGCACAGAAAAGGAGTGGCTTTCTCCAAAATATGGCCAGCTATGCTTCAGTTTTGGTACCAGTTGTAACCTAGAAGTGTGTGAGTGTGTGTGAGGTTGTAGCTATGGATTTCCAGGAAACTCCTGAGCTTATCAGGGATGCAAATAGTCAGGTGAAGTTTCTACTTCTAGAATCAGTTGGGATTATTGTTGCTATACCAGCTTCCATGCTACATAATAGCTTCTATGTTCATATTCTTTCATGATGGGCTTGGCAGTGGAGTTTTTTAAGTTTATGGTGCTGGGGGACTTCAACCTTTATTCCCTGAGCATAGATTCAGAAGCATCCTAGGAGTTCATGCCCACCATGGACCTGACCCAGTTACTAATAGCAATAGCAATAGCACTTAGACTTATATACCGCTTTACAGTGCTTTACAGCCCTCTCTAAGCGGTTCACAGAGTCAGCATATTGCCCCCAACAATCTGGGTCCTCATTTTACCCACCTCGGAAGGATGGAAGGCTGAGTCAACCTTGAGCCGGTGAGATTTGAACCGCCGAACTGCAGCTAGCAGTCAGCTGAAGTAGCCTGCAGTACTGCACTCTAACCACTGCGCCACCTCGGCTCTTAATCATGGGAGGATCACACATTAAACCTGTTTTTCCCACTCAGGCCAGTGGCAACATGATTTTAGTTGCGGGATATTTCTATCAGTCCCTTGTCGTGGATGGATCACTCCCTGATAAGTCTGGAGTTTCTCATAACTCCCCATTTGCCTCTCCATTTGCCTAATATCCAATTAGATTCCATAGGGAGGTTCAGTTGTTCCAAGGCTGTGAAGCAAGTTCAACTGAAATCATAGATTAGTGATAGTTGCCTGTTAAACACCAATGAATGAAGCAAAATGAAGACTCAGAGAAGAGTTTTGTACAACATCCTGAACTGTGAAATATTCTGAATGAATCTGTTCCAGGGGAAACAATTATTCTGTTATATGACATGACTGTCTAAGAATAAATGAATAAATGAATAGGAATGGTGGTTGTTTGATTAATATCTTCATAGAAAATGATCTTCTGTGGCAAAGTAATAAATACAATATTAATGCATGATGAATAAATTAATGAATATACAAATGTGAGTTTTTGAATATACCAGCTATTGTAAAGTGGAGTATATCTACAAGAATTTGTACATGTAAAATAGAAAAAGTAAAAAAAAGAATAAAAATAATTGTCACAAAAACATATTAAATCGATTGGGCTTTTCTGGAACATGAGAAAAGTATACTTGAATTATTTGATTGTTTATGATGAACCATGGAGAAATTACTGATGATGATAAATTAAGAATATGGGACAGAGTAGATCTTGAGGAGAAATGGAAATAGAAGAAAAGGAAATAGGTGAAAGAAAAGACAAGGAAAATTGAAAATGCAGTGGATACTGGAAGTGAATGATCTGGAAAAAAAATTAGAATACAGTTTAGCTTCCTACTAGAATGAATAGAAAGTGGATGCAAAGGAGATTTGGGAGCTACTTAGAACAGAGTGAAAGGATTTGTGTTATTTAGTGTGACAGAAAATGGGATATATACTATTGAATAAATTTATATTCTCTGCAATACCTATTCCTATAAAGCTGTGGTAATCTTTGTGCAGTTGGGAACAGCAGATTTTTTTAACAATGTTTTTAGTGGCTAAGAGACACAGTGAGATGGTTGATGATGATGTCATAACATGTCAGTGGGAGAAGCCAAGATTTTCTGGCATGTTTTCATGCATTTTGGGACTGTGTTAAATCAATTCAATGGTTTTTCCATCAAAGTTTTTATTTTATTTTATTTTTCCATACTGAAAAAACCAAATGTAAAATTATTTCTAAAATATTTGGACTCTCTCTCCTTCTCGTTTTGCTGAACTTTAGAAGTGTAGTCCCTGGAGGATTACTGCTATAAAAGGAAATAAGCTTAATATGATAACAGTTTGAGAGTACTATCCTTTACAAAAGAGATAAAGAAATACATAACCATTAAGCACAGTTCTGAACGACTCAAATGGATGAAATATAAATGTTCATCTTCATTTATTTTGGCTGACTCCACAGAAGCTAACTGCAATCTCACTTTTAAAGTAAATTCCATTTGAGTTTTTCCTGTAGCATCTTATCTATCCATTTAAATACATGCATGAATCATTAATGCGATCAAGTGTTCTAAAAAGGATTATGCCAGCATTGTTATTTTAAGCCTTTGTTTCTGTTAAAATAAGAAAAAGTAAATAAATGTGGGCATATATGTATAACAAGAAGGGTTATATTAAAATAGACTATTTTATTTTGCAGTGTGAAAAGTCAGCTACTGAATGACTCTCTTTCTTCCTCTATTTGAAAAGGTTATATTTGCTTCTGTGATTGTATATGTGGTATTCCCCCACATACACAAACTTTGTTCTCCTTGATTATGACAGTTTCCCTATGTTCTGCATAAAATACTAAAATTGGTTTGTTAATTACAACATTTCCCAAATATATAGTTGCATAACAAAGAATCAGCAGGTAGTATATGTTTTTGGAATGTCATTCTTGCTATTACAATTTTTGCAAGTGCTATAAAAGAAATCTGAAATCTCTAACCCTTTTATTTATTTTATTTATTTGTTTGTCAAACATGTACAAGATAGCAGGTATAGGTATAAACATAAACATAATCAAAGTGAATACAGATAGATGAGGACAATAGGACAGTAGGACAGGGACGGTAGGCACGCTGGTGCGCTTATGCACGCCCCTTACAGACCTCTTAGGAATGGGGTGAGGTCGACAGTAGACAGTCTAAGGTTAAAGTTTTTTGGGTTTGGGGAAGAAACCACAGAATAAGGTAGTGAATTCCAGGCATTTATCACTCGGTTGCTGAAGTCGTAGTT
>QLTV01001802.1:3130484-3140964 GCA_003457575.1 Thermophis baileyi | reverse complement strand
TTATTATTATTATTATTATTATTATTATTATTATTATTATTATTATTATTATTAAATGTATACATCCCTAAACTCTCAGCAATATTTTATTGAACGTTAATGATAGTATATTGTAGTGTTCCTCACTGATGCTTCCATTAAACCACATGTGTTATGTTAATTCCCTTCCTCTATTCTGAGAGATCCTTTTGGAGCTCCATTTGATTCTTTCCATTTATTATTATTATTATTATTATTATTATTATTATTATTATTATTATTATTATTAAATGTATACATCCCTAAACTCTCAGCAATATTTTATTGAACGTTAATGATAGTATATTGTAGTGTTCCTCACTGATGCTTCCATTAAACCACATGTGTTATGTTAATTCCCTTCCTCTATTCTGAGAGATCCTTTTGGAGCTCCATTTGATTCTTTCCATTTGAAATAAATAAGTTCCTGTTAACTGCATGAGCATATCTATGAGGTTTTATTAGCAACAATATGGAAATAGTTTGTGGTTTCTTTCTTCCAGGAGATACTGTAGATGCAGATATAGATAGACCTTCTCAGTATAGCCTACAGCCCTGAAATTTAAAGTACTAATTAGGCCTGAACCTGTTTCACTTTTTTAGTATTTAGGAAGGTCAATTATAGGTTGACACTTCATGTAGGCTAAACTATTTAACATCATCTTTGATCTGATTCATTTTGGTTTTCATCCCCAAGTAATGTCACAAGGTACATTTCTATACTGTGAGATCTGTCCATTTATTCCCAGTTCTTCTTCTGCAAGTAGTTACTGATTTATGCACAAGATATAGGGTCTTATGTGATGCCACTGTATTTGCTTAGGGATTGGGTATGACCCTTATAAAAGTTCAGGTAAATAATCAATAATAGGTTATTCTTATCCACTTGCCTACTGACAGTCTCATAGATTTTAAAAGATAAGGATAAGTCAAGTTAGTTTGGCAGATGCCATGTAAATACTCCTTGTTCTTGTGAAATTTTTTAACAATTTTATCAGACTTCCACTAATTTATCAACCTCTAACTGTGTGGCTATGCTCCATTTTATTTGTGCTATATTGTCCATTTTTTGGATTTAAAAGTGATGTTGCAGTGGCTGACCTTATGTAAGGATCTAGTGAATAAAGTCCGTTTCAGATTATTAAATATGATGCTTCGTTATAACACCAGCACCCAATAATTTGTCCTTTTTTTCCCATATGCCAACAAGATGTAAACTGTCATTTAAAAAAAATATGTAGGTCATTTCTTTCCTTGAAATATCAGTTGAGATACAGATGTTTGCCCTAAATTGGCCTAAACAATTTATTTAGCTTCTCTGTAATTGGCTTATCTCCCTTTAACTGTCTTATTCAACTAGACAGATGCTTCTTTAGGAAGGAAGCATTTGTATTATTGTAAATCTTAATTTTATTAGTAATATATAACTCAAAATCCTTTTCTATAGTCCCTTGCATTTATTTTAAGAAAAAAAAATTCCCCTTGTTTTTAGGGTAGCTAGGCTGGTGGGAGAGGTAGGGTTTTTTTTCTTAAGAAAGGCTCCTCCCCCCCTTTAATAATTTCTTTTATCATTAATCCTACTGCTTAGCACTTGGATTTGCTGGATTTCTTAAAGATTTTGCTTTTCCAGATGCTGTAAGTTAGATATTATTAAAGGTTACTAACAAATGGTGAGCTGATTTAAAATGATATGCATGCATTATCATCATTATAAATTATTGCCACAAATCTATCTGTTCCACAGGTCAAAAATATACAAATGCTTATTCTTCAGTTCATAATAAAACAGACATCCTCTCCCCAATTTATTAAACTTTAACTGAATAGCAGATGCAAATTAGCTACAACAATGTCTTCTGGAGAGAAAGAAAGCCAATTATTCCTCTCAAGATTTCTTAACAAAATAAAACTTACAGTAAGTGACTCTTTATCAGTGGTATACCTGACATTAAATGAGATTTACTGACAGCGAGTTAACATTGCCAAGTTTAATCAGGATGTAGAGACAAAGGTACCTCAAAAGTATGCAAGGTGTAAAATTCAGAACAGCTAGAAAAGAGTCTTTTCACACAATATATCAATTAAATACATAATTTCTTGGAAAAGAGTGTGTTCAGGATTAATAATCATAATCAGTCTCTGTACTGAAGCTGGGTCATAGATACCTGTGAATCATATTTTGTTGTTGTCATTCAAGTCTGCATTCTTTGGTAACTTATGTTGGAAGGTATACCCCAGTAGAAGTTGCTCTTCAGGGGTGGGTTCTAACTTACCTCGCTGCCGGTTCGCTTCGTCCTGCACCGCGTGGGCGCACCTCGTGGGCACACGCATGCGCAGTGCAAAAAACCCCATAAACTCCCCCCCTAAAAAAGCCAAAAACAAGATGGCAACGCATGCGCAGTGCTGGAAACTCGGCTTCTGCGCATGCGCAGAATAAAAAAAACCCGGAAAAGATTTTTAAAAATTCAAAAAAAATTCAAAAAAAAGATGGCGGCACCCATGGACCGGCACTGACCGAACCGGATCTGTGACATCATTGTGACATCACCAGCGGGTTCAGGGGAACTGGTCCAAACCGGGAGGAACCCAGCTCTGTTGCCCTTCTTCTATTTCTTCTGCCTTACAAGCGGTCCTCGGGTTACAACCAGAATTGAGCCCAAAGTTTCCATTGCAAAGCAAGGTAGTTTCTAAGTGAGCTTTGCCCCATTTTATGACCTGTTTTGGTGCAGTTATTAAGTGAATTGTTGCAATTATTAAATTAATCATTATTAGGAGAATAGAGAAGGGGTGAAATCCAGCAGGTTCTGACAGGTT
Organism: Thermophis baileyi; assembly: GCA_003457575.1. Classification (NCBI taxonomy): domain Eukaryota; kingdom Metazoa; phylum Chordata; class Lepidosauria; order Squamata; family Dipsadidae; genus Thermophis; species Thermophis baileyi. The sequence goes on along the minus strand of QLTV01001802.1, from coordinate 3,138,132 downwards.
CTGGAACCGGTAGTGGAAATTTTGAGTAGTTTGGAGAACCAGCAAATACCACCTCTGGCTAGCCCCAGAGTGGGGTGGGACTTGAGATTTTGCAATATCCTTCCCCCAGGAGGGGGGAGGGAATGGGGATTTTGCAGTATCCTTCCCCTGGAGTGGGGAGGGCTACACCCACCAAGCCACAGCACGCCCCCCACGCCAAGCCCACAGAACCGGTGGTAAAAAAAATTGGATTTCACCACTGGAATGGAGGTTAAAACATATAAAGAACGGTTGCTGAATTGGGTATGTCTAGTTTAATGAAAAGAAGGACTAGGGGTGACATGATAGCAGTGTTCCAATATCTCATTCTATTCTATTCTAATCATGTGGTCATTAAGTGAATCTTGTTTGCCCCATTTACTGCTTGTTGGAAGCCAGCTGGGAATGTTACAATGACCCCAGGACAGAGCAACTGTCCTAAATACATGCCAGTTATCAAGCACCCAAATTTTGATCATCTGACCATGGGGATGCTGCAACAGTTGTAAGTGTGAAAACTGGTCATAAGTCACTTTTTTTCAGTGTTGTTGCAACTTTGAATGGTCACTAATCAAATGGTTATAAGTGAGTATTACCTGTACATGTTGCTACTGTGGCACAGGGTCTTTCTGAGCCATATCATACAATTAATTAATTAGTTGTATCTACAATTTGGTCCAATATTGCAGGATTCTGAGTGACGTGACATTAAAATAAAGGAAAAAAAGTAATAAAACCCTAAATCTATATTAAAGATCAATGCCTAAAGTAGAACATTGAATGAGCTAGGTGGGACAAAAGGCACATTAAGGTAAAACAGATTTAATTTGCTTATGCAGTTGCTGACTTAGCAGAATGTTCTTTTTAAAAAAAGGAAAATAAATAATATTTGGGAACTTTTCAGCTAGAGAGGCAGTCCATTGAAATAGTAAATAATGGTTTACATTAAAGGGAATAGCCATTTTTTAAAAAAATTGGGCTTTCTTTTGGAATGCTACATGTGCAAAGATAATAGTTCATAAAAAAAGGCATAAATAAGAACCCAGGTCTTAAAATTCTTCCATGAAAATTCATTTCCTTCCTTCCTTCCTTCCTTCCTTCCTTTCTTCCTCCCTCCCTCCCTCCCTCCCTCCCTCCCTGCCTCCCTCCATCACTTCCTCCCTCTATCCCTTCCTTTCCAAAAATCTACCTTTCTTNNNTCCTTTCCTTCCTTCCTTCCTTCCTTCCTTCCTTCCTTCCTTCCTTCCTTCCTTCCTTCCTTCCTTCCTTCCTTCTCTTTTCCATTTGACTGCTGCTGGAGCTTTCTCCACTTCCCATATCTTTGAAATAGGATATGAAAATATTAAAAAGGGAGGCTGAAGAAGTCTATATTCTGCTTACCATTTGGTAAACAACTTTTTTTTAAAGAAAACACAATGCAGGAATAAATGATTTATTCCTCTTTTAGGCAGTAATTGATGATGATAACAACAGCAATGATGATGGTACAATAATACTGCTTTTACTCTGTATTTACTATATATTTTACTCTGTTTATGTGGGTTTTGTGAGGTAGTAGAACATTACTAATTCAATCAGTACCTGAAAATTTAAAATGCCAGACTAATTTTAATTAATCTAATTCAGCTCTCAGATTCTATGAACTTCCACTCATATAATCTTTTACAGCCAACCAGTAACTAAATCGACATTTAATTTTCTCCTCAGATATATTGAATATAAATTCTACTATGCATTAAAATGAGAGTACCTGGTAAGTCAAGGGAATTAGCCAAACTCTGATCATGCTAAATCCCAGAAGAAATCATGGAGTTTGGTTATTGAAGAAATACACCTCATTAGATAAGTGCCAAAGAGAAAACTACATGTACATTTTTAACACGGTTAGTGTCATTAACCCTGAATAATTGTCAATGAAAGCAACAACTTTTAATGTCGCATATTCCTACTCTAATTTGCATATGAAAATTTCCCTAGGTGTCATTCTATTCAAATTCAATATTCACAATACTAATTAAGAATTAAATGTTTTTGAGATCCAAAGAAAAATGGTCATGCTCTGATCCACGTGATATTATACTAAGACACGTAAACCTTGATCATAAAATCATGAGACAACTATCAAAGCTGATAAGATAAACCTAATGGAAAATCTATCAACCTACTAAGAAGTTCCCTTGCTTCAACTTCATACACTGAAAAATCAAAGTGCAAGAATCAAACTTTTTCTGTCACCATCCCTCTCCAGTGTCTATGCATTCAGGAAGAAAGATAAATGCACCTCTGTGGTTTGTGACTATAGGTATCTGCATGATCCAGGACTTTTAGAAACTCCCCTTCCATCAAAGGGAGCTTGGATTCTAACTCTCAGTCCCTCCTCAGCTGCTTTAACTAGTCAGGGGCAAGAAGGTTCAATATACAAGTAGTGGAACTGAGGTCACAGAGGACTCTGTCCACTTCCTTCAGATATATTGACTCAACAATTTCTCAGAAAACATCACAAGGCGGCACTTCTATCGTCCAAACAAATTCAGTCTATATGGCCTCCAAGTCAGAGAGAATGTGAGCAGTTTTATCTATGAAACTTTTATCCATCACAATTGTCATAGTTCTAACCTGACTTTTCTAAATCTTTTTTAGATAGTAATAGCACTTATATACTGCTTTACAGTGCTTTACAGCCCTCTCTAAGCAGTTTACAGAGTCAGCCTATTGCCCCCAGCAATTTGGGTCCTCATTTTACCCACCTCGGAAGGATGGAAGGCTGAGTCAGCCTTGAGCCTGGTGAGATTTGAACTGCCAAATTGCAGGCAGCCGACAGGCAGCAGAAGTAGCCTGCAGTTCTGCGCTCTAACCACTGTGCCACCGTGGCTCATGATAATATTCTATAGGTGCAATAAGAAAGAACACAGAAGTTTTAAGAGAACATTGCTCTTATTGTTCATTGTTCTTTGAAAAAGCTAGTCTCCCAGTACATAATTGCCACTCCAGCTTGCCTGCTCCTGGTTGTGGCTAATGCAGTGTATAAAACCCAACTAGAGGGTTGTCAGTGGGGAGCATGTTTCCCTCCACATCCAGCCACATGTTATATTCTAATTTATTAGTCTCAAAGAAGGCTAAATTTATTACAGACAGAGCTCAAGTTCAAAAGAATTAAGCTGACCCTAAAAATGGTATTTTGATGAGCATGGTTTCTTCCTTCACAAATAATTTCCTTTAGGAGTCCTCCTATATTATACTTAATCACTCAAAATTAAGGTCAGAGAATTTCTTTCTGATGTACTTTTAACTATTTTCCCCCAACAATTGAAAGAAGACTAGATGTAGAATGTTCTTTCACTGCAGTCCTAATATGTACTGATTACTCAGACAAGATAATTTGTGAAAAGAAAAAGTACAAAAAAGAAGTATCAAAAATAATTGAAGTCTTGTAATAAATTTCTTGCAGCACATTTTACAATTATTACTCTAGAAATAATATAAAGATATTCTAAAAATAGTTTTATCTTTTATTTTATAAAATAGACTGATGAAAATGATAACAGCCTTCTTATCAAATGGATGACTTATTCTATTCTAGTTTCCTAGGAATCAGAAGGTAGTCTAAAAAGTTTGACTTTTGAACTCTTATTATTCTTTGGAGAGATTAAGAAATAACACTGCTAACAATATTAAAAAAACAACCAAACCCTGAGATATGTAATTAAGCGATGTAGTAGCAATTTAACAATTTAAGAAATTGTAGTAACAATTTCTTGTTATATTTTTTGTAAGAGCTATGTAAGGTAAAAACAATGTTGGCTCTCACCAAATATTTATCTTCAGCCATACATTTCCCTGTTTTTGATATTATCTGTTTTTATACATCAATATATCTACATTTCTACATATGTTTTTTACATTTTACATACGGTATATCTACACATTTATACACACATGTATAAAATATATACTATGGAGAAAAAGATTCTCTTTAGAATACATTAAAGAAAGATTTCCATTTCATATGGCAATGATCTGAATTTAGTATCTCAAATGCCTATCAAGTTAAGTTACTGTTTCCTATATTTTGACTGCTTTATTACTTAACTGGTAAATGGAAAGCATCTACTATCTTTCTCATCAAAATTACTCATTTGCAGTGGTTTTTTATTTGATTTATTATGAGTTAAAATTGCAAGAATTACACATTGAAAAGTAGAATCCTTCCACATTCCATCTTCTTCTGAGGGAGAAGAGATTTCTGAAGAGGGAGAGGGAGAGGGAGAGGGAGAGGGAGAGGGAGAGGGAGGGAGAGGGGGAGGGGGAGGGAGAGGGAGACGGAGAGGGAGAGGGAGAGGGAGAGATGAGTTCCTCATTATCTTGAAGGTCACTTCTTATGATTTATACTTTTCAGAATGACTAGATTTAAGCAGATAAAAGCATTTGTGCAATAGATGTTTCTGGATTTGATGGCTGAGATAAAAAAGAAATAGGGGACTTTAAACATTTGTTGGGTGATTAATATGCAACAAGAATTTATCAGTTTGAACATTCATTGAACATAATAACATTTACGGAGATGAAAACTGTGTTAAAAGTAAAGTTCTTCAGAATGAAGAGACCCATTTATGGGGTCTTCAATATAGAAATCATTTACACATCATAAACATTCTTTGTAATATTGAGCAATTTAGTTTTCATAGGAATTATTTTTTTCATGGCAGCCGGGGTATAAGCTTGATGTGGAAGCTTCTTATTGTGTTGGTTTCTGTATCCATTCATCTGAAAACTGTAGTACCATTATTGTGAGATTCTTGAGAATTACAATGCAGAGTCACATAGTTATCACAGCAAGTGTGAGCTCTGTAATGGAAAGCAAAGTAGAGAATTATTTTTTTCGTCCTCAGAGAGTTCAGAAGCATTGGTTGTTCAGGAAAGCTTCTCTGATAACTAATAGTTACAGCCAATAGTTGCCCCATTTTTTTCAGCTGATATTTACCAATAATCATAATTTAATAATGATTTCATTATTAAATGATTATTTTTTTAAAAAACAAATACAACGATGTTCTCCCCTTTTAAAAATAACATTGATTCTGCAAATTCTTTGGGATTGTTTGCAATGTACTATATATGTGCATGGTTGCATTATTGCTTATTCTTCATGGAAACAAAAAAAATTGAAGAAAATTTGGAGAAAATTAATTATTCTATTGTATTAAAAAAATCTTTTATATAATACTAAATCAAATGAACTGAAATAGCTCTTTCAAAGTTCCCATCATCAAACTGCATAGTTAATTAAATCTATCTCTCCAAGACATAATAAATACATTACTCAATGAAAACAGGAAAATCTCTTATTTTGATGGTTATCGGACTGAATAGAAATAATTTCTAGTATCAAGATAATTGGGAACTCATCAAAGATTTTCGTTATCTCCTCTTATATTCAATTGAATACTGAAGTACCTGGCCTATCTTATCAGACAATTGGAGAACTGTTATGGCAATACATATATATTGTGTACACAATATATATATATTGTGGCAATACATAGCCACAGTACATAGGGAAGGAGTTAAAACAAAGTCAGGAGGACAATTTTGTATCATAACTAAAGCCCTGCCCCTTTTGTGTGTGTGCCAACATTGTACACATCTGCATTCACCAACTTGATATCTTTTACACTTATCCCCAGTCCTATAGCTGGTGTGTAGTAGTATTCAGATCTTATTGCACATGTCAACTGCTCCTTAAACTGACTGTACCCTTTCTTTGGTTCACAGTTCACACTCTGGAAAACACTTGCTTGAGTTAAGGAGGTATTAAGGAGGTGATGACAGGGTACAACCATGTGTTGTATGATTTATATATAAAGTAATGCAACGTTTTGTGACTTCTTTTTCCCTTTTAGCTGTCCTGTTTCCTGTTTGCTTTTGTGTTTTGCTCTTTAGCTTCATCTTTAATTCTTCTTTTCTTTGCTGTACATGAAAGCATTAAAAATGTGACAGAATTGGTAGTAAGGTGGAAGGAGAGGTAAAATCCAAGTTATTATTAATGGAATATTTAAGGACACACTAAGTTATTTCTTTATTTTACAGTGTTTCTCTGCCTCCCTACTCAGGATTTCTGTTTGCCTAATAATAACAGTAACAAAAAAGTATAAATCATTAAAAAAAACTGATGAAATAAATCTACAGAGCATAATTAACAAAACAAACAAAAAATAGACAAACTTTTCTTACAAGACCAAGTAGTGGTAGATGAGCAGAAGGAAAAAGAAGTTGGAGGCCCATGTAAAGACTGTAACTACCATGGGAGGTAAGGACAAATCAGCTTCTTTCATCTTGTGTCTTTTTTTTAGTAAATATTAATATTGTGGAGAATAAGATGAGAAAGAAGGTGAGAATAAGATTCCCCTCTCCACAACTTTCATTTTAATCTAAAAATGGGACTGTGTAAAGCTGACATCTTCTTTGAGGCAGACATTAACACTTTCTCCAAAGAATTGTTCCCCAGAGTAGAAAATTAACCCTAGTTGGCCACTTATTTAAAATGTTGCTAATAAAGGAGAAAATGATAGTTACAGCTGTGCTTTTTAGTATTAAATTGGGACTTTTTTAAAAAACAAATTCTAGAATATTATATATCCTGAAAATTATTCACAGTTCTCCAGAGTTCTGTCATAATTACGCTAAGTTGGAACAGCTCCACTAGTAGCATTACAATAGTTGAGAGCCTGCCTGTCATTCTTTCCATTATTATCCCCCTACAGTATATCCAGCCTTAGACAGAGCCATAAAAAGTTCACTTAATGCTGAAAAGTGAATTGTTCCAAGATGTGAACTCAGAATAAATGTGCATAATGATTTTAACTGTGCACAGCTTCAGCTTCAGAGGGTCAAACCATTCCATAAAATCCAGGTAGAATTTGCCTGCTTTAAATCTTCACACTACAGGTAGTCCTCGACTTATGACAATTGAGTCCAAAATTTTTGTTAAGTGAGACAATTCTTAAGTAAGTTTTGCCCCATTTTATGACTTTTCTTGCCACAGTTGTTAAGTGAATCACTGCAGTTGATAGGTTAGTAACTTGGTTGTTAAGTGAATCTGGTTTCCCCATTGACTTTGCTTATTAAAAGGTTGCAAACGGTGATCACACGACCCTGGGACACAGCAAAGGTCATAAATATGAACCAGTTGTCAAACATCTGAATTTTGATCACCTGATCATGGGAATGCTGCAAAGGTCTTAACTATGAAAAACGGTCATAAGTTGCATTTTTCAGTGCTGTTGTAACTTTGAACAGTCGCTAAACAAACTGTTAGATAGTGGGTAGAGATGACAGGAGACAGACTTCCAAAGCAGCTCTTTATTTCAGCTCTTGTATCAGCAACCAGCAAAGAGCAGTCTGACAGCTTGCCCTTTTATAGGGAGCTGTCAGACAGACCAGCCAATAGCGTTTGAGCTTTTTCCCGCTCAAACGCTGGACCTGGTTGGAACCATGTAACACAGTTTAAACAGTTAGAACATAACACCCCTCCCCTCCTGGATGGAGCTGTCCAGCATACGTAATCACGCAGGTAGGCGGGGCGTTTTGGAGCACTACTAGACCTGCGCAATACAGATGGTGGTGAGGCAGC
>QLTV01001802.1:3107394-3118932 GCA_003457575.1 Thermophis baileyi | reverse complement strand
GCGGAACCACTGAATCGGCTCTGCCTCCCTGCGATGGGGGAGTAGCGCCCTAAAGTCTAACCTCAGCAGGAAATGATCTGACCACGACAAGGGAGAAATATCTATACCCCTTAATTCCAGATCATGTCTCCATTGCCCCGAGAGAAACACCAGGTCAAGTGTGTGTCCCCCCCTATGAGTCGGACCCTGAACTACTTGGGTCAGGTCCATGGTTGTCATGGAAGCCATGAACTCCTGAGCCGAATCTGAGGATTCACCGAGTGATGGCAAGTTGAAGTCCCCCAGCACCCTAAGCCTGGGGAACTCCACCGCCAACCCAGCTACTGCCTCTAGCAGCACAGGCAGGGCCGTCGTAATGCAGCTGGGAGGCAGGTACATCAACAACAAGCCCAACTGAACCCCTGAGTCCAACTTCAAGAGGAGAGACTCACACCCAACAATCTCCGGGGCAGGGATCCTGCGAGGACAGAGACTCTTATGGACAATAACTGCCACTCCTCCACCCCTTCCCTGGAGTCTAAGAGATACATGGACTATAATGTAAAGTTTTTCCCCTTTACAGTTTCAGCACCCAGCTGGCTCACTGGATTCTCACTTCTGCCGAAGTATACAGCAGGGAAAGTAATGACTGGCATAGAAGTACTAACTGTGAATTCTTGACTTATATAATGAGTGGAGGTCATGCCCATAATATTACTTGAACATAGCTCTTGGTGTGTTAATATGATATACTCCGGCTATTATGTTTTAACATGCATAACAGAAGTTTTATGACTAAGTATTACTGCAGAAAGGCATGACATGTTTTAGAATACTTGCTTGGGCATTTCAAGAAGTGGTGAAATCCAATTTTTTTTACTACCAGTTCCATGGGCATGGCTTGGTGGGTGTGGTGTGACTTGTTGGGTGTGGCTTGTTGGGCGTGGCAGGGGAAGGATACTGCAAAATCTCCATTCTCACCCCACTCCAGGGGAAGGATACTGTAAAATCTCCATTCCCACCCCACTCTGGGGTCAGCCAGAGGTGGTATTTGCCGGTTCTTCGAACTACTCAAAATTTCTGCTACTGGTTCTCCAGAACCTGTCAGAACCACGGGTGAAATTCAGCAGAGGTTCAAACACTTGCCTAACAAGGCAAGTGGCCCAGGTTCTAATCCCATAAGGGTGTGGCTAGCTGATGAGAGCTAAATAGCTTGAAATAGATCTATACTAGTCTCCCTTTATTTATGTAAAAATATAACATACATACATACATACATACATACATACATACATACATACATACATACATATATATATATATGTAAAATAATACTTTTGAATAATCAGTAGTCCTTTACCTGCTATAGAGATGATCCACACAATTACTTTATTTATTCCTAGAAATTATATCCTAATTTTGTTTTTTATATGAATAAAATTGCCTAATATTTTAAAACACAAATGCCAAATGAGTTAACTTTGATTTCCAAATGGACAAATAGTAAATTATTCTGTTCCCACGATATGTCCATAGTAACCATTTCTTGAAATCACTTAAACCAGAAGTGGTTAAATTTCAGCTCTTTGGAAACCTGTTTTGTTCCTTCAGAACCCCAGAAATCATTATTCCATTTAGTTGACAAAAGGTGAACATTATTAAACTGCTACACCAAATTAGCTCTCACCTTAATAAAAGTTAATTATAATGCACACCCCTCCCTGCCCTGCAAGTTTTAAAGCACAATTCATGCATGTCAGTCAATGATTACCAAGGATTTGCAGGGGAGTGAGAGATGAGAAGACAAAGTGATAGAACACACCATTATTTTATGATGCAAAATGTGCAATAGGCATTCTTGTGTCAGATATTAAGTCATGGATACCTACAGATGGATCATGCATCATAACATCGCCATATACATTGCCATTTTGATGTAATCTTAGTTTGCTGAAGACATTCATGTATCTTTGGGCCTAAAACCATTTGTGTTCATTTGCTGTAGAATGTGGCTGTAATAACAGGAAAATTCACCAGTACGCCCACTGCTGCTGTTCCAGATCCCATTATATCCAATACAAGTGCTTGTGCTTTACAGCATGCTTTGTCTCCTATCGTTTGGCAAAATGCAAAACACTTTACTTTGTGTTTTTGTTGCATTTCCCTAGGTCAAGGAAACAAATGTAATATTGGAAAAAAATGAAGAATAATTACAAAGGTTCCCCCCATGGCATACACTGTTTTACTTTCATTTCCTTTAATTTCTTGACAACAATGTAATGTGTCACTGAAATAACCACGGAGCCAATCTGTGCAAGAATTTCTTAGCCTGATGAGTGCCAATAAAGTAAAGAAGTAGACAATCAGCTTTACAAGGGCTGTTTCATATATGAGCAGGCCTTTTTACATAGTTCTCATTGATTCATTAACAGCCTAATCCTGTTTGCTTGACTGACACATAATAGCTTGTGTCTAGTGGTAAGTACGGTAGATGGAAATAAACTTCTTAAAATCTCAGGGCCATCTTCACTGCAGTTCCTTGAAGCCAAGATGAGATGTCTTTCATCAAGCAAAGTAATCATTTAATTGAACAAAACAGCATAAGAATGACTGACTGACTGTCTGACTGACTGACTGACTGACTGACTGACTGACTGACTGAAATAGATAAAAATAAAAGGGATGATGTTAGTGTTATGCCTGCCAGACCAGCTTTCAATAAAATTTAGATGTAGAAACTATGAAGTAATATATTACTTAAGGGCTATAATAATTACATTCCCTACTATATGGCTTTTGAAATCAACATGAACATTATGGTAAATGTAAAGGCAAATTTTTATACTTCTGAATTTGATATAACCTTGAGTGTTCATTAATCTTTATTCTGTCTTGCCCACACTTACGGAAGCAGCAGCTTTAGAAACTATAGACATGGATCATTTGTGAAAGCTTTCTCAGAAAAAAAGCTGTGAAGAGATTTTCATGCTAATTTATTGCTGTTATTATTATTACTACTGCTACTGTTTACAAACAGTTTGCCAGATAGATCTGACAGGATTTGCTACTTTTGAATATTGGAACTTTCCCAAGTTCCCAACACTTCTAATATACACAACATGTGAATCACAGCTGCCAGTTCTTTAGCTGGCATTGGCCTTCATTCACATCAAGTTCTTCCCATGAACCTCAGATATCATTAATGTATTGGTATAGTGTATGTGTAGATCTAAACAATGTGGCTTTTTGTAATAAACAGATGGAAATTTTGTCAAGATTTTCTAAGTGCTGTCCATGATTTTTTGGTATGGCATCCAGTGTACAGATAATTACTGAGACTGCCATAAGGTTATCTTTGCACTTCTATTTTCAGATCTTGGTACTTGTTAACTTCTCCAAGTCATTGTCCCTATTCTACCATCCCCTGATATTATCATATCAGTTATCCACACTTTCTTCTTTTCAACCACAGTTAAATCTGGTGTGTTATGTCATGACTATCGGTTTGTGTTCAGAAATACCACAATATTTTAACCTGCTCATTTTGACTACTTTTTCAACTATATGGTCCCACCAATTTTTCATTGCTGACACATGATAATATTTACAGATCTTCCAGTGATTGTATTTATTATTATACATACAACAATGTGCAATCAACTGGCAGTCAGAAGGCACAACGAAAATTCTTTAATTTCACAACATATAGACAGATTTAACCATAGTTTCAATTGGGAAAATGTGACAATCCTAGACCAGGCCAAATCCAAAAACACCAGCGAATTTCTAGAAGCCTGGCACTCTGACAAATCAACCATCAGTAGACACATAGACATTATCAACATCTATAGACTATGCAAAAGAGAAAAAGACTCCAGCATCTCTCCACCAGTAATCAGCACTCAGATCAGCATAGATTAAGTCCAAGGTCAACTTCAGACCAACAATCAATTAAGCAATAGCCCAATCATGAAACTGCCAAAGAGCCCACAGTAAACAACCCAACCAAAGAATCTCTAAGACATCCCCACCCACACAGACAGGCAAGTCACCAAAATATAAACTGACAGCAAACAGCACTCCTTACTAGCACTGATGATATTACCCAGTTTGGGTAATGAAACATCTGCAAGAAAACAAGCAAGCTCAGAGAGCACCAAGGATCCTTCATTTCAACCCTGAGCTACAAATATTCTCCTTTATCTGTGATTTAGCTGTGCAATCACAGCTGCCAGTTCTTTAGCTGGTGTTGACTTTCAAGCATATCAGGTTCTTCCCAAGAATGTAGGATGTTGTAATGTGTCAGCATAACATATGCACAGATTCATTCAGTGTGGCCTTTTATAAATTGACAGATGGAATTTTTTGTCAATGTGCACATTTTCTACGCACTACCAATATTTTTGGCATGTTATTATTATTATTGTTGTTGTTGTTATTGTTGTTGTTGTTGTTATTATTATTATTATTATTATTTCATTAAATCTAATTTTATCTACTGAGACAATTGTTTATATACAATGTATTGTTGTCAAAAAGGTTAATTTTATGCTATGGATTGTTAAGAAAAGTAACATTTCAAGCATCTATGCTATAAGAAAATATTAAAGCTTATTTTTTATTAATAAAAATTGAATACTATAAAATAGAATGTATTTTGTAGACAAATGCATTCAGCGAAAGTCATCTGATAAAGATGAATGGTATGTGGTTCACTGCAAAAATGATAAGATGTTTGATGTGTAGCTGTTTAAGTAGTTAAAATAATTATCCTCATCTTTATTTATTTATTAATTTATCTCTACCATTCTGGTCTTATTTTTCTTATACTCCCTATAAAAGCTGTGTTTTTGTTGTTCTTGGGAGTTCCATCTTAATGTATTATGATACATTTTTACAGGAGATTGTGATCAATTACACCAGGGTTGTGTCTTCAGACATATTTGAATTTTGACCATCACACTCCCCTCCAGAAAACCAAAGCAATACAGTTCTTTAGAAGTTACACAGAACAATAGCAAAAAATGCATATATCTGCATAGTAGCTCCATGTGTGTATCATTCTCATATATGTATGTATAGAAATCATAACATTGTCCATTGTGTTTAATATGATTTACTTGTGCAATATTATTTGCCCTGTGTGGCCATACAGCTCTTCGTTTTTCATTTTCATTTTTCATTGATCATTTTATAGGTATACCTAGATGTCCTGAGAACTGAATTATTTCTAAACAGAGAATTTCCAAACATAAATACTAATTTTATCATACAAGCACACATACGCACGCACACATGCTCACACACACACAATTCTCTTGGCCCAGTTTACAGATTAAGAAGCTAAAGTTTAGAGAGCCGAGGTGGCCCAGTGGTTAGAGTGCAGCACTGCAGGCTACTTCAGCTGACTGCTAGCTGCAGTTCAGCGGTTCAAATCTCACCGGCTCAATGTTGACTCAGCCTTCCATCCTTCCGAGGTGGGTAAAATGAGGGCCCAGATTGTTGGGGGCAATATGCTAACTCTGTAAACTGCTTAGAGCGGGCTGTAAAGCACTATGAAGCGGTATATAAGTCTAAGTGCTATTGCTATTGCTAAATTATCCAATTTCCTAATCCCTGCATCTACAGGGATTCTAAAATTTGCCCTCCAATCCTATACCTTGCAATATATCCCAATACAAGAAGCTATGGTTTAAATGTTGTATAAATCAGCCCCCAGACAACTACATACAAAGAAGACTTAATACTTTGGTCTAAAATTCAAATAGAACTAACTGAACGACATGGACTCAGATCTAATGCTGTGGTTGGGCACATTAGTATTTATTATATTTTTCTTCAATGTAGAGTCACAACAAATACTTACATCTTGGCTGGAGCCATAAAAACTCTTGTTCAGACTATGACTGACTGACTGACTGACTGACTGACTGACTGACTGTTTATCTATCTATCTATCTATCTATCTATCTATCTATCTATCTATCTATCTATCTATCTCTCTATCTATCTATCTATCTATCATCTATCATCTAACTATCATCTCTTAGAAGCCTTGTTCTAGACCAGTGGCCCCCAATCTTTGGGCACCAGGGACCAATTCTGTGAAAAGAGGTTTTTCCATGGACCGGAGGGGGCATGGTTTTTCATGCTGCCTGCATCCTGCAGATGGGGCTTTACTTGTTTGCACAGCCCAGTTGCTAGCATGCCGCGGACCGGTGCCTGTCCACCTATCTGGGGTTGAGGACCCCTGCTCTAGATGATAAACCTCAACATTTTTTGACAGCTTCATCTCTCACAATGAGTGTACAGCTTTGAGACTTCCCCTTTGCAGTTTGATATTTAAAATGTTTCATTTCCGGTTGTGTAAAAATTCTTCAATTGCCACTAAATTTAACAGATTTCATTCTCGTGAGTAATGCTATGATAATAAACATAATTACATATTTCCAAGTACACCCGGGTGCATCTTTATGGATACCTCTGGAAATACATAGTTGTTCTTTCTAAATCAGTTATAAGCCTCTTTGGAGGTTTATAATGGAGTTTTCATTAATTTGTTTTAATGTATGGATGAATCTTTCAGTACTAATTAGTAGGAAAAAAACATTTTTTTCCCTCAAGAAAGCAAACAACAATACATTATGATGCAGCTCATTGCTACTGGGCAATTACATTTTCTATAAGAAGATTTCCAAGCTTTATTATAGTTTCATTGTTCCTTATCGTAATGCTTTTTCCTTCCTTTCTTCTCTCTCTCCCTTTCACAAGCCTTTCCATTCAATAATAATGGAATTTTCAAATTTCACATTTCCTTTAAAATTTCAAAAATGTATTCTTCCCTTTTATGGGAAACTAGTGGCCCTGTTGAAAAAGCCCCCCCCCCCACACACACACACAAAACAAAACCCCAGCATATGAAACATCTGAAAAATGAACACAGTCCTGGAGCACATTAATTCTTGACCTCAAGAAAGCTACTGCAAATGAAACTGAAGAAGTTATAAGGCCTTATTTGATCTTATGTAAAACTACGAAATATCTTCTAATACAAGCAGAGAATATCTATAAAAGAAAATGCCAGGTTCATACTCTGTGATGGCATGAGAATATTTAATGAGCTTCTAGTATGAGATTAGTCATTTCATAATGCCATGGGGAAATTGATTATACATACATTACATGATGCCATACCATTGTATTACTCTGATATATTCATAGCTGCTATGAAAGCAAATAAAAACACAATCGCTAATGGTACGTGGTGGGAGAATCTGTCAATTGGGATAGCATTCTAATACAATTCTGCTTTTAAAAGCATTATGTAATTAACAGTGTAAACATTAGGAAGTGCAGCATTGCAATAAAATAGTTGCAAAGCCTTTATACTGCTCCATAAAATTCATTAGAAGTAGCTTTTTATTTTATAACAAGCAATGCATATTCTTTGGCTCCAAGATGATAAGTTCTATTGTATGAAAGTTTTATTCTTATTTACTACTTTGTTAAGAGCAGATGGCCACATTACCTTTTTTTGCTCTTCTTCCCTGCAGCAGAGGTCTAAGGAAAGAAAGACTGTTACTGTATATTTTTTGACATCCTTCCTCAATGATCAGGTTCAGTTGGTGTTGACACTTGTGGAGTGCCTCAGGGCTTGACACACTTCCCACAGTCTTTCATCTCAACTTCGGGCTGCACAGGTGAAGCTGTTGGTTTATTGACCCAGTGTCTAGAGACTGTGCAGGTCTGGATGGGAGGGATAGACTTCAGCTGAATTGTGATAAGATTAAATGGCTGTGTTGCTCTCTGGCATTGATGCACAATTAATGGGTTCTCCTTGATTTGCATCTCCTGTTCTATGAGAAGGTGGCATCTGGGGCCAGGAAGGGTCAGTTTCAACAGCAGGGCCTTCATACAGTCACTCATGTCTTCCAGGCAAAATTCAAGGTTCTGGTCATTACCTATAAAGTCCTTCATGATATAGGGTTTGATTCTCTGAAGGATAAAATGTTTCTGGTTGTCTTGGCTCACCTGGTACTTTCACACAGAGTGGGTGAGCTCTATGTCCCCTTTATTAAACTATGTCATCTTGTGGGATTGAGTCAGTGTGCTTTCTTTGTTCGTGCCCCCACCCTCTGAAACTGCATCCACCAGAGATAAAAATGGTGCCCATTCTCCTGGGGTTCCAGCAAGCCCTTAAAACCTGATCCTGTTCCCACTTTTCTTGTACAGCGATGCTTTATGCAACTCATATTTGTTTTGGACGGGAACTGTAAAAGAAATATTCAGCCACACAATAGTGTAAAAGTTCATGAAAAGAAACAAAAGGAATAGTAAGATACCTAGTACAACTGAATTAAGCAGCTAGATGTTTACCCTTCTGTTATGATTAAATTAGTTAGAATACAACACCACTTTTGGCCTGTTCACATATGACCATGCCTCATACAATTCTCAAGTGAACACAATAGGGCAGTGATGGCGAACCTTTTCGGCACCAAGTGCCGAAAAGGGAGCGTGCATGCGCTTGTCTGGGCCACAACCTGAAAGAGGAGCTGCCCAGGGGGCATGCGCGCACCGGAAAATGAACTTCTGGTTTCCGGGCGCACATGTGCACCAGCCAGCTAGTCTTCCAGTTACTGGCACACATGCACATGTGATGATTAGCTGGCCGGCGCGCATGTGTGCACTGGAAAACGGAAGACCTGCTCTTCCTGTTTCCGGCACTGCCGCACGCAGGAAGGCCAGCTGATCATTGCGCACGCATGCACACCAGAAACCCAGAAGAGGAACGGGCAATGCCAGGCAAGATGGCTCCACGTGCCACTTCTGGCACATGTGCCATAGGTTTGCCATCACGGCAATAGGGCATACTAGAATCATCCCTAAGACTGTTTCAGCATATTTTTATTTTGCTTTAACGAAATAATACTTATTTAATAATGGTCATAATCTCTCTGAAATATTAGCATGATGTGTTTATACTGATTGAGAAAGACTCTGTTCAAGATTTAGTTTACAAAAGCAAAATAAAATTAAGAAGGAAAATCAAGGAAAAAAGAATTCAGAGAGAATGAGAGAGAGAGAAAAATGACGATGATGATGAGGAGGAGGAGGAGGAGGAGAAGGAGGAGGAATTATTCTGAATTAGGGAATTTCCAACGTTATCACCAGCAATCATATTAACTTCAGTCTAATACATGTATACAATTCAAATACCAAAATGAAGTATGCTCCCTTCCCAAACAGTATTATATTTCTTTCAACAAACAATCTTAATGATTCAATTTTGTTATAAGATTATGAAAATACATAATCAGCTAATGCTGAATAGCATTTCATCCAATATTTTTAAGTTTCAACTACAGGAAACTACAATAACCCTATTAAAAACAAGCCACAGCCATTAACCATCTCCTCCTATTAGGGCTGATGTCAATCACCAGACAGCAAGATCACCAAACAAAATTAATAACTCCTACTATATCAGATGGCTTGCATTAATAAACTCCTAAATTTCAAATGCATCTATACGAGGTTGGTAGATAAACTTACAATCCTTCATAATTGCCTCGGACATTGCCTTTCTAGAAAATTCAATGTGAATAAATCTGTTGAACTCTCCTGTCACAATAATCCTTGTGGGATTTCATATGCACAATTAACCCATCAGTAAATAATGAGGAGTTTAATTATGCATATTAACTACTGAGGATTATTATGATGGCACAGATCAGTGAGCTACGCTTGTCTTGATAGAAATTGCTTAAAATGCATGGTCCACGTTAAGACAAGACTATAAAAATTGGGCAGTTACATAAACTCCGCTTTTCAAAATCACTTGCTGTGTGGCATGGAAATCCTGAATGTGCACTTGTGGTCACTTAATTGAGCCTAATATTTTTTTTTCTATATGTCATTGTGTGGCATATTAAATTGTGTTTCAAGCAAGATAATGATTGCTACGAATGTAGTGGTCACCTGGATTTTTACAGCCCATTTTTTTTTACTCAAAAGGTGAAAATTCTTAGCCTGGTCATCTAGATTAGCTAAATTCAACTCATGTGCCAGTTGCCATAATGAAAAGTGGAATAGAGAAATTACAGCAGCCAGTTTTTTCTCAGTCCAATCTACATTACCAGTCCTATCTATCAGCATGGCATCTTTTGAGCAACTCAGGTATAGAAATGTTATTTTGTTAAATTTCCAGAGTTCCTAATGGAGAAGTGACTCATTCATTCTTTAAGAATGTACAACATTTTGGGATTTAAGCATCATTTCTGGTGAGAACCTAGTGACTCTAGAGGATGACTTAAGGCTGGAAATAGCAGTTTTGTTTTTAATTTTATTCCATTAAATTCAGAGGTTCACTTTTACATATAAGATGCACCCCCTTTCATAGTTCAACAGACTTTTGGAGCTTTAAGAAAACATCTTACTTAAAGAATCATTGTACCAGCAAAATGCATCTAGATGGAATACTTCCTTGAAGAGTTCCCTGGGTGTCCCATTTCCTGGTGGTTTTCCTGACTGGCCCTTGAAATCCTTTGGAAACCAGTCCCAGTGCTGGCTTCCAAAAGGAAGCTGAATCAAAATGCTCCTGGAAGAAGAGCTGGAAGAGAAAAACCTGGGTTTTGATCTTCAACCACCCATGACTTCATCTAGTTTACCTAAAGAGATCTGAGGAGCCTTTTTTGATAATAGTAAAATTAAATCCAGAGCATTTTTGTCTGTAACTTTATCCAAGAGTAAATTATTTGTTTTAATTTTTTTATCAACTTCTTTTTTTCTAAACCCTTCAGTCTTTACTCTGCTACTTGAAAGTAAAATAAAAGTAGGTGAATGAGGATAGATGCAAAAGTCATAGGTAAGATAAGACACATGCAGTTAGGCTAAATGCAGTCAAACCTATTTGAAATGTAAAAGATTGTGCTAAATGTATGCAATTTAGATGTGGAGTAAGAATGTAACAAACAGGTATTAGAAGTAATGTGCATTATACATATGATCTGGGATTAGCATATCCTACTGCTACTTCCTACTGAGTGTAGAGCTGACATTAAAAATATTGTTGGTGTATAATGAGAGAAATAACCCAGGATATCTAGCCACTAAGTCATATTGCCTTTTTAAATCTTTGTCTAAAGACTTTTGTCAGTCCAGAAGTCTGTTTTGGTAGAGTTAATGCTGTAACCATTTTCTGTAGTGTTAATCTCACAGAAGTTACTGTTGTGTTCCGACTTAACAAGCAGGTATTTGCATACCCGCCGCTGATTGGGTTAAATCAGTGGCGGGGAGTTTGAAGCATTGTCACTGGCCAAGCTGGCTGCGGGGAGCTCCATAAAGGCGGCTTCCCTGCCGCCAGCCGCCAGTCTGCTGTAGTTAGTGCTAGCCGTTATTAAAGTGCTGAACGGGTCTTCGTCTTGGCTGTTATTCCCGCGCCTATCTAACACTGGCGACGAAGGCAGTGGGAGAGGACGACTGAACAAAGGCACCTCGTGGCATCCATCGGCCATCTTAGCAAGTTCCGACCTGCACCGGCCGAACAACAGGATGGCA
>QLTV01001802.1:3082740-3098212 GCA_003457575.1 Thermophis baileyi | reverse complement strand
CCACTCCACTCCACTCCACTCCACTCCACTCCACTCCTTTTCATTCCATTCCATTTCATTCCCTTGTAAAGCAACTTACTCTCTAAAGCATTGAAATAGAATCCAGAGAGTTTTGGCAGAGAGGATTGTATATATCTCTAGATTCTAGTATGCTGAACTACTAATATAAATAGCATAACATTCCACTTTGATTTGCAGAGGTAATCCCAGAGATAAATATCATATGTCTACAGAGTACTATCCAAAATTCCACAACAAAAGAGAGAAAAATAAAGAGATGATATTTGTTATCAAATGAATGTTTAAACAAACTATTCAAAAGCAAAAACTGAAGACCAAATTAGTCCAGGGGGCTGCACTAATTTTGATATGGAAGAAAAATATCAGACTGGATTGCATTAAGCCACATGAATACACGAAGACAAATTTTTCAACAGAGCAACATTGGCTGGGCGTAACATTCTTCCTCCCAAATGTCATCTTATGATTGGGCAGCCACCACTCTCTAAGTAGCTAGATTCCACAGTCCTGTGCACATTGGGAATGAAAAAGTACAGTGGGAAGCTAGCTCTACTCATAAAGGTCCCCTGTGAGATTTAGACTCCTGGGGGATCAGGAAAGATACTGCTGGTGTGTCTTTCCAATGGAACATGGACAGGCTATTAGAACTGCAGAAGGAAATCTGCATCATGCTGAATCAGAGTGGATAATCCTTCTACTCTCCATCAAAATTGCTATAATGATATTTGCATCTGTAGAAGTTTACATATTTAGCACAGACATTCACAAAATGAAAATCTTCAGTTATGCACTTTGGCTTCCATTTGTTCCAGGATCCAACAAGCCTGAAGACATTTGGGGTGAATACGTTAATGTCATTATGAGGCTGACATAAGCTGAAAGATATTAGCAGGGATGGCACTTAAGTACACATGGTGAGCTCTGCAAAAAGGAGCTGCTTCTGAACAATTTCTACAATAAAATATTAGAGCAGGGCTTAAAATTCCTTATACTGTGGGCTGAAATTGTGGTGTAGTGGTTAGGACTTAAAAACTATGAATTCTAGTTCTGCCTTAGGCATGAAGCCAACTGACTAACTTTGGGCCTCTAACTCTCTCTCAGTCCTAGGAAGAAAAAAATGGCAAACAACTTCCAAAATTTTGTCAATAAAACTTCAGAGACTTGCTTGGGCAGTCGCCAGAAGTTAACCATACACACATACATACACACATTTTTCCTCCTCCTCCCTTTTCTTTCTCTCTGCTATTCTAATTTTACACATTTTTTTCTCTCACAATAGCTAATAGTCCACAAAAATATTAAATATGAACAAACAAGAATGATATCATATCTCATGGTTCTGTTCTCTGTTGGAACTAAGAACAGACAGAGAGTCAATTAATTGTCTTCTTTGGTGTTTTGATAGAAAACACTGCCCAAATTGAAGAGGATAGTGATGGTTCTGGAATAACTTCCATGATGCTGGTTTGTGCAAGAAAAGTGAACATGGTGAACATATCTGCAAATGAGAAAAGGTCACTCACCAATAGAAGCAAAGTTAGCAACAAACAATGGGAAGGCCTAACTGATGCTTTGGGCATGAAGAGGGGTTATTGAACCTCCAAGTGATGCATGAAATATAATTTCCTATCAGGAGATTATGGAAGCTGATAACTTCCAATGGACTATCTTGTAGCTCTATTATAGTAAAAAGATTAAAGAGGAACCATGGACCAATTAAGATGCTAGCTTTGGTGGACCAACATCCCTTTCATCAGCTCATGCCTTAGCAAATTAAAGTTGTAATAACTTTTTGATAATGATGACAAGAGTGATGTGCATAACTTTTATTTCAGCTAATTAAAAGTCAGGTTGCAAAAAAGCTGAGGGAATCAGTAAATATATTAAGGGCTGGGAGAGGATTATTCTTACATCAAAAAAGCCAAATTTACAGGGGACAGCTACTACAGCCCCTAATTATATTTATTCTGGTCATAGCCAACATTAATATTTTGAAAGAGATAATAATAGATAGATAGATAGATAGATAGATAGATAGATAGATAGATAGATAGATAGATAGATAGATAGATAGATAGATAGATAGATAGATAGATGAGAGAGAGAATGAGAGAGAGAGAGAGAGAGAGAGAGAGAGAGAGAGAGGAGATTTTCTTCTTGCGATTTTATAATGCCAATCACTATCCATACAAATTCTCTACAAATCTTTATCCTTCTCATCTCTATACTGAAAAGAAACGGCTGTCTTTTGAACCATGTCATTTCAGAAATTCTTGGCCTGGTATGTCATCCCTTTATCAATCTGCCTGTGCAAATCATCCTGTCTGCAGTCTTGCTCAACCTCCTGACTTGGGGGTGGAGGGTGAGTGGGAGGAAGGGAAAGGAGCTTTGTTATCTAAACTTAGATTTTCCTAGTCTGGCTGCTTGCAGAGGATGAATGCTCAGCTTCATTCCTAAGGGGATGTTTCAGCCTCACTCCTGTGGAGGGCTGTTTTGCTTCCCTAATAGATCATCTGATCAGACACCAGCATCAGATGCTGTCAAGCTGTTTTTTTGCTTCCTTGCTGAAACACAGTTAGGGTGTAGGACCTGACAACTTGTGTTGGCTCTTCAAAAGAGGGGGGAAAATGATGGAAGGAAAAAAAAACCCATAAATGTCAGTAACTTAGCTTTTGTTGCCTAAAAATCCATGGACCCAATTTTTGACAGCTCTGTCTTGATGAACTCACATCTTCTGCTCTTTAAACTAACATGGGGAAAAAAAACACCTATATGCATTTGTATCTCAGTTTGAACTGTACTTCCAAAATGGAATTTTATATATAGATAGTTTAGTCTAATTTGTATTTTGCTTATTCACAGCTAAATTACTCATATGCCATTTTTTCTCTGAATTCATAGTCCCAACCAAGATTCAAATATTGCAAAATTTTATAGACAATCAGGATTGGGGTTACATCCTGTCTATGGGAAAACAAAGGCAATTAAAAATAAAAGCAATATGTACTTCCTCTATCACTGACCATCTGAATGATAGTAAAGTATAATACCCATCTAAATCAAGACAAATGATATCAGTTAGCTGCCATGACAACCTAATGTAGACATTTAATTGCTGTGGCATCTTGTTTTTCTGTAATACTATCTTTATACTTCATCTTCAGTTAAGTAATTCCTGGTCTAATGGCAAAATAAGTCAGCACTAGATAAGATTTATGTAGAAAATCAAGGTATGTGCTCCCCTGTGAATATTTGGGGAATGGGGAAGTCAGAAGACAGAATAACAGAGTTGGAAGGGACCTTGGAGGTCTTCTAGTCCAACCTCTTCCTCAAGCAGGAGACTCTATATCATTCCAGACAAGTGGCTGTCCAGTCTTTTCTTAAAAGCCTCCAGTGATGGAGCACCCACAATTTTTGAAAGCAAGCCATTCCACTGGTTAATTGTTCCCACTGTCAGGAAATTTCTCCTTAGTTCTATGTTGCTTTTCTCCTTGATTAGTTTCCCTCCATTTTTCTTGCCTCCTGGGGCTAGGGGAAGTTTTGTAGCAAAGATGTTCAAAGTTGTTCATTCTTATGTTCACGTTAACACTTAATGATAAACCTATATTCTAGGAACACATCTAATTTGTTTTTGTCTACATTGTTTCTATGTGCATTGAGTCCCCCCCCCCGAACACAGCAGTAGCTAGCCATATCAATTTCCCCTACCAAATTTGGTAGAGCCCATGTAGGTAGACTGCTTGTGAAAGCAAGCAATTAGTCTAGCATACTTCAAATAGATTGACAGGGATTTAGACTTACTTCACATATCCTGCTGTTTAAAACAAAGAAATCATGTGTGAAGAGATGAAAGGAAATTATTGATAAATGCTTCAATTCCTGTTGTACAGGAACACATCCTTTATTAATGTATGTTAGGATTAAATTGTGAGTTCTACTAAATATAGAAGCCATTTTAAAAACATTTCCTAAAATTTGTTCTCTGCAAATGTTGATGAGAATATGTTTTCATGTTCAGTTAATATTTTTCTCTAAAAAAGTGACAATCAACACTACTTTTTGGCATTTAAAATTTTTAAGGTCATACTGTACAGGTGATATGCTTCACACTTAATATGCAGCAACAGTTCAAACTGGATCCTCTATCACTATTTATGTATTAAATTTTTAGTTATTTTTTTAATTATATTTACACTGCTTGACTCTTAGTGACTCTGAGCAGTTAGTGTACCTCTGATTACCCAAGGACTTGCTAGTAGCTTACATAAAATCCAGTGATAAAACAGCAATTTTATTTTGGTCACCCTTCTAAAAACTATCAGGGAAGATGACATTTGAATTTCAAGATAAGGTGTTCCATAGAGATAAAATGTATTAAAATATGTCCGTGCTTCCCATATGCATAGAGATGTGTAATGCCCCTAAGTGGAAACAACACACTGGATTGTTTAAGTTTACTTGAAATAGGTAGTCCTACAATTGCTAGATCTGTAAGGTTTTACAGGTAAGAAGTAGAACTTGAAAATAATTCTTCAAATTGTATTGTACCAATACAGGACTCTCAGTACCAAGATGATATAAACATGGAATTCTCACCTCACAGAAGGAAGACCATTCTGTTCCAGTTGCAATTTCTGAGTCATCTCCAAAGACATTACCCTGTAGAGTTTGTTAGAGTCATATGGTAGAAAGGATGAGTAATAATTACCAGGGTATCTTCCTCCAAGTAGGGCTGCACCTGGTGTAAGAGCCAGAGTGTCCACCTCTAATCTCCATGGCCTCCACTTCCTTATCTAGCAATAGCTGAGTTGACCGAATTATGGACCAATGTTACAGCTAAATATCAAACAAAAACCAGAAAGCTTCCAGATAGACAGCATCCCTGTCCCGTAGGGCAGGGGTGGGTTCCAACTTACCTCGCTGCCGGTTTGCTCCCTCCAGTACCGCGCAGTAACAAAAAATCTGAAAAAAAATAAAAAAATAAAAAAACCAAAGCTAAAAAAAAGATGACGACTGCATGCACAGTGCCGGAAGTCAGCTTCTGCGCATGCTCAGAAGGAAAAAAAAAATTCAAAAACAAAATAAAAAAAATTCAAAAAAAAGATGGTGGCCCCCACGGACTGGCACCGGCTGATCCAGTTCGGTGATGTCATTGTGATGTCACCAGAGGGCCGCTACTGGTTCGGGAGAACCGGTCCGAACCGGGAGGAACTCACCCCTGCCATAGGGGCTCAATCCTGTCCAGTCTATCATGTTCACCAGGCTGTCCCTTCCCACCTTTCTTTTGCATGTCCAGATTTCCACAGGATCCCAGGCCAAGATGGCAATGTACATCTGAATACCATCACTATATTGATGATACTGTACCCCAAATATTTTGATCACTGAAAGGACAGTTTCACTTCAAAACACACAGATTCAGGCTTGCCGAGCTTTATATTTGCCATGTAATGTAGTATATACTACAGAAGTCACATCTGCTGAATTACAGTCAAATTCAAGTCTTGTGGTCAAATTCACAGTATATCCCATATAATCTATATGGGATATACTGCTAAAAAGTTCCCAGTTCCCTGAATGGTGGTGATCTAGCTACGCCTTAGTGCTGAGGAATGTTTACAAAGTCTGTAAGCTGTAATATAGTCTGCAAATATTTTGTTAAGGGGTAACTCTTTGAAGCAAATAAATTCATTTTTCAACTTTCAAAGTTATATAACCCTGACCTCATCTCATTTTTTTCTCTCCCTGTCATCACTGTGATCCTTATTATGACCTGTCTCTTTTTCCCAGATTACCTGAATATATTAAACATTGTTTCTAGGGCCCACTGGCCCCTTTTTTTCTTAGAGCCATTGACTTCCACTATAGTTATCAAAGTATCTTCTCTTCTCTGCATGGTCTGCTGAACTTCCTAAGCTCATCCATAATCCTGCCAATTCCCTTCTGTGAAGCCCCCCCTTCTGCTGCCTTTGCACAGCAATCTGAGTGACTAGATCAATTTTATGAGCGGGCCTGACACAGCTGTGCACTTTGTGCATATTGTGCCAGAGCATGTGAAACAACATTTCAAAAATAAAATTCTGAAGGTGCTATATAACAGGCATTGGTGTGGGGGGGGGGGAGAAAACCTGCAACAGAGCCGGTGGGAAAAATTCTGAACAAAGCAAGTATCTCTGGGGAAATGTTAGTTTGCTGTCTTTGTCTCAGAAAAGCAACAAGACATAATATTTGTATGTTCTTATAGGTCAGCCGACCCCCATGTCCAGATGGTTAGGCCTCTCTAATAACCCTCACTCATCATGTCAGGGGAATGATAGGAGTAAAATTTAGAGTGTCTGCTAGGAAGTAAAGCTCAATACCTCTGCAGAGTATTAGATTAGGGAACAAGTAAAATTTATACACAGGGAAGGCTTTGAATCCAACTGAGTGTTTTGAAGGAATGAGCAACAATGAAAACATCCAAAACAATAGAATGGGACTTCTAACAACACAGAATCTAGTCATCCATCAAAAATAAAACTGTTTCATTCACTTGGGAGCTACTAGTCAGATGAATCCTTTGTGGGTTCACCTGTTTCTGGAAAGCCATCTCATATTCTACCTAGAATTTTTTGGAGTTGGATGTCTATAATAAATCATAATCACAACTCCTCATAGCCTCTTTTTCATGTTTTCCTCTTTTTGTTTTTGCATTTCTTCCAGACGTTCCTCCTGTTTTTCCTGTCCTCTGGCATCTTTTTGTTACCTTAATTATACAGTTTCTTTAGCTCCTTTTTCAAATTAGCTGTGCAGCCTCCACCAGTCAGAGGTGGGTTTCAGCAGGTTCTGACCAGTTCTGGAGAACCAGTAGCAGAAATTTTGAGTAGTTCGGAGAACCGGTAAATACCACCTCTGACTGGCCCCTGATCTATTCTCTGCCTCCTGAGTCCCAGCTGATCGGGAGGAAATGGGGATTTTGCAGTAACCTTCCCCTGCCATGCCCACCAAGCCACGCCCACCAAGCCACGCCCACAGAACCGGTAGTAAAAAAAAATGAATCCCACCACTGCCACCAGTAATGCAATTCTGAATGCTAGTGGTTTCTGTCAATCCAGGTAATTCCAAATTAAGATGAGTCTCAAAATTTCCCACATGGCCAAACTAGATAGAGTATCATATTTGAATCCACCCTTCAGACAAGTTGCACAGTGCTCTACTTTGCTTGTTTCCATCCTTCCTAAATCTTGCAGTCTGAAAAAATATATAATTCATGCTTCCTTTCTAGAATTATGTTATCCACAAATTCAGAGTAATTAATCTGTACTGTTATCAGTATGTGGATTTCTGTACATATAATTAATCTTATAATTTTAGTTACAAGAAGTAAATTCTGTTTTAATGCAAAGGAAAACTTCCTAATGTTGGTTTGATTGCAGGACTAAGTTTTCCTTCACAGAATATATTCAAACTGAGGCTGAACAGCCATTTGCCAGCCATATTTTAATTCCAGAGTAGAGTGGGGTGTGGATTAATGGCTTAAAAAGACCCCTTCCAACTATATTTCTATGATGAAGGTTGCCTTCATCGTATAAGGAATGTTTGTTCCTTATATTGTGTATGCATTTTTGTTTTGTGATGGGTATATTAAACTTAAATTAAATTATTTTGGCCCCAATGTTTTGGATCCCAGATGTAAATTTCTAGAACTGTTTTCGTCATGGGAAGAAGTTTTAAATATTATGTTATTTCTCTCCTTTCGCCTTCCTAAATGCCTTATCTTTGAAGTCAAGAATGAAGGGCCTTTGCTAAGCAACCAATAGCATTTTTTAAATATTGCATCTGCTAAGCATTCCTTCCTGCCATATCTGCCTAATATAGTTTTGTAACAAGTTTCTTAACTTGTAATAGTATATGTAAGTTTCTACAGGCAGTGCCTGTATGCCTGCTGCCAAACATCCACCCTACCAGTATGGGTAAGGAAGAATTAGAATGAGAAGCGGGGTCTGGATTAGCCTTAGATGAGTTTAATGATGATGTAATCCTATTTCAGTGTACAACAGTGTTGAGTTGCATGTTTTATGTGACAGTGGGTTATGCAACAATTCTAGAACCTCCAACTTAGTTTGAGACTCAGAACTCACGGGATTTTTGCAAGAGTAATCAGAGCATGGGTCACACTGTTCCCACTGTTTTATTTCACCATTCTTGTAAGAATGATTCCAGTTGCATGGATAAAGAAAGGTCATGTCTACATCCTCACTGCAACTGAACAAACATTCTTCAAACAAGACACTTTGTTTGAGCTCTTTTATCCACTTGTATAAAAAGAAATAAGTCCTCCTAGAGTAGAACCAGATGGTTTGAATTGTGAGCAAGCATTTTGTTTTTCCCCTCAAAAATTCAGATGACAGCTTTGGAAACCTTTTGGTTCAGATAGTCTACATACTATTTGGTCTAAGTTGATGTCTTCCCATGATAGACAATTCAGGGAAAGTGTACATTTGGACACGGCATGTACTTTCAATTGTATACCCAGCAGTAAGAGATGAAACTGATCAACACAATTGGTGAAAAACAAAGATTCTTTCCAATCAGTCCTTGAAACATAGTAACTGCATTAGAATGCCCATAGAGATTTTTGGCAGGAATTCACAAGGTGGTTTTTTTTTTTATCATTGTCCTCTTACAGGATTTTTTTCAACTTACTGATCCACTCTCTAGTCCAGTGATGTCATCTGCCAGTTTGGGGTTTGGCACCATCAATATGCTGATGTTACCCAGTTACATCTTTTAACCTTGGGCCAGCTAGGTTGTCAAGGTGCTGCCCCAGTGCATGGAGGCTGTGTGGATTTGCATTGGGAGGCACCATCTCCAACTTAATCCTACCAAGACTAAATCGCTGTAGATGTTTGAACTGCCAAGATCTGGGGATATTCTATCTTTGACCTTGGATGTGGTAGCACTTTATCCTTGATACACAATTTGGAGGCCAGCAGGTCTGCTTAAAGAGGGGGTATCAGCTGTGACTAGGAAGGCCTTTGGGCAACTCCATCTGAGATACATCAGTTGTGCCCTTTCCTAGATCAGAAGATCCTTCAGGCAGTGATTCATGCCCTTCAGGCAGAAACTCATTGCAGTCAATTTGTGGTTTGACTACTGCAATGCTATCTATGTGGGGCCACCCAGAAGCTTCAACTGGTCCAGAATGTCCATGCAACACCCCTGCTTCCAAAGCTGCATCAGCTTGCTTCCAGGTGCAATTCAAGATATGTTTGTTATCTATAAAGCCCTACATAATACAGGGCCTGATTACTTGAGGGATTTCCTGTTTCTTATACATTCTGACTGACTGATTCGATCCTATAGTGTTGGCATGCTTCAGTTTCCTTTGATTAACAATGCCAGGACCCTGGAAGTGCACCTTGCCTGTAGCAACATCTGTCCTCTAGAATGAGGTTGCCTCCAAGATCCAGAGGATACTCTGTTCTCACTTAGAAAATTCATGAAGACTTGGGTGAGTGAGACCCCTTTTTTCATTGTTCTTGCCATTTTTTTGTTTTTATTTTTTAATGTTTTATTGATTTTATTGTAAATTCTTCATTTGATTGTTGTGAGCCACCCAGAATTGTTGAGAGTCAGAGAACATACAAATTTAATAGATTATTAAATTATTATTATAGCAGTAGCAGTAGCAATAGCACTTAGACCTATAAACCACACCATAGTGCTTTACAGCACTCTCTGGGTGGTTTACAATGTCAGCATATTGCCCCCAGCAATCTGGGTCCACTTTTTACCCACCTCAGAAGGATGGAAGCTGAGTCAGCCTCGAGCTCCAACAGGATCAAACTCCAGGCTGTGGGCAGAGTTTGCCTGCAATGGTGCACTTTACCCAGCTGCTGCGCTACCAGGCTTCCTGTATTATCTGCATACCAGTTAGGCTAATTAGATTTATCGAAAGTCAGCCAGGACTTGCCTAAGTGAAGCTGAGAATGAACCCTATAATGTGCCATGAATAAATATTGCCTGAACATTTAATTTGCTTGTGCCTCATGACCATAACACGGACAGTTCCCAGTTAATATAGGAAACAAAAGGTATTCTTTTGATTGTTTTACTGAATAATAAGCAATGTCATAGGGTCTCTTGCTTACTGTGTTTAAATTCTGTATTAGACCAAAAATGGACAAAATCCATGCTTGCCAAGTATGCCAAGTAGGGTAAGTATGGCAAGCACCCAATTTGTCCATTTTTGGACAAGTACAGAAAAGTTCAAAACATTAACATTTTTAGGTTGGCTACTGAAGAGAGTGTACACAGGGGAAGACACCAGGTTAATTACATTCATAAAAGTTTATTAATAAAATCTTAAAACTTCAGCATCAGCATTAGCAAGGTTCCTCCCAACTCTCTCTCTCTCTCTCTCTCTCTCTTCTCTCTTTATCTCTCTCTCTCTCTCTCTCTCTGTGTGTGTATATATACACACACACACACACACACACACACACACACACACACACACACACGGAGGT
Source organism: Thermophis baileyi (assembly GCA_003457575.1). Lineage (NCBI taxonomy): Eukaryota > Metazoa > Chordata > Lepidosauria > Squamata > Dipsadidae > Thermophis > Thermophis baileyi. The sequence continues at coordinate 3,087,680 of QLTV01001802.1, read as the reverse complement.
GAGCTAAAAGTAGCAACAAAGAGGAAATTCAATGGAATTGACTCACAAAATGGTTGTTTTTCCCATCCCCACTTATGGGAAATTACTTAGTTTAGACATCTACAAAGGAAGGTTACATATTAGTGGGGATTAGCATCATTGTTAAATGTCTAGTAGGTATTGGGCATCTAGTCAAGACAAGAGTGAGAAGTGTATTTATTGAGAGTACCCAGAGTTCAGTATAAGGTGAGAAAGTATATAAAAGTTTTAAATAAATAAAATCTCACAGCTCACAAGAGTGAGTGAATAGAAACACAAAATGGTTGTCTGTGCAATCTGTCTTCCTAGTGTTAATTAAAAAATGTGGGTCAATCACAGGACAACTGCATTGGATGTAGATTGTTCTGAAGGAACTGTCTTTGATTTTTCCTCAAATTAGGGGATGAGGCTTTCTGCTACAAAGCCAGAGTTCAAACAAAAAGGAGACATACTTAAACCTATTGAACTAAATGAAGTAAGCAATGTTCTGTATTAGATTAAGTCTTATTTCCCTGTTGGTGTTAGGTTAGATTAGCCTTGAAAATATAGAGCTATACTTTTCTAGCAAACAATTGCAAGAAAGTATTTATTACTCTCTTTCTATAAATGAAGAACCTTTTGGACTAATGTACACTAAAGGAGGAAGATGGCATCTATGATTGCAGGAATCTAAACATCATGGAGATCCATATTTTTCTAATTAACATCCAGGATGAATTGAAGACATTTAGAGCTAGTCACTTACTAATTTCTCTTTTTAATACAGGTAATCCATTGAACCTTTTAATGCACATTTCTGCATTATATGAAAATATAGGGAAAATGTCACTTTTAAAATATGAGTCCAACAAATAGTGATCAACCCTCACCATAACTCTGACAATTAAGTCAGAGCCAAACCAGATATAATTTCACTATTCATTAGTTGCTTGAGTACAGCCCAAGAAACCAATTGTAAAATGAAACTCTAGGTAGATGGTTCATAGTTGGGATCATCATAAGTAAATAAATATAGTATGTGTGTGTGTCTCTGACACATATATTTCTGCATATTTCACTTTATCTCTTAATCCATGTGTGACTTTATAACAACAGTGTGTGTAGCCAGAAAAACAATTCATTATAGCAACTGGTTAAGGAGAATGATGTTAAAAGTGTATTGTTTGTACTGACTATAGAAACATAGCAAAATACCAATCAGACTTGGGCAACAGAGGATAGTCAAAAATAAAGCGAACATGGAAGCCCAAATGATTATGCAAAATTGAGTTTATATGATTATTTATTTCAGATGGTTCTTGTAAGGATAAATCAACACGGAATTGGATGCCTCTTGTACATGAAAGGTGGTATCATCAGACTTAGCTATAAATATTTAAAATATATTGACAGAAATTCTTTGTTGTATAGACAGGCATTCCATTTCAGAAACTAAAAGTGAAAATAAGAGTCTAGAGTCAAACTGTTTCATTGTTGCTGCTTTATTCATACATAAACAATAAGCAGATGGAGAAGAAGGAAATAGGGATGAAGGCAACAAAGATAAAAAAAATGCATTCTGTTCACTTAAATGTACTAAATGTAAGTAATTTAAATACTAACTTAAATACAAAGCCACCCAGGGTCACTTTGAGGACAGATGGGCAGTAAACAAATCTAATAAATAAATAAATTTGATTGTAGTCAGGGATAAGGATCAGTAAATTTCTGTCAGATTTACTCTTTCCATCCATCTCTAAAGAAACATGTGAATGTTGGGAAATTAATAGATGAAAAAAAAAGTTCTATTCTCAGCTCCTGGAATGCTTTTTCATAACCTAATTTACTGTATTGTTTAATTAAAAAAAAATTTTTAATTTAATTTTAACTTTTACTTTGTCTTTTATTTTTATCTTGTCAGTTAAGTGGATTTTATGTTGGACAATGGGTCTTTAATAAAAATAATGACATGGAAAAAAACACATTTATAGTCTGTCTTCTTCTTTAGAAGATGAAAAAGCTATACAAATTCACATAAAATACAAGCCTACAGGTTATGTCCTTGGACAGATATGTGTTTGGGAGAATATCTGTTATACCCCTATATGTGTATTTTTGCACAATATTCCATTGTGCATGCAGAAATCAGGTCCTGGTGCGTTCTGCAAAATCTACGTATAGAATATTTTTTGATCCAGTAGATAAACCAAAAGTTAGCAATTCACTATATAATTCAAATAGTCTTTGAAAATGTACCCAAAGGGTAAGATCCTAGGAGACTGGAAGGAAGGAGAAACAAAGTCCAAAGCACAAACAAAGCTCCAGCTTCACGTCAAAAAGTTTAGACAATTGTTTAATGCTGAACAATCCCAATTCTGTATATGCTATATGCTTTCTTCTCATCTGTTTCTTCTAACATATTTGGTGTTTGTACAGCATAATATGATGTGCTGTACAATAAGTAGAGACTGACTTTGGCAATTTCTCAGCCAGAAGCTAAAATTTATAACCATATGATTGTTCTTAATTTACAAATATATGTTATAGTGTGGAATGGGAAAAAAAATAAAAATCAACCTGAAAAATATAAGATCTCAGCAATTTTGTAAAAATGTTGCCCCCAAACAATTGAGAATTAAAAAAGAAACCAGGGTTTTAAGAACAAATAATAATAAATGCAGGGCAATGAAAATTGATATATAATGGGGTGGTATGCAAGAAACCTAAATTAGGCAACAACTTGTTCCAACATTAATTTGTAGTGTTAGCTCTTCAAAATATGAAATGTCCAAGCAGTTAACAATTAGGAAGCACTAATGCACTATTTCAACAAAGACTGTTTTTTAAATGGCAAATCATAATTATTCCAATAAGGCAGAAATTCTCAAACTTTGCAATGTTGTGACCTCCTAAAATTTCAAATAGGATTGATTTTTCTCATTCTTTTGATGCCACAAATTTGAGAATCTCCTTTAAATAATATAGTTAAAATGAAATTTTACGTTTTGGACTATAAGATTGACAGGAAAAAAATTATACAAAGCTCCCTTTGAGCTGGATGTCAGTTCTTAATAATGAAAGGTTAGAAAATGTGGTCCTGTTCTCTTTACTGAGAGAACTGAAGGCATAAAGAAAAATAGCTTGATATTCCATGCAATGTAAATGGTCAAAGCACAAGTGCTTGGAGGTTCCTCCCTCCTCCACCGCCCCACTTTATTTAACTCTTTCAGCCCTTTAATATTGCTGATAGAGCACACAGAAAAAAAAGTAAAGGTTTAACTAGTTAAGAGACATCAGCTGAAATCCTAGATTCATTGCCATAATTCTGCTTAGAACTGAATTAATGTAATACAATTTTGTGCCCAGAGTCTTCCTGAATTAAATATATGGATACATTATAAACTGAGAGAAATTTTCATGCATAAACCCCAATTGTACACATCCAATTCTATTTAAAGAAATATATAGCAATTAAATTCTTTATTAGTGACTTATGTCCCAGTATTTTACTTCAATTAGAGCAACTAAGCCAAAAAATCTTTTTCCCCTTCCCCCCTGCACTGCCTGGATCAGCTGGGTGTCCAGAAACCTTGGAAGGGATCCCATTAAGATTATGGTTTTGGCTATAATGCAAAGCTTGATCCCTGTCAGACACACTCTGGACATTCCCACCCGTTCTGCCTGGAGAAGCAGGAAAAATGTGAATTTATAACTTAGCTGCTGTAATGTGTACAAATACTTAACAACTGGTTCTCAGAAACTTTCCAGTGTAGGGCAAAAAAGGATAACTGAAAAGGCATGACAAAGTTCTATATAATTTTGTATGGTCTGAGAAACATGGATAGAGAAATGATTCCTCTCCCTCAGGATACTACAACTATACAAGTACCCATGGTCACTTAATCTTATTTCATTCTTCAACATAGTGACTAAATTAGTAGACCAGCGAAATACTGTGGACATAAAAGACTTCAGCAAGGCATTCGACAAAGTAGACCACAATCTACTTCTTTGTAAGCTAGAAAAAAGTGGGATAGATAGCTTCACCACCAGATGGATTTGCAACTGGCTGACAAACCGTACTCAACGAGTAGTCCTTAATGCATCTAAGTCTACATGGAGAGAAGTAAGCAGTGGGGTACCATAAAGTTCCGTCTTAGGCCCAGTACTCTTCAATATCTTCATAAATGACTTAGATGAGAGAATAGAAGGGGAACTTACCAAATTTGCAGATGATACTAAGCTGGCAGGAATAGCTAACACCAGGGGTGAAATCCTCCCGGTTCAGCCCAGTTCGGGCGAGTAGGTAACGATTGCAGCAGCTGGTTTGGAGAACCGGGATGGCAGCATGAAGCTCCACCCACCTGTCCCAACATCATCACTTCCTGGTTTTTTTTTAACCTTTTAAAGCCTATTTTCCCTGCCGGTTCCCCTGAAAGAAAGAAAGAAAGAAAGAAAGAAAGAAAGAGGGGGGGAGGGAAGGGAAGGGAGAAAGAAAGAGAAAGAAAGAAAGAGGCAGGTGTTAGAAGTAAAAAATCAGGACTCACTTTCCAGCCAGGAGATCGCTTGGCAAAGAAGAAAAACAAATGCTGTCTCTTTAAATCAGGATTCTCCAAAGTTAGCCACATGGCTGGCTGAGGAATTCTGGGAGTTGAAGTCCACAAGTCTTAATGTTGCTAAGGTTGGACCCCCCTGATTTAGAGCATATTTTTCTTCACACGTCTACACATTGAGGAGGCACGTATGACACGAAGAACCAATCTGTTCTTTGTAGTGAAGCCCAAAGTCCAAATGTTGAATAAAAATAGGATCCAGGTTGCAATCCAGATCATGCTCACTTTGTTATCTGAAAAGACTCACTCGATGTCTCAAAGAACGTAGCACTCTGGTAGTATACGTATGTATTAAATTAAAGACATGCTATTTTTCTCTCCAAGTTAAAA
>QLTV01001802.1:3063706-3076699 GCA_003457575.1 Thermophis baileyi | reverse complement strand
CCCAAAATATCATTCATACCAAGCCCAGGGTTAGATCTGGGCCCCCATCTGCTTCTGTTAGTAGACTCAGCAGAGGGGGCCCTCCCCCGCTCCCCCGGCTCCCCCATTCTCACCAACACAACCAATCAGACATACTCTTCCATTCACAGTCAAACCAGACAACCCACCACATTCACACACAAAACATGGCTAAAATTGCTAAAAACTGGAAAGAAAATTGCACTTCCCTTCCCAGTCAAACCAGCCAACCCACCACATTCACACACAAAACATGGCTAAAATTGCTAAAAACTGGCCAACAAAAAAGAAAATTGCATTGTAAATGCAACCCTAGGTTTCTTGTTGTAAATGCAACCCAAGATGGTTTAAAAGGGTAGTCTATAGGGAAATAAATTGTCAGAAAGAAAACACCACTTTGATATGGGCTGTCGTTAAGACCCATGAATGTAACTTGCCCATAAAACATCTCATATCCAGCAGGGCCTGCAGAACACTGAGCTGGTGGGACACAAACAAAGTCACCAAAATCCTTGTTAATGTGTTTCTGAGTTCCTTGTTCCTTTCCAATGAGGGGAAACAGGAAGTATGTATATGTACTATCTAATACATGTTTGACAAAATAAATAAATAAATAATAAAATAATAATAATACACCAGGGGTGAAATGCTACCAGTTTGGGCCGGTTCACCTGAACCGGTAGTAAAAAATGCTACTGGTTCGCAGAACCGGAAGTAAAAAATACTAAAAAAAAAGTAAAAAAAAAAAAGTTCCGACGATCAGCTGATTTTTGGAACTCCCCCCCCCCGAAGCCTGCTAGGCCAAAAACAGGGGGTGTAGGCCAAAAACCGGGGGATGGGTGGGTCTGTTTTTGCTCCCAGCAGGCTTCCCTGAAGCTTGCTAGGCCAAAAATGGGGGATGTAGGCCAAAAACAGGGGGGTGTACACCAAAAAGTGGGGGGTGGGGGTGGAAAGAAAGAAAGAAAGAAAGAAAGAAAGAAAGAAAGAAAGAAAGAAAGAAAGAAAGAAAGAAAGAAGGAAGGAAGGAAGGAAGGAAGGAAGGAAGGAAGGAAGGAAGGAAGGAAGGAAGGAAGGAAGGAAGGAAGGAAGGAAGGAAGGAAGGAAGAGGGAGGAAAAAAGGTGAGGAAGGAAGGACTACAAACCTGGCACTAGACGCAGCTTCAGAGGATAATCCAGTGCTGGAAGGGACCTGGAGGTCATCTAGTCCAACCCTGCTCCAGCAGGACATTGTTAAAGTGAGTTTCTGTCTTTTGATCCCCCAGTCACATGACTACATAGCCATGCCCACCCAGTCACATGACCCCACCAAGCTACGCCCACAGAACCGGTAGGAAAATTTTTTAGATTTCACCACTGTAATACACTATTAGATGTACACTATCTGCAAACTTTCTCTGGAATTAGTAGAGAAGATACTCTGAAGCAAATCCTTTCTGAGGTAATGGCTGGTACTATTGAATTATGATTTGACTGAAGGGATAGATAAGACATTCATTAGACTCCAAATTTTATATGAACCAATTTCACTTTTAAACTAATACTAAAGTTTTTACATTTCTCTGAACTTTGTGATACAGCTTCTTTGATCAAAAAATGTGTATATAGTGTATATATTAAGGAAACTGCAAATAAAATAAGTGCACTTTAGTCTGTATATCTCCCAAAGGGTTTCTTTGCGCAGTGTATTAATTTTATACACACTTCAAGCTTCACATTTGGCTGTGAAAGTCCTTTTGTGTTGTCATTTAAATGTTATTTCCTTCTTCCATGAGGGGAGAAAATATTATTACTGCAGGCCAGGAGTGAAAGCAAAGAGTTTGCCATTCCATTTAAGCCCTCTCTTCTGACAGGCTCTGTAAAATCACTTGAAAACCTTGGAAGGCCATGTTCTGTGAAAGATATTAAATCTGTCATAGGAAGTATGGAATCAAAAGGTTGAAAGTCATTTCAGAAGTAGATATTTGCTTTGGAAAGCTTTGGCTCCAATCATATGCCCTATCCTCTCGACTGATATTTATTGGGAACATCGCTAAGCTTTGATATCAGCCTTTGCTTTCCAACATAATCAACTCTCTGTAAGGATGTAGTGGGATTAGAAGCCATGGCTTGGTTTGATCAGCTTATTTTATGTTCGTATGTAGGAAAGAGTTGACAGAGCTTGAGAAAATGAATTGCATTTCATGTTAACTCATAGAGTTGATTTGAAGATGTGGAGTTAAACATGCCTCCCCCCCCACCTCTAACCTCAAAAACAAAACTGAATCAAAATCTATCCTTGCCTAAAAGTATATCAGACAAATCTTGTAATGGGACTTTTTGATGACAATGAAATAAAAAAAAGCTGGAAATCATTTTTAATGTAATTTTTGCAAACACATACAATGTTAGAAATAGGTATTATCCCATTATTTGGAAAACAGCAGAATTAAATCCTTCAATTTAATTGAAACCAAGATCAAAGAGTTCCTTTAAAAAAAGGAGTTGTCTGGATAGCAACAGTGAAACTGTTGCTAAAATGAAGATAGTATACTGCAGAAGGAATATAACAATGGCTCAACAGTGATATTTATGATTTTTATTTTAAGAACATTAAGAACAAGTTTACATAATTTAGTTGGAGAGCTTGATTCACACAGTGGTCACATAGACATTGTAGTATGGTTCATAATAGATTCATCCAGTTCAGCATTCTGCATTAACATGCTAAAGGAGGTTTGACTATACTTTCAGATTTGTTAATGTAACTTTAAAGAAAGAGCTAGTATTGCTGATTGTACTTTTTGTCTGAACCACTTCACAAGGCTAACATTAGTCTTGCAAGTCTGCAAGTACCCCTCCTGTCCCTCACTTTTTATCCTTCTAAAAACTAGAGAGGTTCCCTTCCGAGATACTGTTGCCACCTCTCCCTTCTCTTAGCAATAGCACTTAGCAATAGCACTTAGACTTATATACCGCTTTACAGTGCTTTACAGCCCTCTCTAAGCAGTTCACAGAGTCAGCATATTGCCCCCAACAATCTGGGTCCTCATTTTACCCACCTCGGAAGGATGGAAGGCTCTTCCTTCTGTTGGACTCAAAATTCACTTATAATATTGTTGACTGGGCTGTGACTTTTCCTCCTGTCTCCTGAGTGTTCTAGTCCAATCCTCTGCTCAATATGCCAACTTCTTCCATCTTCAAGAAATGGTGGTGGAAACATTCAGCGATGGAGCGCTCATATCTTCAGGAGGCAATCTGCTCCATTGATTAATTGTTCCAACTGTCAGGAAATTTCTTCTTAGTTCTAATGTGAAGTTTCCGAAAGATGCCCTAATTAATTAATAGGTTAGATCTCTCTTAAATGAGTTTCCACCCATTGCTTGTTGCCCTGCCCTCAGTAAAACCCCTCTTCTCTATGACAGTCCTTTAAGTACTGGAAGATAGCTATTACAGTATGTCAGCCCCTAATCCTCTTTGATAGACTAGACATACCTGGTTTCCTTAACTGTTTATCATATGTTTTAGCCTCCAGATCACTTATAATCTTATAATCTTCTCAGCACATTTTCAAAGGTTTCACCTTTTTTTTTGTTTTGTTATTGTGGTAACCAGAACTGGATGCAATATTCCAAGTAGTGGAGTATAATGCAGTAGTGCAGTATAATGTGGTATTATCACTTTATTATGATCTGGATGCTATCTCTCTGCTGATGTAGCCTAGGACTGCATTGGCTTTTTTGGCAGCTGTAGAACAGTGCTGGCTCATACTTAAGTGGTGGTCCACTAGGACATCTATGGTAGTTAAGACTGTTGAGCCAGGTACCACCTATTTTATATCTGTGATTTGATTTTTCCTGCCTAAATGTAGGACCTTACTTTTCTCAAAAGAAAGAATTCTGAGTCTGAACAAAAATGTAATGTGAGTAACCATCTCAGAAGTAAGTTCTCATTAGGATCAGAGGGGGTGGGGAAGAGCACAATTAAACTTGTAAGATTCTGTTACTGTAATCTTATAATAAAATAGTACTGCTATTCATAACTATGGTAACCCAGTGTGGTCTACCTTGAAGCACTGACGAAAGGGAAATGAAAGGAACCCAAGATAGTTTTTTCAAGGAATGAGAATAGCCAAACTACTGATACCAGTTTATTATCTCATATAAGCCTGCGAATCACATGGCAGAAACACAATAAGAAATTATTTCTAAAATTAATACTCAACTTTACAATTGAGATTCCCTTTATACCAAGGCTTTGGATTATTCAGGAGTTCCAAAACAAAATATTGTCAGTTACAAAATAATTGTCTCCAAACTATTAACTACAAAGTGCCCTCCACCTTGATATTTTTTCCAACAGTGATTGCTGATCTAAATACAGGAAAGCCTATGATGATTAGCAAAAAAATGGATTCTGTAAAAATTGTTTTATTCTAAGCCAAATTCTGATCCAACACTTTGATGCTGCATTTATGTATGAAGATGGGCTTGTTCCAGAGAGATTGTCTCATGCTTTCAAGAGACAGTCAGAGGAAATATGTTAAAGCACTAAAGAGCACACCCACCAACTTTCTCTCCCTCCTTCCTTCCTTCCTTCCTTCCTTCCTTCCTTCCTTCCTTCCTTCCTTCCTTCCTTCCTTCCTTCCTTCCTTCCTTCCTTCCTTCCTTCCCAAAATATAATAATTTCAACTATGGAGTGACCATGCAGTCATAACATCAGTAATGACCAGGAGAGAGGGAGGTAAGAGAAAGATGAAAGAATGGAGAAAAACATTCATACTAAAAAAAGAATTATATATTCCAAAACAATGACTTCTGTTCCATTAAAGCATCCTTGGAAATAAAAGGAGTGTCAAAAAATCCCATCCACCCCCCTTTCATCTGTCAAGGCAAATGTCACTCATTCATCTCATGTGTCAGATAGAACTTGTCAGGTTTGGATCAACATGCTGCAGCTATTATCCCTAACACTCACCATATGTCTCCAAGGAGAGAAAATGTGACATGTGACAGATCAACATTGATGAACAGGAAATGATAATGGGAACATGTGTTTTCCATCCCCACTGCCAGTGATATTTTGATAAAAGAGAGGACCGGAAATTTTAAATAAAAGAGCAACATGCAAAAGTAGCAAGTTATTCCTATTTTCTTTTCTTTTCTTTTCTTTTTCTTTTTTCTTTTTACTTCCATTGGCAAATTATAGCAATAGCAATAGCACTTAGACTTATATACCGCTTTACAGTGCTTTACAGCACTCTCTAAGCGGTTCACAGAGTCAGCATATTGCCCCCAACAATCTGGGTCCTCATTTTACCCACCTTGGAAGGATGGAAGGCTGAGTCAACCTTGAGCCGGTGAGATTTGAACCGCTGAACTGCTGAACAGTCAGCTGAAGTAGCCTGCAGTACTGCACTCTAACCACTGCGCCACCTCGGCTCTTTGAACTCAATTGAACTCAAACTGCAAAAATTCCTATTGTTTTTATCAGGATTTCTACACATTCTGTCTCAATCACCAACCACTGATTTCATCTTCAACCAACAGTGGCCATTATAACTATTGTTCAACAACATTTGGAGAGTGGTAGGCACAGGGGAGGGTTCCAACTTACCTCACTGCCGGTTCACTCCCTGCCACGCCGCGTGGGCGCACCTCATGGGCGCATGCGCGCTTTGCGTGCACGCGCATGCGCAGTAACAAAAAATCCAAAAAAATTAAATTAAATTTAAAAAGCCCAAAAAAAGATGGCGACCACATGCACAGTGTCAGAAGTCAGGTTCTGCGCATGCTCAGAAGGAAAAAAAAATAAAAAAAATTCAAAAAAAATTCAAAAAAATTCAAAAAAAGATGGCGGCCCCCACGGACCGGTACCGACTGATCCGGTTTGGTGATGTCATCGTGATGTCACCAGCGGGCCGCTACTGGTTTGGGAGAACCAGTCAGAACCGGGAGGAACCCACCCCTGGGTAGGCACCACCCAAACAAAAGTTTCAGTAGACTTCAAGAAGAATAGTTGTCAGTTGGGGAGTAGAGTCTGAAAGGGGCGTGACATCTCCATTTTTGCAGCATGCACTAGATGTTTCAATACAGTACAGTTATCTGGAAAACAGAAATCAGAAGAGATACTGCATGAAACTTAGGTATCAAGTAAGCACTGCTCCCTGGAGGTTTTCTGAAACACAGAATGACAAAAGAATTTTAGATGTGCACAGAGAGCATTTAAAAATTAATCTATTGGTAATCCAACAATTCAGCAACAATAGGCAGTCACAGAATTTAGGAAATGAGGAATCAGCGGACAAATTTACTGACATTCTCAGTTCCTTATAACAGACCATGCATATCCCCAACAAAAATAAAATAATGATGATTTTAAGGGTGTTTGGAAAATGGGGCACTGGAATGGCCATGGAATTTCATGCTTCAATATTTCAATAGTTTTTTGAATTACCATAATATCTAAAGTATTTGCAAGCTAAATGTATGTAATTTTGCCTAGTTTTCTTTTATTTGTACTTTTATATTGCGAACAGTTGTTTAAGTAAATATGAAAATTTACTATTTTAAACTTTCAGAACGTTTTTTCTAATTCTTTTTTTTTCTAATGCCTTACTATAAATTTTACATTACCTGTACATTTATTTAAGAATCACTGAAGGATACATTTAACTGAAGCATTTCTTTCTTTCTATCAAAAGTGTGTGTTACAGATCGACAGAAGTTCAAACACCCACTTGACTCCTGCATCAAACTCAAAGGAAATCAGTCTGCAATTCTTTGGTTTTTGGCCATTTCAGCGCAAAAAAAAAAAATACTGCTTTTGATGCTGACAGTTTGAGACGAAGATCTGTGCCTAATGGATGCATCTTTGTGTCAAAATAGGGCTTTGGGATGAGGTAAATAGTACCTTTAGTCCAATTGAGGGTAACAGTGATGAGTCTGAATTGTGGCAAAGGCAAGAATAGCAATAGCAATAGCAATAGCACTTAGACTTATATACCGCTTTACAGTGCTTTACAGCACTCTCTAAGCGGTTCACAGAGTCAGCATATTGCCCCCAACAATCTGGGTCCTCATTTTACCCACCTCGGAAGGATGGAAGGCTGAGTCAACCTTGAGCCGGTGAGATTTGAACCGCTGAACTGCTGAACAGTCAGCTGAAGTAGCCTGCAGTACTGCACTCTAACCACTGCGCCACCTCGGCTCTAGGAGATGATAAGAGGGAGATGATAAGAGTGAAACCTCAGGCTATCTAGGCTGATGGCTATCTCAATCTCTCAGTGCTTAGCCAAATGCCTAATCTCAAAGATAACTCACACTATAGGGGGGTTAATGAGTTTAGTTCATGGAGAGTCTCTCCCAAGTGCTTCATGGAAAATGAAGACAAGGATTTATGCATTTATATTCACTTGCAACTGCTATTTAAGTGAAAGAACTGTAACAATCGATGGGAATGTGTTATATGTTTTTCTAAGTTTTTCAGACCTTAGGCATTCAGGCAAATATTTCTTTCAAGTCACTATGAGTTATTTTTCACTCAGTGGAACATAAAATAACCCAACAACATCATAATATATTCCTGCCTCTTTCCATAAAATGGTAGATAACAATGGGAGGGAGGAATAATAGCAACCTACCATTTCTTCCACAATATGTGAAGTATCTCTTTTCAAATACCCAGAATAGGCAAAAGCTCAAAGTATGGAAAAGAAAAGATGAAATTTGAGCATTGAAAAAAAGGAGGGATAAAGGTATAAATTAAGCCATTTTCAAATCTTCCAAATATTTTCCAAGAAAAAAGGGTATAAGTGTGCCCCAAAATCATTCCATGAGCTAGTCTTGCCTCTGCCCTTACATCTACTGTATGTAAGAAAAGAGAAACTGACATGGGTTCAGATGAATGTACATAGATTTGCATTTTCGGATATGCAAGTAAGGGACCAGTGTGCCACATAACATTGGGCTGCGGAGTCATTAGTATGCCCCAGAGCCCCCTTCTTCTCATACAGTATATATTCTTTATGGGAAAAATATACATTCCATCAAATAGTCAGTCATAGGAACCATGATCAAACTATATTGCCGTAGTGAGCAATGTGATTATCCTTTTGTCATTGCAGAAAAGATAGAACTAGGAGGTGAGATTTATCCAGTAATCCATGCCAGGGGTCACTATAGGGTCACTGGCTGCCATAATCCTTCCCACAAGAGATACTATGTCAGAGCAGAAGAAAATCCATTCTTAAAATGAACAAGACAAAGATATATATTCCACAACTGTGAAACTTTCTCAGGCGGCCAATAGAGAAAGACATTGTCTGGTATACATTTCATTTAATTTCTGGAATGGCTACTCAATAGAAACAGGAAACTTTTAGTTATGAACACTTCCAGAGAGATGTAGGCCATATAAAAACCTGCTGTATTATGCTAATAAAGGGCTAATGAACATTAAATGCTATTACAATTCAGTTGAGTTCAATTAATGAATCGATGGACTCAATTCTAAGCCTCATTGGTGAGCACTTTGTGATTCATAAATGTATTTGTGCCTTTTAATATTCTCGGCATCTAATCAAGTTCCAGAAACAGCCCCCTTGGATTGAGTTATGGCTCACAGATCAATCATCCCAGTACCATTTATGCTCTTGTCCTTTCCTGCTAAATTATGGAATGAAGCCAAAACACTCTTGCTTATAAAATGTAATGTATTGCACACAGCAGAATGAAAGCTGGTCAGGTCTAAAATGCTGGAATATTCCATATATGTCACACATGAGAGCAAAGAGTCTCATTTGCTTCTGAATGGCATGTGACACTTTTAGTAACAATCCATCAATTTGGGATTCATTCATAATATTGGTTCTTCCCATATAATATTAATCTAGGATTCCTGGCTTCATAATTGTAGATGGTAGCATAGATACTCAATGTGAGTTAATGACATTCCCATTTAAGTTTAATAATTTACTAATTTAAAGTTTCAGCTTCACCCAAGAACAAACAAAACAGATAAGAAGGTTACATCTATGCTGCATAAGAGAATAAGCTATGCAACTACCTCACTATAGTAAATAACATACCTGGAGTTCTTACTGGTTTTCCCCCCTGGAATTATCTAAAAAGGCTGAAAGTCTCTTCAAGTTTATCTCTTAAACAAAATCACAGAGGGGTTATTTGGAGTATCTTTCTCACACTTTCCTTTTTCTAAGGATGGTGTTAGCTTTTCCAAAATGCTCTATTTTATTTGTGGACATATTATTTTCATTGCCAATTTCTCTGTTGAAACAGAGAACCTCATGGGGTGTAATTTCTATCAAGTAATGGCAGAAGTATTTCTTATTGCCAATGTTAAATGTTCAAACATTTGCTAATATTTATTTTTAGAAATAATCTACTTTTCCCTGCTTTGGAGAGCATGGCCATATTTGTTTGGTCTGTTATTGAGGACTATGATCGATACATTGCTCTGAACCAGTTTGAGCTGAACTTCAGTTCTGTAGAACCTGCTGAGTTACTGAGATACATTTGGTATTGGTTTATCTGAAAGGAGTTTGAACCTGTTGGTCTTGAGGAAGTGGACAGAGTCCTCAGAGATGTGGACATAGCCATCTGGAATTAACTACCTTTCCAATCTGTCTCTAACCTTCTGTTTTTGCTGAAGGTTGCTAAGAAGTTGGCCAAGGTGCAGTGTCAGAAAGACCTGGAGAAAACAAATTATTTGCAACCCTTCTGGTCAGTTGTCAGGTCTGGGTATAGTATTGAGAAGATCTGGATCATGCTTGTTAATCTCCTAGGGCTAGAATGTAGTCTGTGATCAACCTAGTTGTTATTGATCTCTTGATGGCTTTTGATATCATTGATAATGATTTACTTTGGACCAGCTCAGATTTGAGGCATAGTGTTGTAGTGGTATTCCTTCCTTTACATCTAGTTCTAGTCAGTATGGCAGGAAGATGAATGGAGGGGGAGACATATCAGGCCCTAGACCTTTGCTTTGTGAGGAGCCACAGAGCTTGATCACTTTTGATTCCTATTTAACATCCACATGAAGTCACTGGCATGGAGCTATATATCTTAATCATGGAAAGTTTAGTGATGCTGTTAATTCAGTGTATGGAGACAATTATGGTAATGTCTATGTTTTATTTCATTCTAGTTAGCTGCTGATTCCTTACTCATTTCTGCTGGAAATAATAATACATGGACTGATAAGAAGTTGATTCAGTCTTGTTGCCTAACAGTCCATCCAAAGCCTTGGTCACCACTTAAAATAAGGGGGGTAGACTGAGGCTTTGGATTGTATTGCACTCATGTGACTTCTCCCAGCTTGAGAACCCATCATGCCCTGGAGTTTATGGCAGAGTTAAGGAGATGAAATGAGAGAAGAGACATGCACATTGTCATGGAGATGACCTAGACTTCTAGGTATTCAAACTTTGTCCTTTGATCTACTAAAGGTTTGCAAAAAAAATCCTGTCCTTTTCTATATGTACTTGGATTTTCATGTATTCAGGCTGAGGTTTATTTATTACTACTAATCTTGTGAGTAGTGAATTTACCTTTCAAAAATATGGCAAAAAGTTTGGGCTGCCTGTGCTAACTCTCATGGCAACTGCTTATGTTATCACCACATGTTTTACACAGGGGTGACAGACAGGTTCAGACAGGTTCTATAGAACCGGTGGCGGTGATTATGCGCAGTTCGGAGAACCGGTAAATCGCACCACTGACTGGCCCCACCCCGCACCTCCCACTCACTCCTTCTCTCCTCCTTCTAGGGCTCATACACACAGAGCAAACATGAGAAGGAGGCGAGAAGCAGCCAGGTTGAACGCTAGAAGACTTGGCTGAACCTTTCTGTTGGTTCTGTGGGTGTGGTTTGGTTGGCATGGTTTGGCCACGCCCACCAAGCCATGCCCACAGAACCGGTAGGGGAAAATTTGAATGTCACCCCTGGTTTTACATACATGTTTTATATTGTGGACCACATTCACAATTCTGAAAATATATTAATGTGGTGCAAAATAATATAATTTAATGTGAATTTTAAAATTTTGGAATGAATGACCTCTGTAGCTCTACAGAGAAATAACATGGATTCATGATTTGAGGTATCCATATTTGAACTCTTGTTGTACCCCTATGGGCATGATACTCTCTGGACTGTGGAAAGTTTACAGTTATGGCTTCATACCATTTCCCCTGGAGGGATAATTTAAGCTTAAATTTAAAAATCCATTCCTGCTATAAAGGTGAGATAAACAATTGGATGCAGAAGAAGGCCAGCATTCAATGCAATGCAATAGAATACAGAGCATCCCACCCTCTGAAAAAAGATATTTTTTTTGAAATTTATCCTATGAAAACTGGCCAATCTAATACAAGCATTAAATCTAAACAATAATAATAATAATCAGACAGGCTTTTGGTTCATAAATCGGTGAGTATGAGGAGGAATAAAATGCCTTACCTTTCTTCTTGTTCTTGAATATCATATTTTATGTTTGTTGCTATTGCTGCCATGAAAAAAAAATCTGTTGTTGTTCCATGTTTGATCCTTATTTCATTTGAGATGTTAAAGTCCATATTTTAGAGCATTAAAACATGCCCATATTTGCACATTGCCAGAGCTAAAGGCTGGAGCCACAGAGCCTTTTGTATCTGCCCCATCATGTTTTGTTTGGAAGAATGACTTTAGGAGGATTAAAACACTGCAAGATGTCTTGGCATAACAAAAAAAAAAAAGTGAATATTTATACTGTTTGACATAAATTGCAAGATGTAAAAAAAAAAAAAAAAAAAAAAAAGTGAATATTTATACTGTTTGACATAAAAGTGTTGACATCTCAAAGGAGATATCATAACAACTCATCCATTAAGCATGATTTGTTAACTTAATTTATTGAGAACACAGTGGATTTCAGAATGGCTGCCTAATTTTCAGGAAAGGATGAAATGCTAGAACCACAATATTTGATACATATTCCAAAAAAAAAGTTGTGAAAGGCCTATTGCTTTCCATTCTATAAAACTGAGAGCTTTTATTGATGGATATAAATGTAATTGCATATAAGAATTTAAATGCTGGTATGAACAGCTATGGCAGAAACTCTTTTGACCCGTAGCTATAGCATTAAACTCTCTATATTTAGAGACAAGCTTGTGATATTGATTAACCCACAAACTAGCCTAAGTTAAAACTGTTACTTGCATGTGTACTATTGAAACGAGTGGATCAATCACCCTTAGGTGTGGATTATCAAACATATATCTGGGGTCTCAGAAGGTCCAATTAAATTTCTTTCTTCTTTCCATTCAGCCACCTAGCAAGAAAGAGTTAGGACTTTGTCAGCATAATAACCATATAGAAATTGAACTAGAACAAGGACCAAATTTTAATCAGACCAGCACTATAGAGTAAAAATATCTGGAAAAGTTTGGCAATTATCTCCAAGGGAGAAACAGATGGACAGTAGCTTGGAATGATGCTGATTGCTTCACTCTAAGTTCCTCTCCCAGTCACATAACCCAGAATGCAGCCTGCCCCATACTTCCCAGAATATGGAAGCACACACCCAGCTGGTATTGTTAAAAGTATTAGAAAGAATTCCAAAAGACATACTGAAAATACCCTTCCTATCAGGGCAGTTACATACAAGGACATTTTAGATGAAGGAGGAGAATTGAAATCGAGGAAAAAGCTATTAGAAGAAGGCATAGAATTTGAATGGTGGGCATACCTCCAAATACAATCGAGGTATATGAAAGACAAGAAAGAATGGGGAATAAGATTAGAGCATACAGAATTAGATAAAATCCTATTAGGAACAGAAGAGAAAGTGATAAAAAAGATATACCATTATCTTCTGGAACAAGATATGTGGGAAGAACAAGTAAAAGATACGATGCTAAGGTGGAGTAAAAATTTTGGATATGGCATTGATCTAGTCAATTGGCAAGAACTATGGGAAAGGAATAGGAAGGTCACGTT
>QLTV01001802.1:3046086-3063335 GCA_003457575.1 Thermophis baileyi | reverse complement strand
CAAATGGATAGGTTGATATTAGAGCCCATGGAGAACAATGAAACAGATTATTATGAAATCTGGAATGAATTGTATAAATGGTTAGAATCGAGAAGGAGTGCTGGGATAAGTGATAAGGGATAAGTTGAAAAGTTAGGAATTTATGTGCTAGTATTTTGTGAAAGATAGGATTGGAATATGTATAGTTACAAGGTATACAATTTTACATAATGTTTATAATGTTATATGGGGGGGAAATTGATTTCTTGTAAGGTTATACCAAATAGAATTGTTTAAACCAGGAAAGTTTCACCACGTCCAATGTTTTTAATTGTATTATTAATAAAAAACTTTTTAAATAAAAAAATACCCTTCCTATCTTGTTTTTCACATTAATTCATTCTACTGTAGACTGAAATTCTAAGATATTCCTCCCTAACTTTGAAACTGGCTATGTCCCAAACTGCCACCAGTTAGGATCAAGGTATTGTTTCTCTGTGGGCCAAGGAAGAAGAGATAAGTAAGGTGGTAGAGCAACCAGGGAGCAAAAGAGATAGAGAGGAACTTGTCTAGAATCCACGACAGTTGGCAGCATCATTAACTGAAGTGGAAGAAAGCTATTTTAGTAACGGACACCATAAAAGTGTATTTGTCCCCATTCTGGTTTCCAAATATAATAGCCCACAGTGGTTACCACCTTCAGCTGGTAAGCCCATTTCACATCATTTTGTATAGGGACACTTGCAATGAGATATATACAATTGTATAGCTACATAAAGGCACACATTGCTAATGTTTCTAATCAGAATTGAAAGACATGCAAAACCTGCACTGGAACCAACCACAGATCAGCTGTGGCAAATATGGAATTCAGGGGCAATTTCTAAGTGTTGGCTCAGAAATGAGTTTTCAGTATTAGAACTAGAGCTTGTATATAATTCCAGATGTCACTTAAGCTTCCTTGACTTTAAAAGTCTAATTTGGCACATGGGATTGACTTGTTTTTGCTCTTTTTAAATTATTGAGACCTAGAAATCCCTACAGATCTACTGCAAATGATCTGGAGATCAACCATCAACATATTCTAGTCCAACTTCATCCCAAATCATTGATTTCAGACCTGGAGCCAAACAGGCCCAGATATTTTCATCACTCAGAGCAATACAATCCCATTTTGATTTAAATCATACATCCTTTCTGGCTTGGAACTCAAATTGCACAGCAGGTGCTACCTTGGCAACCTCACCATCTAATAATATAAAGGCTGTAGTATAATCCAGAGCCAATAAATATTTTTTTTCCCAAATGGACTTTGTTTTGTCTGACAGAGTGACTGCTTAATAGAGAAACCCTATGAAATTCAAAGACGTTTTAAGTAAATTTGCTTTATCATTAAAGGTTCATTTTTCAACTCTTGCTGAGGCAGTAGATGTAAATGCCAGGGGACAGAAACTCTTCAGCCTGCCAACTGCTCATGAGGGAAATAAGTATCATTGGCTGCTTTATTCATTCTTCTCTTTGAACAGCTTCATCTTATCTGATTATCCAACTCCTTAATGAGTGGATGAGTGACTTAATTGAAAGAAGCAATGAAATCACATGTCTTGGTAAAAATCAAGCATGATTGTTTTCTGTCTTGAAATAGGAACCCCTGGCATGCGCCACCTGAAATGCGTAGGCTGCATACTGCTCCTGTAAGCTTGGAGGTAGCCTTCTAAGGAAACTTATTAACAATTTGCAATTATTAATAGGGGGGTAATGATTGAAAACATAACTGGGACATAATCGTCCTAACCAAAATCACTTTTAATTAAATATAAATGCAAATGGAAAGTAATCAAATTGAATTTTGTCCTGGCATTTGCTACTATTTTTTCTGCCCACAAAATTGTGTATCCCAGCTATAAGACTTCAGATATAAAAGAATTGGGTTCCCTCATCCACCGCAATAGCTTTTTTCCTTGGTCAAAACTTTTTCTCTTGGAAAAATCCCTTTCACTACTTCTCACTTACAGTATGTCCTGCATCTAGATAAAGATTGACTGAGAAGACACATTTCTTCAGTCCCACAATATGACAATGTTTCATAAACAGAGGAGTTCACCATACTGTGAACTGATCATGTGGGCAGAGACAATTGGAGTAAGGGGTCCCTCAGATAGGAGTTTGATCTAATAAGCCCAAACGTTCTCTAGAAAGGTATGCAGCAGTCAACCAAAGAGCAATCAGAAAATGATCTGACTATGACAAAGGACTGATGGTACATCCTCCATCTTCAGAACATTTTGCATCTGCTCTGAGACAAAAATAAGTTCTTGCATAACTTCTGTATTTTGGACTAACTATTATAGTTTACAAAAAGCAGCTCTGCTTAGAATCACATAAATATTATGGCAGTATTTGGGCTATTGTAAGATGTGAATTGATCCTAGCTTACCAGCAATTATTGAATATTCTTCATAACAGAATGTCAACCCTGAAGCTGACTTGGCCGAAGCCATCTTGGAGCTCCAGTGTTGCCACACTGGAGCGAGGGATAGGGAGAGGGAATTAGAGATAGCTGGGGCTGTGTAGTCAAAATAAAAGACTTTCCCCTGGGAACCAAGGATGTTCTCACACTTGGCCAGGAGGAGTGATGTCATCAGACCTGCAGCCGCTGCCATGATTGGGCCATGTGACTGATTGTTTGGGGTTGAGGGGAAAACTTTTACTTTTAATTAGGTGAAAACCAAGGGGCCTCTCAGAGTTAGTTTTCACCAGATATGTGCCAATTTGATATTTCCAATAAAGCTGTTCTTTGAGGAATTCACCTGCCTCAGAGTTTTTGCTTGCAATGGATCTATTACTTGGAACCCTGACACAGAATACACCCACACAAACACACATGCACTCTCATGCATGTAAGCTACAATGAAAGTAGTAGTTCGTATCTGATTTGCAAGTCATAGTTTGCAATGTCAAGTTTTATGACATAATTCTCTGTCTCCTGCTGCAATAAAACAGTACAACATGAAGGAAATTCAATTATTCAGGCTTTCAGAAATCTCCCTCTCTCCTGATAGCTTTTCTTAAGTTGTGCTATAGAGGGGAGGGCAGGGCAAGCCATCAGTCCAAGAATGACACTCCAGGTTGGTGTCCATAAATTTAAAATATTAAATAGCCCGTGAAAGGTGTTATTTCCCCTCCCTTCTGCATCACAGAATTAAATAATTCATTTGCTGTAGTACTAAACATCACATAAAGTCAAGTGCAGCAGCTGCACTTTCTTTGTGCAGCTATTTCCCCCCCCCCCAAACATTGGCTCAGGGCAGCTAGCAACCTCAAAAATCATCAGGAATAAAAACCCAACAACTTCTATAGGCCTCTATTAACCTATAAAATTACACATAAAACTTATAGACTGGGCCACCATAATTCTCAAATCCAAAATTGTCAATAGAATGCTTCTGCTTTGAAGCAAGTCTGTCTCTGTCTCTGTCTCTGTCTCTGTCTCTGTCTCTGTCTCTGTCTCGCGTGAGATATCTCTCTCTCTCTCTCTCTCTCTCTCTCTCTCTCTCTCTCTCTCTCTCTGTGTGTGTGTGTGTGTGTGTGTGTGTGTGTGTGTGTGTCTGTCTCTGTCTCTGTCTCTGTCTCTGTCTCTCTGTCTCTCTCTCTCTTCCAGTTTATTTCAAGGTAAGCTGAAAATAGTGCTCCCTCTTTCTCTTTCTCTTTCTCTCCCTCCCTCCCCTTTTCTCTTTTCAGGGTTACTTTTAATTAACACCAGCAGTTCCTTGAGAGTAATAGCAGCCTAAAGGGAAGCTTTCCGTTGCAAGCCAGGGTTTTACATCACAAATAGTTGTCAAAAGAATCCCTTCCCAGGAATAAAGGCAAATGAAGTATATCATAAATACATGGTGCTGATTGTATGTTCTTGTACCATCAAGCAATAAAAAAGAGCCATGGGCATGGGATACACAGCCCTTTCGATTTCATAAAGAGATGCACACTCCCCAGTTATGCTTTCCTTGTTACAGATTTGGTTTCTTACGCAGTAATGAAACACTGAAGGGAACACATAGCACACAGAGCCTCTACTAACACATTAAAAGTTTAATAATTACAACTGCCTAAGCATCACACACACAAACACACTCATATGCACTTGTTCCACTATAGTTTGCTCAAGTGAGTGCTCTGTAGATAATAATTGCATGCACAAATTAGAGTCTTCCAACGAGGCATCGGTTCAGCCTTCTTATTTGTTCTTTGTCAACCTTGTTCCATCATGTGTCACCTCAGCTGTCCTTTCATTGACTCTTAGATTGTTGAAGCAAACATGATTTGCTGCATGATGATTAACTTTCTTACATGATTGTTTTCCAGCTCTGTCTGATTTCAATGTTGATTTCCATAGCTGTTTAGTTCGCTACAGATATTCTTTTCCTAGGGTCAAATTTTGGTCATTCTTCTCCATCTGCTTTTCATAACACGTTAGTGCTCAAAACATATTCCTCTGCTGGATGACAACAGATATATCATGTTCACTTTATTTATTCACACTAATAGCATTCACATTAGTAATACTGATTTACAGCAATCTCGTTAATAATCACTGAGTTCATATAATGAATTATAGTTATAAGTATGGGTTAAGGGGTTATGGGTTTTTACATTGAGGAATTTTAATGTTTTAAGCCATCCAGAATCATGTGAGGTGGGCAGCCATAGAAATGTGTTAATAAATACATAAAGTAAGTATATATATTAAATAGATGCAACAGGTGCATAAATGATATCTCATAGTTTGGGATTGTGATAATGAAAAGTCTTTGTCAGTTATAGCTTTTTTACTTTGTTTCTTGGGATTGTGTGCCTCATAAAAGGGTAAATGCCACTTTTATAACAAACCCTTCCCATCTACTAGACAAATGTCTTTGTGACTTAGTTTCTCTAATAAAAGAATGTCCTACCAAAGCATTGACCCCAATTTCAGAAGGCCTTTTATGCTGAAATGCTAGGCTATAATATCCTTCAATGTTATGATCTTGCAGTGTCACGTCCTTAATAAATATTCCATTGTTTTTCAGGCCCATTTTTAACATGAGTCATATCACAAGTACTAGCCCTGATGGATATGGATATAGAAGCAATAAAGAGTGCGATCCAAAAGGAGGTTTGCATACTCCCACATTCAGTAGCACTTCTATTTATTATTTTCCATAATTGTCTCTTTCCTGAGGTTATTTCAGTAGGGTTTAATTAATATGAGCATAAATCTAACAACTGCTTACTTTTAATGCTAAAGAATATTGAAATACAGTTTGCAATAAGTACTACTCATGCTTCTTTTGAAAGGCCCCCAAAATAACCAGCATGTTTTTAATGTTCAACTATGAAAAATAGAACAATAGAAAACAGAAAATGAAGATAATAAATCATTGTACCCATTGTTGCACCAATTGCATTCAGTCAAATCATTTGCTTTTTATTCCTCTAGAGCTTGTACATTATTTTGTGAGTCTGTTTTTTCTCTCTCTTCACTTTCTTGAAGAATAAAGCAATAAACCTCTAGTTTTCCAAAACAGAAATTTATAGATGACAATTCCACATAAATAATTTGGGATCTGAGAGCAAAAAGAATACACTTCAAAATATATAATAAATAAGAGATAAGAACACAAGAATAGACAATAACAGACACAAATACTTCATGTAATATTACAGTGCCATCAACATATGTTTTGTTAAGTTACAAAACTATATCCCCCCCACACACACACTTTTATTGTTGTACATCATTCTATTTAATTTATATAAGGGTCAAATTAGATCTAACAATGTTTTTATCTGTAATCAGTCAAAACTATAGGAGAAATGCAATTAATATTTGCACAGGGACCAACCCAATCTGCATTCAGAGTCTGCATTTTTTTCTTCCTAATTATGTAATTCAAAATCTAGGTGTGCATTTTTTCCTTAGCTAAAATTGATTTACTACACCCCAAATGAATAATTATGTAATAAAGTTCAGCCAGAAATAAACAAAAATGAAGTTCCAGGAGCTATGGTCTCCTTTCACCTACTCTTCAAAATTTCCTCTGATTGATGGTTTAATTAAGTGACATTAAGTCAGTGTCAGCTCTTGTGACAAAATAGTTAGACTTCCTCCAGGATGATCTGCCCTCAACCTGGCCTTGAATATCAATATATTATTGTTTAGATGCATTCCTTACATAATCAGGGCTGCCATTAAGATGAAACACTTCAACTGCACCCTTTAAGTACCTAGAATAGAATTTCAATTAGCAGTGGATACCCAATCGTAAATTAAATAATAATTGCTAAATTTTGCAGGGCAGTATTGCTTTATTTCAATATATACAGTTCCATTGCAAAGAGTTCGAATAGCTAATGGTTCCTGCTATTCTCCAAAGTTGTCCTTGTTAGGAGAGATAAAGAAAGCTATGCATTATTATAGCATTTCCCAACTATTTGGTTTTAGAGTCAAAACTTAGAAATTCAAACTATTCTGTTGGGCTCCAGATAGCAAATGGTTGCCATTTACATATGCATACACATAGTTCCTAAAGTGATGTGAGAGCGCTCACCTCTGCCAATATCAAACATGCAAGAGCAATGGGAATAGCGATATTAGTTTCTTTTTGGACATAGCCATGGGCATCCCCACCCCAAGGCCAGCTCAGAACTCCACTCTGCCTTTTTTTGAGGAAGTCTTTCACCAAGTTTGCTAAGAAGCAGAGCGATGGCCCTTTTTTCCTTCCTGCTATTTTGCTCAGGGATGTCACTGAGCTCCGAGTAAAAAAACCACTGGGAGGCAGCTGCAAGATCACTTGGGTGTCCATTAGTGACAGTGTGCTGCAGAGCAAGAAAGGTTCTGCATCATGCATCACATACCACAAGCCCCAGAGAGACAAACACATTGCCCATGAAACTGGTGATGGGGCGTCAAATGTGGGCTAAGGGTTTCCCTGGTTTTGTTCAGGCTGTGATATTGTATATGTGTAAAAAGCCTCCTCTAAACCTCACTAGTTGTCCTTTAATAATTTGCAAAAATCTTCTGGAGCCCAGCAAACAAGTACAGCAACACCCCATCCCTTCCTCCCTGTATCTCTATAAAGAAACTTGCAACAAACAATTGGAATTCAGATCTTTACCTTGCACTTCTAAGTTCTGTCACTTCCTCATAAAGAGTGAGGGATTTGTTTTGGTTTTCCACTTCCACTTCATTTTTCCAGCAGTCTCTGCTTTGTATGTTTGAAAAGATGGTGAGGAAGAGGAAGAGGAGTAGGACAAAGGGTTATAAGTTTGTCCTTGAAAGTTTTATTTTGTTTCATCAGCTTCCCATTAGAATCTTAATGCTTAGCAACTGCTGAATCTCTATGGTGCTTAACCATCTCATGTTTCTAAATAATATAATTCCCATTGACAGACAATTGTTCTCTTGCATTCCACAAGACTATTTCTTAAATAAGTAACTTTATTCAAACAAAGGCACTTTCCCTAGAAAAATGCAGGTTCTTTTTCTTTACTTTTTTCACAAAGCAAGTCTCTTAAATAAAGTTAAATTTACAAGACCTTTCTCCATGTTTTATACTTGTTTTCCATTTTGGGGAAACTGCCGTACTTCCTCCATTCCCCTTCTCAAATCCCGCTGTGTTTGTCCTTTCTTCCAAAAGCGGCATTTGGGACAGCCTTGAGGCAGCTTGCACACAGACACAAGCTGCATGTACTGCCTTTCCTTCTACTTGCAAAATACTTTCAACATTTAATGTACACATTTAAATCCTACTTGGAAGCCATGATCCTTACTTTTATTCAGTGTGTGTGTGTGTGTGTGTGTGTGTGTGTGTGTGTGTGTGTGTGTGTGTGTGTGTGTGTGTTGGCACAGGTTGAGATTTTATTTTATTTTTTGCCTGATTAGGGGTTTTGATCTTATCCATCTATTATTGCAAATTACACCATTTTGTCCCAGTGCTTCAATTCAACGTGTCTACTACAACTGAGCTTACCAATTCCAATTACTGCCCACTGCACACTCAGCCAATTGACTATTACAGATTTGAACAAAGAATGCATATAAACAAGTAAACCTGCTGAACCAAACCAGACTAGATTATAGTCACTGACTGTAAAGAAGTGAGATTAATCGCCAGGCCATGGATCCTTAAAACCAATAACATCCAGAGAACAAACAGCTGAAGTGAAGAGTGAAGGAGAAACTGCCAGTGCTCAATAAAAAAAGGAGGGCTGTACAGAGATATGGTTGGAAGACCGCCTCTATTCATTCATGCAACTATCATAAATAGTGCCACTGTGTTCCCAGTCCTTGCGCATTCCTTGGCTTAGGTGCAGAAGAAGCAAGCGAATATGCTTGTGTGTGAGAGAGAAAGGGATAGTTTTTAATTAATAAAGAACCCTAAGTTAAAATCTATAACAAGAAGCATTCATAATGAACATTATGTTGACTGAGTTTTCTTCCTACTTGTGAGAATCATACATCGTGTGATATACATAACTTGAAGCCTCTGCAGTGCTATGAAAAGATAGCCATATTCTGTATGGCATCCTCTTTAACGTGATGTGGAGATTGGCACTTAATTACACTTGCCTCATCTGAGTGCTTTACAATAGACTGTACTTGCCAAATTACCTGCAGAGCAGCTCCTGTGTGCACTTTCAAACTTTTGACAGAGCTTTTTACCCTAATGACCTTTTTATTTTATTTTATTTTTAAATGACTCTTAGACAAGGTACTGTTTTTGTAGAAATTGCCTCATAATTGACCATATTTCTTCTAGTTTGTCTCCCTGTTTCACCTGCTCTTTTGGATGTGTTGTTTGTTTGCAGAATTTTATGAACTGCGGCTAATCTAGTGGACTCTGACACATTGCCTGTTCTCCCATCTGTTTGATTGTGAGTTATCCAGATTCCATCCAGATAAAAACAAGCTGCTCCATCTGACCGGCTTCCCAAAGCTACATCATAAACAGCAGGAAAATCCACCTGCTATAAAGAAATTATTTTACATCCAAAGGCCTTCAGGGTCTATTATCAAAGGAAAAACAACATAACTTTAAAAAGTAGAATTTGCCAGTAAAAACTGGCAAAAGAAGGGGGGGAGATAATATATGTTTTTAATAGCATTTGGATTCCTGAAGGAAACTTCACTGTTGCACTTATTTGAATACAATTCAAATTACTCTCACAATTCATTTACAATTTCTCTTCCCTCCCCCCGCCTCCCAAAATAGCACATTGGTTGTTTTGTATGACTGCTTTTTCCCCTCATATTGACAAATGCTCAGGTATGCCTGTCCAAGGGTAGAAAAATAATGTGTTTAAGTATGAGCAATTTGCAGTCATTACAACTGGGGAAGTGATCAGTTCATGAACCCTGTAGAATTTCTTTAGCTCTGTTGGACTTTCAGCTCTCAAATAAAAATACAGTATTATACGGACCATTTAGATCAGGGCTGTCAAAATCCCGGCCCGTGGGCCTGATGCATCACATGCTGGCCATGCCCACGCCCGGTTTAGCGAAGGGGGGGAAGTCCCGATACGTGACACCGCTGTGACGATGTGAGTTTGACACCCCTGATTTAGACGTTTGAATCTAACCCTCTTCCTCAGAATAGGGATCCAAATTAAAACATCTTTAACAAATATCTGTGCAGCTTTGACTTAAATATATACAATGTAGGGTAGTCCCATCACAAAATTGTTTTCACATTTAGGAGCCTTTCCTAAATGCA
This sequence comes from Thermophis baileyi, assembly GCA_003457575.1. Taxonomy (NCBI): domain Eukaryota; kingdom Metazoa; phylum Chordata; class Lepidosauria; order Squamata; family Dipsadidae; genus Thermophis; species Thermophis baileyi. Next base: position 3,053,604 of record QLTV01001802.1, on the reverse strand, counting down.
GGAACATCTTCAGAAGTTTGTCAAAATCTGCAAAATGATGAGTGCAGTCCAGGGGTGGCTTCTAACTTACCTCACTGCCGGTTCGCTTCCTCCCGTGCCGTGTGGGCGCGCTTCGTGCGCGCGCGCATGCGCAGTGCAAAAATTTTTTAAAAAATCCCCCCCCAAAAAAAAGCCGAAAACAAGATGGCGATACATGTGCAGTGCCGAAAAAACCGGAAAAAATGCCAATATATATATTGATATATATATATCAAAAAATAAAATTTCAAAAAAAAAATTAAAAAAAAAGATGGACCAGCACCAACCAGATCGGTGGACCCATGGACCAGCACCAACCAGATCGGTATCATCATGACGTCACTAGCGGGTCGCTACCAGTTCGGGCGAATCGGTCTGAACCGGGAGGAACCCACCTCTGGTGCAGTCTTAGAATCCTATCCCTGCCCTTTTCTAAATAGGTGCAATATTGATTAATCTACAAAAAGGATAGGATTTAGACTGCAACATTACAACTTCTGTTTTGCAAATTTTGAACTTCTCCACTTATTCCCCCAACATTTTGCTAGGGATATGCTTTGCTATAGCTGAAAATTCAGTGTCTTGAATTCCAAGGAAACTTTCATAACCTTCTTCAAAATATGCTCCTTCAGATATTTAAGGAGTACATTATTATATACACTCATTCATTTCTGCTCAAGATTGATGCTAATTCATTATTCCAGTCTCCCGCTCTTAAAACTTGATTTTCAGTACTTTTATCATTTCTCCCCATTTTTTGGAACATTCTTTGTTCTAGTTTATCTGACTACTTCTCAAATACACAGAAGTGGACATATTAACCAAGGCAGTGATTGATCAATGCAGAATAAAGTGAAGTTGTTTATCATGATTTGAAATTTCCATTGTTTCCCTTGATTGTGTTACCTTTTTTGCTAATGATGTTGTAATGCTGATTCATAAATGAGTTATAGGATAAGCTACAATTCTAAGGCCTTTTTGATAAAAAAATGATTTTATCAAATCAGGAATCTTTCATCCTCTACTTGTGTATTTGAATCCTCTTTTCCAAGTGAATAATTTTGCATTATTCTCTAATCAAATCTGCTCTGTTGTTTTCAGCTTATTTTCTAACCTATCAAGATCAATTTAGATTTGGCTTCTGTCTTGTAGGCTATTAGCTATTCCATGCAATCTTGTACCATCTGTGAATCTGATGATGTATCATTCCTTCCACCTCATCACCTCAGTAATTAATAAAATGTAACAAGCCCAAATTGAGAGCCAGTTTGGCGTAGTGGTTAAGGCATTAGGCTAGAAATGGAGAGATCACAAATTCTAGGCCATTGGGCATGAAGCCAGCTAGCTGACTTTGGGCCAGTCCCTTTTTCTCAGCCCTAAGAAGGCAATGGCAAACCATTTCCAAGATAGGTAAAATGAGGACCCAGATTGTTGGGGGCAATATGCTGATTCTGTAAACCGCTTAGAGAGGGCTGTAAAGCACTGTGAAGCGGTATATAAGACTAAGTGCTATTGCTATTTCTGAACAACCTTGCCAAGAAAACTGCAGTGACATGAATTGACACAATTGAATGGAAAAAATAAACAAACAAACCCCAAATTACAATGTAGCACCCATTCTATATTTTACTCCTAGTTGATGAGAAAATGCTCTCTGAAGAAAGTTTTTCCAGATCAGAAAACATCACAATCTAGAAAGCTAAGGGTAGAGTGATGTATATTTGAAAAAAAACAACCTATACATGATGCCACCCCACAACAATAAAGTAGTAATAAAAGAAAAAAATAAGCAATATTTTAAGCCTCCTGAGAATGGCTTAAAAATAATCAATCTAAAATTCTACCAGAAATGCAGAAGTCGAATAGCACCATATGCTATTATCAATTCCCTGAGTTCTCATAGCCTTCATATTTTTCAGCTTCCCAGTTTAATGAACTGTTGCAATACCAGAAAGTCTGATTGAATTGGCATCAAATGATCAAACCTTGCACAAGTTCAGGCACCTGCTAGAGAAAATGATCAGACCTCAAAACTTAAAATGAATTAAAAATAGGCTACAACTTGCAACGTCATTAAGTGTTTATCATTCTAAATGATTATAAATTACATGCAGAAATGATAGTGAACTGTGCCAAATTCCCTGAAATCAATGCACATTTTTCTCAAATCCATAATATTTAATTTCCAAGAAGATGATGTTGATACATCATACATACATGCATCCCAACTATATTATTTCCTTTCCCAGTAAGAGTAGAAAAAATGTAAGAAATTAAAGACAAGGCAAGAGAAAAAAAGAAGCAAAGCCTTATCAAATCTATCTTATACCAAAATCATTCAAACTCTCCATGCCCCTTTTTACCCATCTTTACAGATGTACCTTGATTCCAACATATTCATGTACTGATTTACACATTGTCTTCTGCTCTTTAAACTCTACATTCAAGATCTTACCAAGTCCATTCAATGATATCTCTCTTAGGTTTCCCTCTTTCTCCTTCACATGCTTGTTTCAGTGCTCATTCATTATTTTTATAGGTCCAAATCTCCTTGTTGTACATATTTCATATTGGGCAACTTTGTATTTAGTTTGTATTTACTCAACACTCATTTATTCTCAATTTTATCTCTTCTTGTTTACCTATATATTCCCACTGGATTTCACGCCATATACATCATGAAATGCCTTCTGATTTATCCATCTCCAACAATAAAGTTGGCCAAACACATTCATATATACAGCTATTTTCACTTCTTTCTATAAACATTCATTCCTCACAACAGGCCATTCCCTACCTACCGGTATTACCTTTTCAATGACATTTGCATGTCCTAAAATTTGACTGCCCATTTATCCAGCTTTACTAAATATACTACAAAAGTATATAAATTCATCTTTTGGCTCCAATTTTTCATCAATTATGTATAACTTGGAATTATTCATTCCATTTTCCTCTGTCAAATTAATTTCCCTGGGTTTTGATAAAGTTTCAATTCCATAAGCCTCATTGCATCATACAACCTATCTAACATTTGCTGTGAATTGAGTTCTCAGCCAAAACATAGCACCATTTGTACTTAAACATTTATACATAAGCATGTCTTTAATCCACAACGCTTTACCATCTGCAAAAGCATACATAACTATATTAAACAATCAGGTACATAACAGACCCTTGTTTAGTCCATGCTTAATTTTCAACCATTTTCTGAGCATTTGATTTATTTTCACACATGCTTTACTTATATGTTCTTATTGCATTCAGGAATGAACCTTCAAATGAATATCCATGCAAAATGTTCTATAATGCAAGCTAATTATCATATGCTTTCTGCATATGGTAAACCTTTTTTATGTTCATATTTTTCTCATTAACCAAGGTAGGAAAAGTGAAAGCACAAGTATAGGATGGATGGAGGAGACCTAGTTTGGCAGTAAACAATACATAAATCTTGTTAGACCAAGCTACAGTGTGATGTAGCTACTAAAAAGGCAAATGCTATCTTGGGGTGATTAACTGAGACATAGAGCCCAGACAATGATAGAAATATGTAATTCACTCTGGCCTTCAGTGTTCAGGGAAATAAAACCTAAGCCTGTCTCTGTCATCCTTTCATATTCTGCTCTTCCCCAAATATCTGATATCCAACTTTGTTCTGTAAAATAGAGGAGGAGGAGGAGGAGGAGGAGGAGGAGGAGGAGGAGGAGGAGGAGGAGGATTCCCAATTTCCCAAACCCACAGAATTTTCTTACTTAAGAGACCTTTCATTTTGTAGTGTTGGACCATGTAGTACTAGGCATCTTTGCATTGGCACAGAAATATATTTATGACCCATTCTGAGCATTAAATACCTCCTTCTACTTTTAAATTAATGAGCTCTCTTCTTTACATCAGTTGTGTTGCACAGTGTCAGCTGGATGAGATTCATAATGAAATGAAATTAAAATAAAGCTATATTGAACCCTTGAACCAAACAGATGGAATAAAGCTCTTATTCATAAGATTTCCAAGTTACTTCTCTCAGCAGCATATGATTAAATAAAACAAAATAACTTCCATAAGAAGTCACATTAAAAGGTGCATTATGTGCAAACTACAGATGTTACTGTAAACATCAACTCTCTTTTCTTTTTTTCAAGCTTTGAAGTTATTTTAGCTCTTGACCGAAAAGGCAGATTGCTTAAGAGATTGAATAGAAAAAAATGGGTATATAAATATTGTGATATTGCCACTTGGACTCATCTTTCAAATATTAACTGTAATGGAGCCACCCTGGTTTTTTGGGGGTCCCAGGCCTGATGGCATAACCAAGTTTTGAGGAACTTCTAGAAAATTAACAGAAATGGAACCAACTTCACTTTGGGGGATGATGTTCCCTAAATAGGCACCATAGCAGATAAGGCCCATCTCCTGGGTCCTACCAAATGTAGCTCTTTGGCAGATGGAAATCATGGCATACCTCTTCTGTTGGGTCTAATGGGATGGACAGAAAAATACGGTCCCTCAGATAACTGAGCCACATGGCACAAAGGACTATAGAATAGAATAGAATAGAATAGAATAGAATAGAATAGAATAGAATAGAATAGAATAGAATAGAATAGAATAGAATAGAATAGAATAGAATACTTTATTGGCCAAGTGTGATTGGACACACAAGGAATTTGTCTTGGTGCATATGCTCTCAGTGTACCTAAACTCTCAGTGTATATATAAAAAAAGATACGTTCATCAAGAATCATAAGGTACAACACTTGATGATAGTCCGGGTACAAATAAGCAATCACATCATAGTAGGAACCAGTCAATATAAATTGTAAGGATACAAGCAACAAAGTTACAGTCATTTGTGGGAGGAGATGGGTGATGGGAATGAATGAATAAAACCAACACCATGAATTTGACCATGAAGACAACAAGAAACCAATGAAGCTCATGGGGCAGAGGTGTAACTTATGCCATTATAGGAACACACTTAACTGTCCAAGCTGCAGCATTTTGCACCAACTGAAGTTTCCAGATACTCTTCAAGAGCAGGCCCATGTATTGCATACTACAGAAGATCATTTGGGAGATGGTTAAGGCCTAAGTGACCATGAGCAGAGCCTGATTTATCAATGGTCACAACTGTAAAAAGGGCTTCCTAGCCATGATTGCCACCTGCTCTTTGAGAAGTAGTTATGAGTCTAGAAGGACCCCCCAGGTTATATACTGGCCCATCCAGGGCCAAAGAGGGCACAGTTTCCAAAATAGTAGGCCCCAAACCCCAGGCCATTCAGCATTGTTGGGGTTCAGCTAAAGCCTGTTTTTCCCCATCTAGGTTCTCGGGCACCATGATGAGACATCCATAGCATCATTTAATTCACCAGGGGGAAGAGATGTATAATTGGATAGCAACATACTGAAGATACCTGACCACATTGCAATGAATAAGCTCACCTAGTGGCTTCATTGAATAGGAGCAGAGAGGAGCTGGGTATGGGACTGCTTGCCCCTCCTGTCACACACCCACACACCCCAGTTATTGACCCTAGAAAAAGGAGTCAAACCAGCACAATAGTATGCTACTTATCCCCAATCCCTGTAGATGACCCAGAAGGTTATCATAGTCAATAGTATCAAAAGCCATTGAGAGGTCAAGCAGGGCAACGATGGATGCACACTTTCCATCCCATCCTCACCAAAGACCATCTAAAGTGCAACCAACACTGTTTCTGTTCCATACCCATGCCTGAATTCTGACTGAAAGGATCCAAATAATTCACTTCATCCAAGAGCCTCTGAAGTTGCCGTACAACTACCTTCCCAACCACCTCCAAAAAAGAAGGTTGGATACTGGACAAAAAATATCCAATATGGTGGGGTGATGATTCTTGAGGAGGGGGAAAACCAAAGCCTCTTTAAGAGATGAAGGAACAACCCTCTCAAGGGAGCATTCACCACTGCTAAGACCCACTCACATGAATCCCCCTGGGCTGCTTTATAAGCCAGGAGAGGAATGGATCTAAAAAGCAGGTGGATGAACTTACAGTCCTAAGGAATCTGTCTATTTCCTCAGATCCAACAGGTTCAAACCATTCCTACATGGCTGGGCAATACTCATCCCTGGGCATCTCTCCTGGACATGCATCAAGGCCAGCATACAACCAGGAGTGAATCTGAGTAATTTTGTCTAACAGATGCTAAACAAATTCTTCTGCACATCTCAGAAGATAGACCTTAATAGCAGTTGTAATCAATGTTCAGTCGAGTTCCTGCCTACCTGTAATGGTGCCAAAAAATCACATGTGATCTGACCAAGATGTGATCTGACCATGATAAGAGAGACACCAAGAGCTTCGTCAATTTCAGATCACATGGTCATTGCATCAACAGGAAAACCGGATCAGACATGTAACCACTATCTGTGTTCAGCTCCAGATGACATACAATAGGACCATCGCTGGCCTGGTAGTCATGAATTTCTGAGCTACCTCATATCCAATCCCTAGAGAACACAGATTGAAGTACCCCAGAACGGTAAGTCTAAGGAACTTGACCACCAAGTCAGAAATGGAGTCAAGGAGCTCATGCAGAAAGGTTATTATGCAGCCATCCCAACTGATTCCTAGAGCTAATTAATGGACAGATTCTTATAACTAACATCCTGTGGAGCACCACCCTTGAAGTTTAAGAAACTTCTGGATTACAATTATAGCACTTAGACTTATATACCGCTTCATAGTGCTTTACAGCCCTCTCTAAGCAGTTTACAGAGTTAGCATATTGCCCCCAACAATCTGGGTCCTCATTTTACCCACCTCAGAAGGATGGAAGGCTGAGTCAACCTTGAGCCGGTGAGATTTGAACCGCCAAACTGCAGCTAGCAGTCAGCTGAAGTAGCCTGCAGTGCTGCATTCTAACCACTGTGCCACCTCGGCTCTCATTCATGCCATTCCACCAACTCTATCCTAGAGTTCCAAGTGATGCTACACCCAACAGCTGGGCACAGTTGCCACCGCCCCCCCCTTTCTGAATCCAGCCAGGTCTTGGTAATACCTCCCAGGTTAGCTCTTGCATCTGTGATTAAATGATAAATGAGGGAAACCTTATTACAAGACTCCCTGGCATTTAGAAGCAAATATTGTTGTTTGATATTTGTTTGCATTGTTGTTTGATATTGTTGGGCTTCTGATATTGTTGTTCATATCAGGCAAATTGCTGATGGTGAGCAAAGTTGCTAAGTTGCAGGTTTGGGAAGATTTCAAAAATCAAAGTTAAAAATTGATGGATGCAAAGGGTTAAGGAATGGCATCCATTTGTGTGTGTGTGTGTGTGTGTTTAACAACTCAAAGAATACTTACTAGATCCTGAAAGAAAAAGCCCCTTTATAGAAAAATAGAGTTCACCAATATTCTCCATGCAGCAATCCAGATAAAAACATTCTTGACAGATGGCTTTCACTTGAAAGCTTCCAATGAAAGAGAGTCCCCCTCCCTCCCTCCCTCCGTCCCCCTC
>QLTV01001802.1:2978843-2998267 GCA_003457575.1 Thermophis baileyi | reverse complement strand
AAGTGCCGGAAACTCAGCTTCTGTGCATGCGCAGAAGAAAAAAAAATAAAAAAAATCTCCCCCCCAAAAAATTCCAAAAAATAAAATAAAAAAAGATGGTGGTGTTCAGGGACCATCACCGACCGAACCGGCTCCATGATGTCACCAGCGGGTTACTACCGGTTCGGGTGAACCGGTCTGAACCGGGAGGAACCCACCTCTGCTTTCAACTTGCCATTTATTTATTTATTTATTTATTTATTTATTTATTTATTTATTTACTTACTTACTTACTTACTTACTTACTTACTTACTTACTTATTTACTTACCTTTTACTTACTCATTTACTTACTTACTTATTTACTTGTTTGTTTGTTTGTTTGTTTGTTTGTTTATAGATTTCTATGCCACCCAACTTCCGAGGGCCATCCTTTCAGCAAAAGTTGGAGACCTGTTTTTTTCCCCAAGTTAAAGGATGAAGTGTGGTTTTCTTTAGTTATCGTGCATTAACAGGCTTTGTTCTTTTTGGTTTTATTGCTTTTATCAGTTCATGCCATCTTATTCAGCATTTTAACTGAATTTTTTTCTATTGTTACCATTTAGAGAAAGTTGAATTGAGTAGCTCCACAAATTTGGTTTAATAAAAAACAATATTATTTTACAACTGTCTTTAAAATGATATTTCAAGATGGCTAACAAAGATTACTAAACTTCTTTAGGGAAAGCCCATTACAATAATGGTATTGTGATCAAAGAAATCTTGTACATGTCCTATTTATTTCTCCTATCCTTCTTGCGCTCAGGGTGATGTTTACAAGGGTGTCTGTGACCCAGTAAGATCCTTTAGAGTAGACAGGTCCCAGATATATCTTTTATCTGCCTCATCACCCTTCAGGCCAACATTCACTTCAAACCTCCCATTCCATTGAAACTATACTTCCATCACCATCAGAGAGAGAGGGGGGGGGAGGTCTCCAATGAAAACAAAATAACCCACTCTGACTGCAGAATCAGAACATACAATCTTAAGATGATAACCATTTATTTGCCCGAATGGGTTGTTTTTCTCCCCCATAACTATCCTAGTCTAGAGTCCCTCCCTCCCTCACTATATTACATTGTTAATATCTACATTTTTAATTCCTGCTACTTTGAGAAGTTCCATTTCTGAATTGGATCATTTTTTAATTTCCCTTTCCTTTTTTCCCCCTTCAAATTTATCATTAACTTTTGTGTGAAGATAATAGCCAGCAGTGTAATAAGAGTAATGTATAAAAACAAAATGGATGTGTTGCTTTAAATATAATAATAATAAATTGCTATTTTTCTTTGTAATATAGTTTTTAAGTTCTATGGTTTTAAATTACATCCTATTGTGCATTTGTATTTTTGCAGTTTTGTACCTTTTTTAGATTCTGAATTTGACATACAATATATTATAAGGAATAATGTAAAAACACAGACTGTGGAAATCTCCCAGGTCAAATAAGGGCTTCTTATAAATGCCATCAAGGCCATGCATGACTTTGGTAGGATATGTTACCATACCATCCAGGCAGCCAGCAGTATAATTTCACATTTATCGTTTTAATCTGGGAAGCTGACCAAATGATTGTGACAGCAATTTTTAAACAGAAGTAAAAGTGGGTCATAGTGAACACTCAAGATAACCGAGGAAGAATCTGCAATGTTTCCAGGTTGTTACGTTTGGAGATAGGAACAGACCAGCAACTGTTATGTATTATGCATTTTGCAAGTCTAGAAAAGAGAGGGTAATTTATGTTCCTGGCATAATTGCGTAAGAACTGGATACATAAAGGAGTTTGGCCAGGATTTCATCTGAGACCATTTGAGGCTTTGCAAAATATGTCTGCACAAGGATGACATTAAATATTTATTAAGGGTGCCAGGAAACCACTCCTTTGACTTAAAAAGAATTGTTTCACTCACTCAGGCTACTACTGCCTAGTCACAACTGAACTTGCTGAGAGAGCCTTTTGTTTATTCTCCCACTCCCTGCCTAAAGGGGATAGAGATGGGAAGGAGAAACTAGCCAACAACAGAGTATCTCATTCCACCAAAGCTCGCAGAAGGAAGCAGCAATTTATCTCACCTCCATGCTCCTGTCTAGAAAACAGTAATCACAGCCACAGAACATGAAGAGCAAAATTGTCCCATCAGAACAATAGAGAAAGACAGAAGAGTGTTGGGTCTTTTAGAAAAGGAGGGGATGGTGACAAATTTCACTTTTTATACCTGTTGCTCAGAGGTGGGTTCCTACCAGTTCGGACTGGTTCTATAGAACCATTAGTAATGTGGCGGCATGGGTCGCTGGAACCGGTAGCAACCCACGCCTGCCACGCCCCCGAGCCGGTTCTCTCAGCGGCACCATGGGCACCGCCATTTTGTTTTTTGCTTCTGCGCATGTGCAGCAGCTTTTTTTTGGTACTGCGCATGTGCGTGCACGTGCAAAGCACACGCATGCACCTGCGACCTACCCACACAGCACGCAACATGTGCGCGCCCACGCGGCACATCCCTGAGCGAACCGGCAGTAAGAAAATCCGGAACCCACCCCTGCTGTTGCTGTCTTCTTAGAGATAGTTTTTTTATTTGACTTTTTATTAGATTAATAACCCTTATTCCTAGCAACAGGTGACTCCAGGAAACCTGTGATAATAAAATGTTTTTTTATATAAAATAAAAGCATGAATTAAAAACAAAATAAAGTATTTTAAAGAAGAAATCACCCATCCCTCCAGTATATACTTTTAGAAATAACTGAAACAAAATTTATAGGAAGCTTATAAGTCCAAAATTTTATAAGCACACAATTTTAGTAGCATTTTCAATCCTCCCTCCCTCCCAGGAAAAGGACATCTGCAGAACTGTCTCTCAAAATACATGGCATTGCTTTTTCTATTTGTGGCAAATATAGGGTGGGTTTTTGGTGTTTTTTTTTTTACTTCCTAGGATGGTCAGAAGAAATGCTAGATGATGGTACTATGCAGAATATAAAATAGAAGGATACTACTAATACGATTGCTGTTGATCGCAAGAAAAATAGAAAAAAACTCAAAGAATCTTGGTATATAGTTGGTGAGCTATACATGGTTTGTTCCTTAAGGAAAATAAAAGGGTGGGGTTTGTTTTATATTAGTGATAAATGCATTACTTAACAACAAAAACCTAGTGTTCTATACCAAACATCACAATCCCTTCCTTCTATCCCAGGCCTGAGTTCATCTTTGTTTAATATAAATTTCAACCCAGTTCCATTGTCAGAAGAAAAGGATATTATATGAATAGTAACACACACACACAGAGTGAGAAAGAGAAATACTTTTTTATCATTCTTTTTGAGATCTCTGTCAATTTTATCTTCAAGATTATTCCCTCTTTTCAAGGATGATCCTCTTGTCCTCTTCGTTAGAAGAGTATATACATATACATATATGTTACATATTTTTACATAAATAAAGGGAGACTAGTATAGATCCATTTCAAGCTATTGAGCTCTCATCAGCTAGCCACACCCCTTTGTACTGGGATTTGAACCTGGTAAAAAGGGGTGTGGCTAGCTGATGAGAGCTAAATAGCTTGAAATAGATCTATACTAGTCTCCCTTTATTTATGTAAAAATATGTAACATATAAAAACAGACTATCGTTGTAAGTAACTGCCTGGATGGCCCCTGGAGGGGCCAAAAGGCAAAAAGGAAGCAGTATGCTCCCTCCCATATTTGGGTATACCAGGTGATTTAACGGAAAAAAAAACATATATATATATCCTTGTCCCTGGAACAAGCAGATAGGGAGGAGAATCCTGTGGCTCAAGAGATTAAGCATTTGCCTTGTTAGGCAAACGGCCCAGGTTCAAATCCCAGTAAAAAGGGGTGTGGCTAGCTGATGAGAGCTAAATAGCTTGAAATAGATCTATACTAGTCTCCCTTTATTTATGTAAAAATATGTAACATATAAAAACAGACTGTCATTGTAAGTAACTGCCTGGATGGCACCTGGAGGGGCCGAAAGGCAAAAAAAGGAATCTGAAAAAATTCTAGAGGCCTCAACCCTCCTGCCCTTTCTCTCTCTTATACATGCACATAGACACACACACACACACACACACACACACACACACAATCTTTTATTTTGCATGCTTTTGTATTTCAGAGTGCATTTCACTGTAGAAAAGAGCTTCAAAGTCTACTGAACAAGGCTGTCAGAGCAAATGAATTGCTTGGCCCTGACATTTGCTATTAGCAGATCCTAGGTGATAACCACTCTCCCCTCCTAACATGAAAGGGATTTTTGTGTGCTGAATTTCAGTTCCAGATAGGAAAGACGTGTTCAGTGCATAAACTCAAACTACATTTCTATTCCACATTCCTTTCCATAATTTTGTGTTTGTTATCTTGAACGGATGACAGTAACCACGAATCAGCAACTGAAATATACTTGAAATGAATACCACATGTAGGCTGTTTCCACCATCCACCATATGGCGGAAGAGGCCTGTGGGCTGCAGAGCGCTGTTTTTAATACTTTGTGCAATTTAATATCAAGTGCCATAAATGGAATATACAATAGTGAGAAGAGAGAGGTATGAAAAATAAACGGCTCATGATATCATGTATTAGTTTCCAGCATGGCTCCAGGGTGGTTATGTCAAACAAGTACCTACTTGTTTATTTTAATATACTCAAATGATCATTTTTCTCTGAGGGTAGATAAGTGTACAGGTTTTTAATGTATGTAAGCAGTTGCTACTTGTTTAAAGATTGGAAGGCAAATGGCAAAGGTTTTCTTAATAGAACAATAAACTCCAGGAGATCACAGCTTCACAAAGGACCTAAGTGAAGATAGAGGAATGACAAATAGCTTCAATTTAATGCAAAGTAATTCCTCCCCCCCCCCCAATGTACAGCTGCCAAGATCCACACTAAATGGTACTTCAGTCCCTTCTCTAAAACTGCAAATTAATTCCTCCCCCCCCCCCAATGTACAGCTGCCAAGATCCACACTAAATGGTACTTCAGTCCCTTCTCTAAAACCTTTTCATGGAGAATGTATTTCCTTATCAATCTTCCTGGAATGGCTTCCCCAATAAGGACAGAAAGGAAATATAGTCCTTCCAAATATGTGGGCTGATATACCAAATTTGGGTTTCCAAATATTGAGGTTTCCAGAAGCAATGGACACCATTAGTGCACTTTTTGCATTATTATTTTTTCCAAAATGGCTCAAAGTATAAAAAGCATGAAAATGTGTACATTGAGGAAAATGCTCACAAAAATGAAGGGAGAAAAATGTTCATAAAAATGCATTGGGAGCATTCTGAAGCAGATCATTTCTCAATCTTAGCTGCACATCTTTAAAATGTTCCCAAAATTCCCAGCTAGCATGGATCTATTAAAGCATGGCTCATTGAGGCCAGCTGATTCTAGTCCAGGAAAGACTGTAGTTGGTGAATTAACTGAAGCTGAAAACAGAGATTCGTATCCTCTGCAGTCGTTTGACAAGCCAAGGTCAGGGGTGGATTCCTCCTGGTTCGGACCAGTTCTCCCAAACCGGTAGTGGCCTGTTGGTGATGTCACAATGATGTCACCGAACTGGATTGGTCGGTGCTGGTCCGTGGGGGCCGCCATCTTTTTTTTTGAATTTTTTATTTTATTTATTCTTTTGAATTTTTTATTTATTTATTTATTTTCCTTCTGAGCATGCACAGAAGCCGATTTCCGGCACTGTGCATGAGGTCACCATCTTTTTTTCGGCTTTGGTTTTTAAAATTATTTTTTCGGATTTTTTGTTACTGCGCATGCGCGCGCGCCGAGGTGCAGCCACGCGGCACGGGAGGGAGCGAACCGGCAGCGAAGTAAGTTGGAACCCACCCCTGGCCAAGGTCCTATGTCATCAACTACCTCCATTTGACAAAAATGGAACAATAGATATTCCAAACTGCATACCTACTCCTCCAAGGAAAATAAAACCCTTTTGGAAACAGGCTACCCCTTTCTGTCCCCACATTTTCATCTTCTTCTCCCCGTCAGGTGCAAAAAACCAGGTCCACACTAGAAGGTTCAATTTAACTAATTTAATTTAACAATTTAATTTATTAATAAAAGCCTAGGCACAAGAACCTTCTCAACTAATGGCCAGCAGCTGGTCAGAGTTAGATAAAGGTCAATTAAGGTGGATTGGATTTAGGTCATTTATGGTTATGCAATGATTTTAAGCTGATCCCTCTTTTTATCCCCTTCCCCTGGCTTTACCATTCCTTCTCCTACACCCCCTCCTTTAATTACTGCAGGAACCAATCACATGAATATGTGTACCTAGATGTCCCAAAGATGTTTTTTCAAGAGGCAACTGAACTTTCTGGTTTTTCTTTTCAGTTGCCTCTTGAAAAAGCACATTTGGGACAACCATGACCTGGATGACTGAGAATCTCCATAGACGTGTACCTAGATCCATGATGGTGAACCTATGGCACGCGTGCCCGAAGTGGCACACGGAGCCATGTCTCCTGTGTCACAGTGTCACGTTCCTCTTCCGAGTTTCTGGTGCGCATGCGCACGCGATGATCAGCTGGCCGAAAAGTGCTCCTTTTTCGGCACTTGGTGCTTCACGCTCCCTTTTTGGCACTTGGTGCCGAAAAGGTTCACCATCACTGACCTAGATGATTTTGTGCAAGACTGTGAAAAAGAAGCCATAGCTGTTTTCTGCAGATGGGGGAATCAATTAATGTTATAAATGTGGTATCTCATTTTATGGGCAATTAATTTTAATTAGTAGTTATCAATAGTTATTATTTGTTCTAGCCTTGCCCCCATTTGTTCTAGGTTGAGATACATGCGCATGCATATATACATGTACACACACACACATATACATGCACACACATGTTGGGAGAGGAAAGTTCCAAGACTGATTTCTGCTGCATTTGGCAATAACAAGTTGATAAGGTAGAGAATCTGATACTTGCAGAAATTGTGTGTGAGAGAGTATGTGTTCATACCACTTTTCTTTCTGTTGGAGATTGTCTGAAATTTAAGATCCTCTTCCTTTCTGATATATACATTAATAGAAATATAATATGTAGCTTATTTCAATTTTATCATAACAAAGCAAAACTTAAATTACATTTTTACCACTAGATATAATGTGGTGAGAAAGTTGCTCAATTTGCATTCCAGTGCAGATTTATTTAGTCTGCACTATCCATGCACATGCTTAGATCTAAAGCCAGCAATATCCAAAAGTACTTTTCTTACTTTTTCTCTGTAGTTAGCAACTCTGAATAAGTGTGAAATCTCTATTTTGTCTTCTTTTTCTTAGGGATGGGTGTATAAAATTGCACGGTGTGAGTGAACGTTATTTGCAAAATGCATACTCTATGAAAAATGTGCACAAAAATGTATAAGAAGTTTTTGCAAGTTTGTTTGTTTTGGAAACTAAACTAGCCAAATGAGCTGAATTGAAGTGGAAATTGGGGGGGGGGGGAATTGGGCAAAACTGAAATGGTTTTCACCATCCCTATATCCATTTTATTTATTTAATCACATTTGTAAGGCCACCCATATTTCCAATGAGTGTCAAACATACCATATAAAACATTAGCAATAAAACAAACAAACAAACAAACATATATACATTAAAAATGTAGAAAACATGTTAGCCAGTGAATATATATTTTGAAAGAAAATGGGGTTGTTATGACAGAAATTCTTACAAAAAACATAATAGAGGCCAACTGTTCTGGAATAGCCTCACAGCAGGATGCTGCAGTCAATACCATTTTTACTTTGAAATGTTGAATTGAGAAGCCTTTTTTTCAAGCTTCATAGTTTTGCTTGTTCTCCCTCTCTCTCTCTCTCTCTCTCTCTCTCTCTCTCTCTCTCTCTCTCTCTCTCTCTCTCTCTCTCTCCACACACACACAAACATGCAGATAGATAGTGATTTGAAAGGACTTGATAGTAAAACCATATGTTACTATATAATTTTCTTCTCCCTTACAAACTCCTCCTGCTAGAACAATGTCATTTTTTTCCTTTATGTCTGATATGGTTAATTAAATTACACTTTCCTGGGACAGAAAGATAAAGAAGTGATTCAAGATACAAGACAAGTATGTTGGCACTTTTTCCCCCTACATAAGTCACCAGAAGAGATCCACAGATGAACAATGGAAGGAGAATATGAATATATGGAACCAAAGCTGTAAGTGAACAAGTAAGATAAAAGTCTGGAACATCCTTAAGGCATGTTCTTATTTAAGACATTTATCCTGCTCTTCAACCAAAGAAAGTTTCCAAATGTTTTGTTAAAATCAATCAAAGGAGAGCCTCATCTTCAGATTTACAATATAGATGAAATGATATAAAAAGAATGGACATTGGAAGAGAGGAAGAACAGAAAGCAGATCAGTTCTTACAAAGCTTGCTCTTAGTTACAAAGTTCCTACTTCTTTCTGCTTGAGTGGGACAAAGCAGTTGCTCTTGAAGTGTGGATGATGTTGCTGTGATGTTCTTTCTAGATGCCAACAGTAGCATAGAGGTCCTTGATTCCCTTGACTGATTACACTTCATTGCTTAAAAATTCTCCACTTTTATAAAGCAAATGAATATATGATTTTAATGTTCCTCTTAAAGCAAAGCTATTCTTAAAGAATTCTATTCTATTCTATTCTATTCTATTCTATTCTATTCTATTCTATTCTATTCTATTCTATTCTATTCTATTCTATTCTATTCTATTCTATTCTATAAGTTATAATAAAAAATATGAAGGAAAATACCCATTCTACTTTCATTTTCTAATATTCTGAGATAACCAGCAGACCATCAAATACCTGCTCAAAATTTCCTTTTATTGTGATTGCATTCTTATATAGCAATAACAATAGCACTTAGACTTATATACCGCTTTACAGTGCTTTACAGCCCTCGCTAAGCGGTTTACAGAGTCAGCATATTGCCCCCAACAATTTGGTTCCTCATTTTACCCACCTTGGAAGGATGGAAGGCTGAGTCAACCTTGAGCCTGGTGAGATTTGAACTGCCAAATTGCAGGCAGCTGGCAGTCAGCAGAAGTAGCCTGCAGTACTGCACTCTAAACACCATGGCTCATATATATTTATCAACCAATATAACATGCAACATCAGCCACTTACATGATGAGAAGTCTTTGAATTTTTTAACTAAATAATTTCATAGTGCTATCTACTAGTATGAAGGGCACAGTAATGAATTAATTCCTTCCTTGTTGAAACATTTTATAGTACTATATTTTGATGTCATTTATATATATTATGCAATTTTATAATATTTATCATAATCTATCACAAACCACCTCAGATTCAAATTGAATGACACTCGTCCATATTATTTCCCATTTATTGAATGAGACAGTTGCAGAGGAATTTCTCTATCGATTATATACATATTCTAGAGATTAGTCAATATGCCAGTTATACAATCTCTTTGCATACACTGTTGTATATTTGTTACTACAAATAGGACAAAATTATGTACTATGAAGCTACCTTCTTTATCAGTGAAAAAGAATTGAGCGTCCCTAAAAAAAAGTCAGCAAAAAGTCATTTTGCTTTCCTCCTTTTTTTAATATATTATTTTTATTAAGAATTTTGATTCTCTTAAATTCTCTTCTTCTTTACTTGACAACAGTAAAATCTAATACAAATTTTTAAAAGACTTAAAAAACATTATTATTATCCCATTGCCTATCTTTTTTTTTTTTTGAGATGGGTAATATTTATCCTTATGAAATGATACTGGGGCATTAGATGATAAGTCTGTATAGTATATAGTATGTAGGAGATAAGTCTGTGTAATTCCTACTCCTTCCATGGAAGGACCCTAGTTGTAAAGTAATAGAATCTAGCGTGTAAACCCAGTTTGAAAGTTTGAGAACAGAATTTTAACTGTTATTTGCAAATCTGTCTTGTTTTTCTGGGTATTGTAAAACTTTAAAACAAATCTTTGGTCTTTTATTATTAATTATATAACCCATATGATTATTTGTCTTCGATACTTATTTAATGCAGTCTACAATTCTTATTGGGATAATTGGAAATAAGAAGTTGGGCCTTGGTAATATACTCATATTTATTGCTGCTATTCTTCCTAGCTAGGATAATTTTACCTTTTTTTCTAAGTGATGAAACTATGTCCTCTCCAAGAATGGCCTTTTTATCAATTTGTAAAGGGATATTATTGTTCTGACAGTTGTGTTCCTAAGTACAGAAATAGTGTTTTTTACAGCAGCTCAATGCAATCACAGCATTTTCATCAAATTGCCCACTATGATCTGAAGAGTCCTTTCCTGGTCACTCAATGTAAGCTCCGATTCCATTAATCAATTGCAGTGTCATCTCAGATCCCATTAATCAATTGAATTTTTCAACATAATTCACTTTGGATTTGTTTACTTTAAAAATTGCATCTGCTGTTTTAAATCCCATTTATTTTCTTTGAAAAGGTGTTTCTGAACCTTTTAGTAATCCTTCTTTGACTTTGCTATCTGGAATAATTTGAAATCATTAGCAAACATTCTTTTGCTTCCCAAAATATCAGTGTTTCAGTAGTCATCCAGGAAACCAGAGTGACAAGAGACATACTTGGTTAGCTTCAGTAAAACTGTTTTCTTCTTAGCAGTCTGGCTCTAGATTTTTTTTAAAAAATCTCATAATAATCAAATAACCAAAAATCTCCCGATGCTTTATTTTCATTACTCATAATTAGTTTTGTTTTGGTTCAACCAGACCTCTTTCCCATAACTGTTCAAACTTTGTGCTCTTTATCTGAGACTAATACTCTCCATGAGTAGAAACGCTAGGAGTCTTCTTTCTGCTCTGTGTGTGCCTGCCTCAAGTTATTATTATTTTTCCAGTCCATAATTTAATTTACCATTTGAAATGATGAGATTATTATACCAGTTCATGTGTAGAACAGATGGACAATCTACCTGAGAATGATGCAGCAATGTAATCATCTGTTTTAATACAGGGATCAGTGGTGGGTTGCTGCCGGTTTGGACCGGTTCTTTAGAACCGGTAGCTCTGACTCCAAGCCAAGAGAGAACCGGTTCTCTGTATCTGTGAAAGTGGGCCTGCCCGCCCACCCGCTCCTGGGTTATACTGACCTTTATCTCTGCTTCCGAAGCCCAGCTGATCAGGGGCGGCAGATTGAATTGCCACTCCGCAGCTGTTTTCCGTTCGCCTTGCCTAGTTTGCAACACGAAAGTGCTTTTTTTAAAGTAATGAGCATGCGCAGAGGATCATTTCTGGGCCGGGAAGCATGCGCACACGCAAGCGAAGCGAGCGTGCGCCCGCAAAACGTGCACTTCCATCACGATGTGAACCAGTGGGGAAGGTAAGTAGAACCTACCCCTGATGGCTGGAAAGACTTTAAGGGAACCAAATAGGCTTACTTGTGCTACAAATTACAAATATACCGGTAAGTAGCTGTGCTGCCATATTTCAATAGTATGATTCGCATTTTCATGCCAGCAAAAGTGGGACTAAGAGGGTCATAAGCCTTATGGGTTAAAAGTAGCCAAGTTCACACTTAACACTTGTGAATGTATGCATTTATATACTGTATATGTATAGATCATAAATATAGGAACCATTTATTATTATTTTTGATATTGTTGGCCTCTATATTATTCCAAGTTAAGCAAACATGGGCCTAATGGTGTGCTGGTAAATGTTTAAAGCTGGCTCTCTGGGGGAAAAAAAAATCCAGTGTTTCCAGGCACTAACACTTCTGACTACATTGCCACTGGTACAAAGTACCATTAACTACCCAATAGCTGTTGGGTGTGCCAGCAATTGTGGCTCAGCTCTGCTTTCAACCAGCTTGCAAAATTCCAGAAAATTTAACAATTGGCTCCTGCAAGCCAATACAGGCCCGTTCCAGCACATCTGTAGATCCTGTGAAAAGATTTTTGATTCTGCTTGAATATGGAAAATAAACGAGAGGAAGAAACTGAGATATACTCCAAAGAAAATTGTGGTATCAGATTCTAATCATCAGTTTTAAGGCTGTATTAAAAGTTTTGTTGTTGTTGTTGATGATGATGATAATGATGATGATGATGATGATGATGAAGATGATGATGAAGATGATGATGACAATGTTACTGTATTCAGATAAAGCTAACTGAAGCTTCAGAAATTCTCAGAAAGTCTAGTCAAGTTAGAAACAGACACTAAATCTGTTTTCTCAAGTGTTTCATATTTTTTTAACAAAAGAAAGAGGCAACCAGATAGCCACAGAGATGTTAAACAAGCTTAAATGGAAAAGCGCTTTAGGCATATAAAAAGTTGACATAAAAATTCTAGCAAAATATAACCCATGCTAAGGAAGACTACTGATGTCAGCGGTTCAAGAGATGATACTTAATTGGGTGACTGGATGTGATTCTATGAATGAGTCACAGATGTAATTGTTTTGGCTGCATTGGCTTGTCTGTGTTTTCATGTTGTGGTTCATTTGAAAACCATGACTGAAACTCCCAGACTAACATTACCCAGAAACAGACACCTCCTGCTTGTTACTTGATTGATTTGGCACAATGGTTACATTTACACATTGAAGTATCCAATCCACTGCAAGGCTTGGAGGGCCAACACATGGAAATCTTGTCTGCTCCTGCTGCAGAGCAATGAGACAGCTCTGCCTCTTGCCCTGGACAACCTGCCATTGGCATGCAAGCACGTCAGAGAAGTTGGTTAATGAGGCTGTGCTTGCTTGAAAAATGAAGTGCCCCAGGCCACAAGTGAATGCAAGTACATCACCACTCCTATTTATTAAAACACTGACTGCTTTAAGGGATCCATTCATTAAAGTTAATGCAACTCTTTAAACAGTAGCATCTCTCTCTCTCTCTCTCTCTCTCTCTCTCTCTCTCTCTCTCTCTCTCTCTCTCTCTCTCTCTCTCTCTCTCTCTCTCTCTCTCTCTTTTCATGTTTTTTTAATAAATAGCAGAAAGGTGTAGCACTTAAGCAAGGACCAAAGGTTTTCTGAGTCATTTTTCAAGCATGCACTGCCCTAGTGTTTATATAACCAGACATTCTTTTCATGTGGAAAAATAAGCTGATGTTGTGCTTGGGGGATGGATAGTTGATTCAAAAGAAGACACTCCTAGCTTCGTTATTCATTGTGCATCAGAAAACTAATTCCATAATAATAGTCTGATCCTCCACAAATGACTTGTGATTGCTAGACTCTTGCACAAAAACAAAATTAGATAATGGTGCCATCTTTTCTTAACTTAAGATTATACTAGGAAACTAAGCTTTTAAATAAATCTGGTCTAAATTGGGACCACCCATCCTAGGTTGAATCTGGATGTTTGTTTATTCCTTGATGGCCAAGGAACAACAATCTCCTCCTCTTTTATGGCTTTTGTTCACTGTGTTATTTTGTTGTATTATTTACTATTTTAATCTTTGCACTGTAAGAAGGAAATATAAGCTCCAGTAAATAACAAGTGATGTATTGGAACTGATCCATGTGAATTTGGGCAGTATTTCCTGATTCCTCATTGTAAAACATTGAAGATGCAAAGCCATTAAATGTTACACACTTCAAAAGTGAGGAGAATGAATAGGGAATTTGAGGAATCATAAGAAAAGTTGACTTACCGATATATGCATTTTGCAGAGAAGGGGGAAATTCCTCTTTTTAAAATGTTGTTTTTAATGGATGGATACATAAATAATTTAAACCTTTACTGGCATAGGCATACAATGCAAGTCATCATATCATGCTTCAACCCCTTTGCTGACTTGACCAATTTAGTTGTAGCTCAGGTCTATCTATTAACAAGCCGATTCTCATCTGGCCTGAGACAAGGACCTGATCACTTTGTCCAACCTTCTCCTGTCCATCACCTTCAATCAGCAGCAATTATGGTCTTATAATCTCTGTCTTTCTATTTGGGGAGCACCTTTCTTTCTAGCACACTATATAAATCCTTGAACTATTCTTTCCCAACCAAATGCTCAGTTATGTCAGGATAGTGTAGCCCTAGAGGCATACTGTGAAGCAGTGAAATTTCACTGCACAAGCATAGAGTAGCTGCCAAAATTAGTCCTTCATGTGCTAATAGAAGCTCATTAATCATAAAGAATTCAGAGCAGCAGTCACACTTTATAATTCCTGTCAATGTGGAAAGCCAGACCCAAGTAGACTTTTTTATGTCCCTGGCAAACTGCTGAAGTCTAACTTACTTATTTTGCCTCGTTGCCACATACACATACAAAGTTATATATTGTGCTTCTGAAAATTTTAGAGTCTGATCTTCAGCTGATTGAAAGGCACAAAAGTGACTCTGAAGGCCACAGAGGAGTTGCCTCCACAGCCTTTATATTGGCAATGAATTATTATGATTATTATTATTATTTATTAAATTTGTATGCTGCCCAACTCCCAAGGGACTCTGGGAATTCAGTCTATAGCCAAATTAGGTGTCTGTCTTTCTTTCTTTCTTTCTTTCTTTCTTTCTTTCTTTCTTTCTTTCTTTCTTTCTTTCTTTCTTTCTTTCTTTGAGACGCATTCTGTAATTACTTTGTAAATCTTTCGAAATTCATTCTCAAAAGACATTTTCAAGGAATAGCAAACCCTTAGAATTTTAAAGGGTGAATCTTTAGGCAGCTGAGTGATTTCCCCATTCTTTGGTTTTATCAAGAAGGACACACTGTAGAACCAATTTTAATTTCTATACCTTAATACAATAATACAATACAATATACACATCTAGTTTACTTAAAGTTTTTCTAAACCAATGGAAAAGACAATTTTAAAGTCCCTTTTAAGTTTCTTTAGAATTTTTATAGTGTTTTCCCATTTTTGTTGTTACTGTTGTTGCTATGAAGCAATGGAGAGTTTCAGTTTACCTATCTATTCACCTTCCTAGGCTATTCCTATCCTGAACTTAAAAAGTCCTGTGGGAGGGGTCCTCTCAGAATGTTTTTTTCTTAACATTTTATCAAATTGCAGGAAATTATGGAACTGCAGAAAGCTGTATAGATACTACAATGAAAAGAAAAATACTTCAGACTCATTGTAACTAAAATTGTAAGATGTCTCATAACCTTCTAATGATGATTAGAGCCGAGGTGGCACAGTGGTTAGAGTGCAGCACTGCAGGCTACTTCAGCTGACTGCTAGCTGCAGTTTGGCGGTTCAAATCTCACCGGCTCAAGGTTGACTCAGCCTTCCATCCTTCTGAGGTGGGTAAAATGAGGACCCAGATTGTTGGGGGCAATATGCTGACTCTGTAAACCGCTTAGAGAGGGCTGTAAAGCACTATGAAGCGGTATATAAGTCTAAGTGCTATTGCTATTGCTATTTCTCTGAATATTCTTTTTGGGTGGGCAGAGCAAGAAACCTCTATCATGTGGGAATGTTATATAAAAGAGACCACCATAGCACAAATTCTAATGTGTGAAAATGTCAAATTTTGAAGAGATGGATTATATTTTTTTTAGAGAGCTATAATTGGCTTTAGCTCTCTCCTAAATATTTACTTCTATATAATGTGGAAAGTAACCAAGAGAAAAAGAAGACTGAAGCTTACATTTACCAATAGGCATATTCCTCATTGGGAACTACAGAAGGACTTGTGGTTGTAATATGTAGTTTTTTTTCTGTTTTCTTTTCTGTCTGACAGGAAAAAAAGATGAACAGATGAACTGAATAACCAATAACTTCTACATATATTGTATATCACAAGTAATTTAGAAAGAAAGCTTTTTTCCCCTTAATCCATGTCAGAATCTCCCAACAATCTCTATTCTTTTTCCTTCAATTCTTTTTGGCTAAGTTTGTTTTTTTTAATTAGGTTTTTAAAAAACAACAACCATAATTTTATATTTTTTGTGAATCACTTTTTTCCCTTTCCATTTTTTTTTTACATATAGAAACATTCCTCCTTATTGACTCCAGAAAGTCACACCAATATTATTGAGTAAAACAGAATGTCAAGAGTCTGCCAAATTGTAAGTTTGTTTGACAAGGTATTCAAGTAGACAATTCTACTCCATGAGGAAAACCTACCATAGGGGCATCTCCAGTAGTGAGACAGCAACTGAAGATGGCAGAGCAAGAGAAAAGGAGGAACTTCTTTGATGCCATAATGGCAAGTCAGGGCCCTCTGAACATCTCTCATCTCCTCAGTCATTGTAATGTAGTGTTTCTCAAGTTCAGCAACTTTAAGATGTGCGGACTTCAACTCCCAGAATTCCCTAGGCAACATGTCCATGCATCTTAAAGTTGCTGAGGTTCAGAAACACTACTGTAATGTATCTCTTCCCTAATGGAAGCAGAAGAATGAGGAAGTTCTGCTGACTCAAGAGCAGCAGTGAAGGAGACATAGGTTATGCAGCAGCAAAAGCAGTGGTCTCTCCTTCCCTTGCATTGTGTTTCCTTTGCCTTGTTTCTTTGCTAAAGAAAAGCTCCTATGGGGAGCTTTATGCAATCAGATTTGTTGAAAGTGTGAAAGTGTGAGGCCATAAAGTAGAAGTTTATAGAAGGACCTCTGGTCTTATAGGGACATGATAGCTACTCCCCTGCTTTGACTTTTGTAGGATTCTGCCTACATTATTCAATCTAAATAGGGCGCCTCATGGATCTGTGAATGAAAATCAGTAATAAGCATGGTTTCTTATTTGAAACTGGAGTAGTAGTTTTGCAGGTTAGGCTTTAGTGATCCTTCAAGCTCATATCTGTTTGGGAACCAATTTGGTGCAGTGGTTAAGGAACCAGGCTAGAAATCAGGAGATTTTGAGTTCTAATCCTTCCTTGGACACAAAACCATTGGCCAGTGACTTTCTCTCAGATTTAGGAAGAAAACAATAGCAAACCATTCCAAAAATGTTGCCAAGAAAGCTACAGGCTAATCCAAGCACTCTCCAGGAGTCAACACTGATTGAAAGGCACATACACAGTGCCATACTATTATTTGGGATACCTCAGAAATCACCCGCCTTCACCCTTCTTTTCACCACTGCAATTGGGCAAAGTATCTGCTACTATTGCCCTATTCACCAACTCTTCTACCTAGATATTTTTACTTAGTGATTGTGACACTTTTGAAAGAAGTTCAGCTGATATATAGCTTCAACCAAAGTTAACACTGGGCATTAAATTCTATGGAATCTAGTATGGTGCTCTGCATATCAAGATTGGAACCAAATAGCAGTTTTGCTTCCACTGAAAATATTACAGAAAGGGCCAATGAATGACAGTAGCAACAGGAGCACCACTGGGTAGGAGGCTTAATGTGTGAGCAAAACTAGTGTCAGGTCATTTCAGGCCTATTCCTGAGCTTGGCCGAATCCCATTTTATCAACACATGTTTGTACATCCTTTCATTATATGATTGTTTCAACTTTCTATCCTAACTTTTCACAAATTGAAGTAATGGTGGCAAAGAAAGCCTCTTTATAATAATAATTAAAATATATTAAAATATAAGGACAGTGATAAGATTAAAGGAAGAGAATAAAATTACAAAAAAACTACACCAATAGCAAATCTGTTAAAACAACACCCAGAAGATTTTTTAAAAACCATTTAAGTTCCAAAGTATTTCTACGGAGAAAAGTGATCACTGTTTAATGAAAAATGTTTTGTGTATAAATGGACAAGATTGCTCTTCTTCTTAGATCAATGGCTGAGAATTCTTACTGGGCACTAAGAACCCAGTCAGCATCTTTGGGAGATGAACTAGAAATCATCCACTTATCAGTTTCCTATGGTACTTTTATTGTACTTTTTAAATTTCAGCTATAAAACCATAAGATTTGTGGTTTCCATTCCCCATTCTGCTGCCCTTAAAATACTTTTGGATTACAATTTAAACAATCCTTTCCCAGCCTGGTCTTTGGCTAGAAGATGAGGAAAACTTTACCTCAGGGGTTTTCCTTTTGTAAATGTTTCCAAAACTTTTAACATCTACCTTGCTCCATTACTCATTGAAAGAAGAGGTTGGATTATGTTGGGGCATATAAAGTGAAAGATTGGGACATTGTAAGTGAAAGGGAATATTTTGGGGCGGTGATGAGCAATTGAAGAAGAATTATTCACCAATCTTCCCAACTAAAAAAAAAATGAGAGCCTTTCTTATATTGCCATTGACATCAGCAAACATAGTTACGGGAACAATAGTTTTCTTTAACACTATACATTTTTCCACAATTAGAAGCAATTTTAAGGGACACATATGACAAGCATTTTGAAGAAGGACAGTTCAAGTGGTGAATCACTGACTTCCTCTTCAGTTCAATAAAAAACATATTGTAAATCAGTGAGAGTGTTTGCTCTGGAAGCCATTCACTTCTCTTCTAAACTGTAGACCCCCCATTGAAAGAATATTGGCAGTTCAACCCTGTTGTTTATTAGTATGTACTTCCTTATGTAGTAATACTGTACTGTATGCCTGTAAGATCAGACAGTGTACATCAAAAGCTGCCACTCCTAAAGTTTCTGAAGCAATCCATCTGCTTCCGCAGTATTAGATAGCTCTTTGTTTAATTTCCTTACTGAGTCACTTCCTTTTTGCTGAGAGAGCTATGTGCTGTCCTTGCACTCCACTCTTAGAGGTCTCGGCTACTGAAATTTCAATTTCAGTAGGCAAAGGAGGGACATTAGTTAACAGCTGTTGTACATGCATCATGAAGTACACATTAGCATGTTATCAGTCCTTTTGGGGCTGACATACACATCCAAACTTCTGAATGTGGTCCTTTCAGATTTCTCTCCTGAGGAAAAGATTGCAGGAATCTGTATAAGAGCAAACATTTCCAACCCCATACCATACTGTGAAATGCTCCAAGTATACACAGGATTTTTATATACTTGGATTTAGGAGTGTAGCCCTTAGACAAATCTAGTGTATTTAATTTTATTATTTTATTTATCACATTTTGAACATCTCAAAATTCTCACAAAGGAACTGTGGGCAGTGTACAATAAAATATGGTATAGTTGTACCCTCCATCTATAATTGTAATTTAGTTCAAAGGCGGAAGAGTTGGATGCAACTAATACACTGTGTGCACAATTATTAGGCAAGCTGTATTTTGGAGGATTAATTTTATTATTGAACAACTACTGGGCTCTCGGTCAATCCAAAATCTTAATAAACCTCAAACCTGAATATTTAAGAAAGTAAAAGTGAAGTTATGGCTTTCGTAAGAGAATATCTATGTGTGCACAATTATTGGGCAACTATTAGTGTGCAGAATTATTATGCAACTAAATGAAAAATGAAAATTTTCCCATCTCACTCATTTATGTTCAGCTGTTAAAGTGAGAATAATAAACAAACAACTCAAAATTTACGAATAAACATTTCTGACAGTTCAAAATAACAATCAGTGACCAATATAGCAACCATTCTTTTCAATA
>QLTV01001802.1:2942754-2965838 GCA_003457575.1 Thermophis baileyi | reverse complement strand
AATCTTCAGATCTTCAGCCGCCACGCCTGGAGGCCGGTTCCAGATTTTTCCACAGGACAAGGACGGAGCAACACAAGCCATGTCCACGCCGAACGAAGACTCCAGAGAGACTGAATCGCGCAGGCCCAGTATGGCGGCCCACGAGGGAGCTCGAACGAATCCGACCGGGGCCAGAGGACCGGGAGATCGAATCTTCAGCCTCCACGCCTGGAGGCCGGTTCCAGATTTTTCCACAGGACGAGGACGGAGCAACACAAGCCATGTCCACGCCGAACGAAGACTCCAGAGAGACTGAATCGCGCAGGCCCAGTAGGACTTTACGGCGGCCCGCCTATTTGCGCGACTACGTCACCCACACTAATACCGGATTGGACAATTGCTGAACTAAGAGGGGAGGGGTGTTGTGTTCCGACTTAACAAGCAGGTATTTGCATACCCGCCGCTGATTGGGTTAAATCAGTGGCGGGGAGTTTGAAGCATTGTCACTGGCCAAGCTGGCTGCGGGGAGCTCCATAAAGGCGGCTTCCCTGCCGCCAGCCGCCAGTCTGCAGTAGTTAGTGCTAGCCGTTATTAAAGTGCTGAACGGGTCTTTTTCGTCTTGGCTGTTATTCCCGCGCCTATCTAACAACAGTGATTTGGATTATCCTGCCTTTATTTAAAATAATTGTAGATTTTAGCTTTCAGGATTGAATTCTTCCAAGTCAGTTCCTAAGGTATTTGTGCACAGTATAAAATCAGTATAATTTTAAAATCATAAAGTACAATAAAAAGAAGTGTGGGGTTAATTTAAAGAACAAGAAATAATGAGAAGACTAAAATCATACAAGTAAAACTAAATTACAATAGCAGAGCCTGGACTTCAATCTGCTTAAATTCAAATATACTGGAACAGTTATAGTGGTTGAGCATTATGTATTTCAGCATAATGTGTGATGATCTGTTCACACCTGCACATCAACACTTGTTCTAGCGTTGAGTCGTGAGGTAATGATGTGAGCATTACACTCCCAAGTATGTGAAATGACTGAAAATTTTGAAATCTATGGCTATAATTCAACTCTGTGCTTGTTCTAAAAATGCAGTTACGTTAGTAGACTTTTTATTGATTTATTTATTTATTTCAGTGAACAAAATAGATAAAAATGTGTCTTCTTGGTAAGCCTCCAGCTGTTAAAGCCATCAGCACAAATTTATACAGCAAGTTTTAAATTAAAATTTTATTAAAATTTAACAATTAAAATTGTTTAGTGAATGACATAGCATTGACTGAGAACCCATGATTAAAAAAAAACAAAAAACCAAAACCAGCCAGTTTGTTTCATTTTATTGAGGAACAGTTCCAAATCCTGATCACTTTATAGGCACCGAGAGTTAAGGAGCTATAAAACCTTCACTTCAGACCAGGTCAAATCTCCATTTAAGTGATATAAACTTCACTTGTCTGAATTGAGCAGTTAACTGGAAGGATGAAGACCAAGTTTATAAAACATAGTCCCCCCCCCCCATCGCCAACATTATTTCAGTGGGATTCACCAGGCAGGTGAATTGGATTGTATTTATTTAGTGCCTCTTTCTAAGACATATATCCCACCTTCCCCTCTCCTTCACACACAAGAGCTCAAGATAGGAAACATGGGGATCTCCATTTATTTTAACCTCAAAGCAGCATCTCTATTTGTTAAGTTGGGCTGTGCGAATGTGAAAAGCCCCAAGTCAATTAGTGTGCTTCTCTTAAGGTAAATTTCAGGATGTGTTTCCTAGTCCTAATACAAGACTTCATGCACTACCCCACCAGGGGTGGGTTCCACTTACCTTCCCTACCGGTTCGCATCGCGACGGAAGTGCCGTCACGTCATGCAAAAGACCTGGAAATGACCCTCTGTACATGCACAGAAGCCTTTGCGCATGTGCAAAGGGTTTTTTTTTTTTGCAAGCTGCGGCGACCGGAGGACCGGTTCTGGAGTGTGGACCGCCGGTCATCGCTGCTGGTTCTGCGAGCGGTGGTAAATTTCTGCTACCGGTTCTAATGAACCGGTCCGAACCGGCAGCAACTCACCACTGTACCCCACGTAGGCTCTTTGTAATGTTGGGCAGCACTGCTATATACAGCAGCAACAGCAATTTGATTTTTTAAACTCATAAAATTGATAAATTACAATTTTAATTCTTAAATTTGAACAGAAATGGGATTCTCCCCTCCCCCTTTGCCTGGCAATCACAAACACCTTAGTTTAGTAAAGGACTATCGGGCCACTGAGTCTAATCCTTGTTCATTGCAGGAATTCAAATTTTAGACAATCCAGATAGATGGCTGTCTATCTGCCAGGGGTGCATTTAATGAAGGACTTCACTACTTCCCCCTCCCCCAGGAGAACTACAGAGATAAATTATTCTTACTGAATAGCAGTAAGCACTTTCAGAAGTGCTATTATATCCCCACACACACACACACACACACTTTCTCTTTTTAGGATTATAGATTCCTTGTTCCTTCCATTTCTCTTTGTACAACTTTTTTATAATCCCCAGACAATCCAGGTTGCTCTTGTCAGAATTTGTTGCAACTTGTCCGACTCCTTAAAACATGGTTCTCAGAACAGAACCGAGTATGCAAGTGGAGTCTAACTGATGCAGAATAAAAATGGAACATTTGCTTCCTTGACATTTTGAAACTGTACTTTATCGATGGAGCTTAAAATTGTGATGGTTTTCTTTACAGCCACATCACCCTGCTGAGCAATCAATTTGTAATCAGTGACTATTCCAAGATATTTTTGACAAGTAAAACTAGTAACTGACATTCTTTACCTGGATGTTTTCTATGTGAAGAATCTGCATGGTCTGTGTTACATTTCATTGTTACATCTAACATGCTTTCCTATCTATCGAGATTTTCAATTTCATTTCTGTCTTCTAGGTTCTTAGCTATCCTACCTAGTTTGATATAAATTGAAAAAACTAATGTGTATTTCTCTTCTTTATTAATAAAGAAGTGTAGGAAGTTAGCACCCACCCCTCTCCTAGGAAAATGAAATATTCTAGGAAATATTAAAAAGGCAGAATATTATATTTTCCCTAAAGGAGAAACATGTTTCTAAAGACAAACTGAGAGCCTCAGCTCCCTGCCACCCCCCCCCCAGCAGATATTTTGGTGCCAACCTATGTGCAAGACAAAGGCTGGGCCAGCTTATCTACAACACAAAATAGCAATAGCAGTTAGACTTATATACCGCTTCATAGTGCTTTACAGCCCTCTCTAAGCGGTTTACAGAGTTAGCATATTGCCCCCAACAATCTGGGTCCTCATTTTACCCACCTCAGAAGGATGGAAGGCTGAGTCAACCTTGAGCCGGTGAGATTTGAACCGCCGAACTGCAGCTAGCAGTCAGCTGAAGTAGCCTGCAGTGCTGCACTCTAAATACATGGCTCTCAGAACATGAAACCTCACTCAAGATCCAAACCAGGACAAAGCCATTGAGCCATAGTAGGAATTGCCCAAAGTCCTTTCATTACATTATCATCCAGCAAGAGTCAACCAAGCCTGGGACTCAAAAGACAAACTACAAAGTTACCCCTGCATGGCCCCATGGGAGTCTGACAAACAATCAGAATGCAAGCTCAAATTCAAAGCCCAACAGAGGATATAAATCTCTCTCTCTCTCTCTCTCTCAATCTCTCTCTCTCTCTCTCTCTCTCTCTCTCTCTCTCTCTCTCTCTCTCTCTCTCTCTCTCTCTCTCTCTCTCCCTCTCTCTCTCTCTCTCTCTCTCTCTCTCTCTTCCATGTGCTTTTTTGCCCAGGACCTCAAAACCATGTGGTCCTGTCCACCATTAAACCATCTTTCCAAGCAGTCTCCATGTTTCCAGTGTCTTTCTTCCCACTTGGAACTGAACCCAGATGGACATTTCTTCCAACAGAGGGCAAAGAATACAGGGCTCAGGTTTAAGTCCTATGTGAAATTAATGTCACTGATACTGTCATTTCCTTCTCTTTGGGGCAAAGTTCAGTATCGTTCCTTTTGCAGAATCTGCATAGTTCTACTCCTGAAATATATGGGAACTTTTTTTATCCCCTAGGGGTCCAGGAATGGTGTCTATTGGGAGGCTCTGAAATCCAGTCCAAGAAAAGCTAGCTCTTTTGTGCCACATTGGTTCCCCTTCCATCTCTACCCTTTGGCTTTTTTCTGTATTCTGCGGGTTTATTGGTTTTCCTATTCTTGCACAAAGGGCTTCCTGAATCCAATGTAATAATACTTCATTTCCCCCATAAACTAGTGGCTGGATAAGTTCACCTTGTCTTTTAGGAGGCAATCAGATTATACTTGTAGTATATTTAGTAAGGGGGGAGGAGAAATCAGGGTACATGCAGATGGCAGTGATTCTTTCCATTTCTGTGTTCTTCTAATGACCAGAAGAAAGAAAATAAACTGTTCCCCCTTGAGTTCCTTCACAAATCCTAGTTAATATATTTTCTCTGCCAATCTGTTTTCTGAAACATTCTCTGAAGCTGAATTCCTTACATAGCGTCACCCAAATCAGCAAGCAGCTAATGGACATTCAACAGGAGTCAAGATCAGCCACCACCTTGGCTCCTTTCTTTCTCCTCTTTCCTTAGTCCAACTTCCATGCCAAATTACTGTATGTTATCTTAGTTCACTTACTAAGTAACTGTCATTGGCCAGGATTCAGATGATCACTCCTACAAAGAGACTTGAGCAGAACTTGTAAAATTCCAGCCTCAGGAAACACAAAGTCGGGGATCACTTGCAAATAATCAAACACAGCTGCCGCAGTCAGATGATGATAATGTAAGGCCATCTAGACCCACACCCAGTGAGTAGAATGAAGAGCAAATATATTCTATAAGGTTCTTTGCCAAGCACGGGAATAAAAGCAGCCTGATTTAAGAGGCAGCCCTGACCCCTGATCCTTTATTAGTGATATGAAATTCTGACCTCTGAATTGTCTGACAACCCTGGCCTGGATCTCTGAACTTGGATATGGATTTTGACTAGTCATCTTTCTGTTAAAAGAAAAACCACTCAGGCAAGATTTTTTCAGAAGCTCTGTTATGGTTTTTATTCCTTGTCTGTTGTTACTTCCTAAACCTCAAGTAAAAAGCTTTCATAGCAACTCTGTGTCAAGTGCATAATTGTAACCAAATACAGGATAGTAACTGTGGCCTGCCTTATTCCTGTTTATTGAAAAATAGTTTGGAATGGTTTGAACTACAATGTGAATTTATGCTGAATCTACTGTCTTTGAGCACAGTGGTGTTTTAATGACAGGCTTGGGGTTGAATTACTATGATTCACTGCAGTAACTAAAACCAAGCCATAGAAATAGGCTGCTGTATCATTACCACAGGAAAACTGACTTTTAAACTCAAATGATACACAGGACTGTAACTATTTGGGTTACTATCACATTTTGTCAGGTGACTCAGTAGATTCCCTTTGATTCACTGCATTCACTGAACATGTTTACCAAATAATGTTTTGATGGTACAGGGAATCCTCAACTTATGACCATAATTAGCAATAGCAATAGCAGTTAGACTTATATACCGCTTCATAGTGCTTTACAGCCCTCTCTAAGCGGTTTACAGAGTTAGCATATTGCCCCCAACAATCTGAGTCCTCATTTTACCCACCTCGGAAGGATGGAAGGCTGAGTCAACCTTGAGCCGGTGAGATTTGAACCGCCGAACTGCAGCTAGCAGTTGAAGTAGCCTGCAGTGCTGCACTCTAACCACTCTAACCACTGCGCCACCTCGGCTCTAATTGAGCCCAAATTTTTTATTGTAAGTCATTGTAGTTGTTAAGTGAGACACCCACCTGATTATCTTCCTCAATGACCACAATCTGAGCTTTCCCCATTGCAGTTGTTAAGCAACAGCATAGGATGTTAATCATGCAGGGGTGCCTCGGGGAATGGGGAAATCCTGGTGCTCACCAGCCCACAGAAACCTATTGTAGCTGGAAAGCCTCAGCCAGCTAGGCCTAGCAATGCATGGGCTTCCTGCTTTCCTCCGCACTCTCAAGACACTTGACTTTACTCAAGCTTGCCTCAGAAAACCATATTTAATCATACCATATATTTTTTTCTAGCCACAGAAGGTTTCAATCTAATATTAGAAAGGGGGAAATGGGAACAGAGGAGAATTCCATAAGAAACTTATTATTCAGATGGGGAATTTCCATGGATTGGGTTAGACTCACATAGTGAAATTTTCCTAGGTGTGTTCAAAAGGCCATGAAGGCTTTCAAATTTAATTCAGGTAATAAACAAGACATATTTATATACTATATGCTAGAGCAGAATCCACTTCATGCATTCAGGTAGCATTCTTTGATTATAGACATGTGCAACAGACATGTTTATCAAAGTGAATGCTAGGAAACTATCTCAACACTTTGATTGGAGGCTTAAAGTCACAGGTCTTGCTCTTCCGTGTTGTAGCACTGTTTCACTTTAGTGATCAGAATTTAGGCAGCTCCACAAAGTATATGTCACTTAGGACAACCTTTCTGTGTTTTCAGAGAGAGAGTGGGGGGGGGAGAGCAAGAGAGAAATATTTTGTTCTCTACCATTGCCTTCAAGAATCACTCAGATTTTCAACAGAGCTTCTCAGATGGAAACACAGCTATTACAATATACAGATTTTTTTTTTGCATAAAATAAGTGTTACTGGTCTTAAAAAGAGACACGGAGAGGCCATCACTTCCATTTAATCATACCAAACAAGCTCTTTAAACAATTTGTTCTGAAATTCTTCTAATTAGAGCATGCCCTCCAAGTAATGCTCTGATCTGATTTACCAGTAGGTATAAATTAGGGACATTATATAATTAGCCCAAAGACCACAAATGAAAGAACAGCTGGGTGGCTTGGAGGGGAAGCAAATAAACAGTTCCCTTGTGGCTCCTTAGCTGGTATTCTTACTACTGTGACAAAAAAAGAAGAGGGCATCTATTTTAATTAGTCCACAAACAAAACATTTTATATTTTTCCCAGTGTTATCTTTAGTTATTCCTAGGCTGCTGATGCTCATTCCATATTCATTGTTCTGATTACAGTTCCTTCCTTCTGAGCTTTCATTTCCAACATGTGGCATGCTTGATTGGTTTGGAGGAGACACAAGCCACATGGATTTAAAATTTGTTATTGCCTCTTCGTATAAAATTTAATTTGTAAGATGATGAGATACACCAAATATAATAAAAGTACAGAAGCCTTGTCAAGTTACATTTTTCTCATATTATGGGGTCTCCTGCTTGAGCAGAGGGTTGGACTAGAAGACCTCCAAGGTCCCTTCCAACTCTGTAACTTTTCATTCATTCATTCATTCATTCATTTAATTTCTATAGCTTCCCAACTCAACCAAGTGACTCTGGGTGGTTTACACTATACTAATACTATACTATTACACACAGAGAGAGACACGCACACAGACACACACACAATATGTGTATAGGCTTTTTCTACAGCATTTTTAAAACTCCCAACTTTTAGAGTTGTAATTTACAACTTTACACAATGAGAAAAAACAACCAAACAAAAAAGAACCTAACCTATGACTGATTTGCAGAAGGAACAAATGAATGCCAGAGAATAACCTAGGAACTACAACCACTGAAAAAAACCATTCTCTTAAAATATGATTTTAAAAATGAAATGCAATACAAAATAAAGCCAAACATTGGAACCAAAAGTGTGAGAGGAAGAGATGGGAAAGAACTAAAGTTGGATAAGCAAATTAATCAATGGCTTGAATGAGACCTAAAACTAAAAACCATGAACTAAAAAGACGATAATCCATTTCTTGCAAGAAATATTTGTTGTCATTTGTAAAACCACTAAAAAAGAGTCTTGAGGAAAAACTGTGACTTTAGTGATAACAAATATCTATATATATATATACATATTTCACTCTATACATATTAATTCCATCCAGTATGACTGGGTTAGTAATTGCAAGATTCACTTTAATTTAAGGATACATTGCTGATAATTGAATCCAATACTTATCTTTTTTCTAACTTCCTAACAAGCACAAGGGAAAATTAGAAATTTAGACTCGGGATTGGCAATTAGAAGTCTACCTTTACAAAAAGTATGTTGTGCAAAGAAAAAGTACAAGCCACATTGATTTAAAATTACTGCCTCTTTGTATAAAATTTAATTTGTAAGATGTTGAGGTACACCAAATATATAGGTATATGTATGCAACTACATGGAATGTCTTATCAATAAACACTGTTTTGTTCCCTCCCATGAACATGTTGGGTCTGCTTGCACATCTTTAACAATTCTGTTTTGTATTCCAGGATTTTTCTAAAGAATTTTGCCATGAAGGCTTTCCCATCTTCTGGTTCCTGATTCTTTTATATAAGCATCTATCTAATCAGTCTAACTGCATCCCAAACCCTTGACATTTCTGTGAATTGCACACCGTGATCTATGAATGTGGATCACAGTGTGCAACATGGCAAGGGGAAGTACACTGAGGAATGTAAAAATACAAAAGGTAAATACCTCATCCAGATATATGTATTCTATCTATAAAACATTTATTAAACAAAGAAAACACAATGTTATGTGGTCTTCGCTTTCCTGATTGTAAATCTTCATTGCAGGGTCAATTATTATGTTTAGGCAATACCAGAAAGGGATAACAATTTTGAGACCACCCAACACCTTAAGAATTTTAAGAGGCACACAATTAAAAGAGCAAAAAAACAGCATAAATAAAAATAAACAGCAAAATAACAACCAAATGAAAGAATATATACTCCCAATTTAAAAAAAAACCATGAGGGTCTCTACTAAACTTTTAATGATTTTCTGAATATCATTATCTCTTGGAAGATGTCCTTCCATTGTTCATCCTATTAAAAATTCATTATGATCATGATAAAAGAAAGGAAGCACCATTCACCAATGAATACATATAATTTTATCGGTTGAATCTATGAAGTAAAACATGTTAGAGTATAAGAAGAATGTCCTTAATATGAATAACAGATATTTAAATCCATTCTTCTAATATGTTGCTAAGTAATTTCAGTAGATACATTTGTTTTTGAGTAA
This sequence comes from Thermophis baileyi, assembly GCA_003457575.1. Taxonomy (NCBI): domain Eukaryota; kingdom Metazoa; phylum Chordata; class Lepidosauria; order Squamata; family Dipsadidae; genus Thermophis; species Thermophis baileyi. The sequence continues at coordinate 2,956,748 of QLTV01001802.1, read as the reverse complement.
ATAATCCTTTCAAAGAAATCATTCTTCCTTCATATATTTATTTTGCAATTGGATATTTCCCAGTAATGCATGTGAAGCACAAATGAATCGTCAGCTTATAGCCTTGCAAATGTATTATATCATCGTCTTCTTTTACGTTAATATCATCCCCTTTGGGTACCGTACTAAAAACAAGTGTTCCTCCATCCCCTACATTATGTATAATGCTATATTTGCAAACCAGATTCTAACCAAAACTCAATTTCTTGCCTCTGCAGGAATGTGTAAAATACCACCAAGCACAGTTTCATCAAAAGTTTATTGAATTTCTTAAGCCTGTATAAAAGTGCACTTTATTCCCCCCCCCCACCGTATCATAGAGTAATGGTCACAGCTTGACATTTTCTTCAGAAATTTCTTGCAAAAGGGTGGTACTGGTGACAAAAATGCTCAGAACAGATTCCCATATGTTGGACAGCATCAGGTTGCGCAACATAATAATTGCTAGCACATAAAGTGCCTTTAAGCATTTGAACATTTGTAAGAGTGCATGCTATTCAGAAGCTCGGCATGTATATAGATTACTTACGTAGTGTGCTACAGTGAAAGCATTTATAGCACCGTGTGTTTCAATATCCCACATTGTGTTCACAATTCGTTAAAGTGTGATGACTAAAGCAGCTAAGAGAAGCTCCAGTTGCCAGAACAGCTGGGATTTGTATGCTGCATTTTATCTCATCCAAACAGGTTTTTTTCCCCTACTTCTTCATTTTAAACTAAAGAAAGTAGGTATTACGAGATGTGGTTTCAAATCTATTCAAGAATGAAAGTATTCTTCTCCCATCAGGCAATAGTGTCAGTGTGCAAAGAGAAGAATCCAAGACCTGTACAATAAAAAGTATCCAGTGACTGATTGACAGGAAGAAGGCATCAATTCACTTCCTGATTGGATCAGAAGCCAAATCTGCTTAATGCCCTGAGCTTCCGCAAAAGGCTGGAACTTCTTCACTCCACCCCTCCAGCTCCGAATCATCTTGGCTATGAAAAGTTCTGTTGTTGAGACCTCCACGATGACCCCTTTCTTAATAAGAACATTTACCAAAATTTTATATGAAGTTTAATAATAATAATAGTAACAACAACAACAACATTTGCCAAGACTTTATATGAAGTTTATGAAATTCATGTATTTCCCTTATAAAATTTATTCAAAAGTGTGTGTGGTGGGGGAGGCTTGTTCCATGTTCCCTATAGGAATCTACATGAGCAAGTAGTATTTTAGAATACCATTCCAAGGAGATCTGCCTAGCTCTCCAAACTGCTTGTTTCTAAATGGTTGATGAAAATCAGTGAGGATAACTAACCAGTGGAACAGCTTGCCGTCAGAAATTGTGGGGGCTTCATCACTGGGGATTTTTAAGAAGAGACTAGACCAGGGGTCAGCAACCCGCGGCTCTGGAGCCGCAAGCGGCTCCATGGGCCCTCTGCTGTGGCTCCCGGTCTCCCTGGATGGCCCCGCCCTTCACCCTCCCCTCCCTCACCTGGCCTGAAAAGGTAAGGGTGACGGCGGGAATGGAGAAGCAGCCGGGACTGATTCTTTGGTGCTGGTTGAGGAACGATTGGCACCCCCGGTGGAGGCTTCCCTTTGGGCAACCCTCCTCCCTCTCTTGCAACTCCCTGGCTGGCTTGGCGGGGCAGGAGGGTGTGCACGTGCCGGGAGACCCTCCTCAAGTGAGCACCAAAGTGCAGCAAAGCACAGCAAAGGCGCGCGTGGAGGGCGGGAAGCCCCTTGCTTAAGGAAGGTCTTTGGACGCGGCTTCACTCCTGCCCTAAGGATCTGGTCATCACCTTGCCGTGTCCAACCCCCCACCTCTTTGGCCGAGCGGGGAGGAAGTAAGCTCCAGCCTGAAGCGGCAGGAAGCGAAGGCTGCCTTACGCGCAAATGTGGCGCGAAAACAGTTACAGGGCCGCTTCGCTCATGCACTAAGGCTCCAGCAACCCTCCTCCCACTCCCCTTCCTTCTCCTCTCATGCAGGGGGGGCACAGCAAGGCAATGATGGAGCCTTAGGGCAGGAGAGAAGCTGCGTCAAAAGACCTTCCTTAAGTGAGCGGCCGCCTGCCCTCCGCGCGCAACTTTGCTGCGCTTTGCTGCGCTTTGGCGCTCACTTGAGGAGGGTCTCCCCATGTGCGTGCACCCTCCTGGCCCCGCCACAGCCAGCCAGGGAGTCGGGAGAAGGGGAGGAGGGTCGCCCGAAGGGAAGTCTCTGCAGGGGGTGGCGATCGTTCCTCATCAGAGAGAGAGAGAAGGGGGGAGAGAGAGAGGGAGAAAGAGAGATGGGAGAAAGAGATGGGAGAAAGAGAGAGATGAGGGAGGGAGAGGGAGGGAGGGAGAGATAATGAGAGCAATGAGAGAGGGAGGGAGAAATAGAGAGATGGCAGAGGGAGAGAGAAAGAGATGACAGGGGGAGGAAGGGAGAGATAGAGAGAGATGGGGAGAGGGAGAGGGAGGGAGAGAGATGGCAGAGGGAGAAAGAGAGATGGAGAGAGAGAGAAAGACAGAGAAAAGAAAACAGAGAGCCACAAAAGCTGGGTAGGCATGGCTGGGGGGGTCATGTGACTCAATGGGAGTGAGTGACATTGAGTTGGCCACGCCCACCCAGGTTTTGTGGCTCCCAGTGTTTTGTTTTATCTGGGAAACGGGTCCAAATGGCTCTTTGAGTGTTTAAGGTTGCCGACCCCTGGACTAGACAGCCACTTATCTAAAATAGTATGCTTGAGCAGGGGGTTGGACCTCCAAGGTCCCTTCCAGCTTTATTCTATTCTAAATAAGTAACCTAAGTACTCAAGAAGGGATGTTTTGCATAGTTACTGGCTTCATTATTTATTCTGTTTTCTATCATTTCATGAGCCGACTATCTCCGATGTTTTATTGTTCCTGATTTTTTTATTAATAAGATGACAGATTTGATTTTTTTTTAAAGTATATTCCGTGGGAGGAAAAAAAAATAGGTTGCATATTTTTTTCTTTTCTCAGTTTGATTCTACCTTATTCATTAGTCCTAAGAGAAACTTAGGCAGAAGAACATTTCTAAATGGTAGAAATATCTAGCAAGATTTTGTTTATCAATGTTTGTATTTTATCCATGGCTTTTCAACAACAATAAACTAATAAAGCAACAAAACAATAACAATAAGGAAGGACAAATTTATGCTTATGTATCTATAAGTGTGTGTGTGTGTGTGTGTGTGTGTGTGTGTGTGTGTGTTTAAAATACAATTTAAACCCTGCCCAGACAAAATCATATTCCTCAGTTAAAGGTTGAGTGAAAATATTTGTTCAGGTTAGGGTCCCAGAAACAAAATATAGCTGCTTCCCAACAAATCAGAAAGCTCTTTGCCATTATATTACAAATTCAGTAAGTCTGAAAATTTCGTACACTGATAAATTCAAGACTTAGGTATATAATTCAACACCACATTAACCATTTATACATAATAGCTCAGATCTCATTAACAGCAATGTAATTATTAAAACAGGACATAGAACAAGCCCAGATTATATGTGTCAGAGTCACCTTATATATTTATATTACATATACAGCATGAAACATTTGATTAATTTTCATCATTCACTGATTTTTTATGAATAACATCAAAAGGGATATTTTTATTAATTACACATCCTTAAAACACAAGAAAACTGATTTGTTTAAATAGGATTATTCAACTCTGTATTCAAAACTTTTTGCAAATTATCACTATCTATATAAGTTATATTCTTTCTATACCTGTCTACAGAAATAAACTGTCAGTTCAAAAACCTTTTCCAATACACTTAATTTAGGTGTTTCAGAAGAATCAGACCCAAACTGAAAAAATCAAAGGTTAATTGAATAACATAGTCATTCAGCAGGAATTGATGTGTCTTAAGCACCTAAATGTTTCCCCTTTTAGCTAAAAATAAATTATTTACCCAGAATTAAAGGCTGAACATCTTTTGAAAGATATAACCTAAATTTAGCCCCAGTTCACATGAAAAAATAGTGATTAAGATATTACACTTTTTAAAAAAACAACAACCATGAATTTAGTATATTTCTGCGATACAGGTGAAACTTTTCCCTTTTCTTTGGAATGCAATTAATGTAAAGCATACAATAAATTCATATCATTTCCCCCAAATAAAATAACAAATGATGCAAATAAATAAGACAATAACATGTTGTACTGCATAAACAAAACCTCCAGTTGAGGAAACATAAGAACAATTCCCAGAAATAAAATCTTTTGAAATTTAAGATATCCAAATTGAACCTTTGCTTAGTAATTATTGACTGTGAAAAAATTAACATAATTGTTTTGTTTCCTTCAGTGGAAGAATAAGTAAAGAAGGATAGTAGGCTGAAAAAAATAATAAAGTACTCCTGACAGTATCAGAAAAGTTAATGATTTGGTATTTCCAGTGATTGTGTGTTGCTATGAAAGAGCAAGATAAACGTGAAGAGTAAGACAGAAGATTGATTATTTCAAATTATGGATCTGAGGATGGTTGCTAGGAGTACTGTGAACTACAAAAATAACCTATCAGTTTGGGCTAAATAAAATTTCATTGTTCCAAAGGCAAAGATCAGCAAGAAGAAAATCACATATTTAGGGCATATGATGCAAGCAAGGGTTCAATCAGAAAACATGATTATACTTGGCAAAGTTGAAGAGAATAGAAAGGGAAAACAGTGGATAAAGTAAATGGACAGGATCCAGGAGTTTATATTTTCAGTCCTTCAGACTTGCAAGATTCTGTTAATGTAGCCTTACAATAAAGTAAGATTAGCTCATCTGGTTGTATTTCCTGTATGATTTACCTGGGAAGACTGATATTAATCTTACAAGTCTGAAAATACAAATCTACCCATTTCTTTTTACAGCCTATCAGTTTGGGTGGCCCTTCTTAATTTTTTTTTCCTGTGACCATTAAGAAACTGCAGGCTCTTTCCTCTTGTCAGATTTTTCTCTCTAGACTACATGTCTTCTTTTTGTCCCTCAAGGTCATTCTCACATATCATTACAGCTGTTTCCCTTGATCCTATTCTCCAACCTTCTTTCTGCCTTTCTTTAGAACAGCCTTTATTATTCTCAACAGGCCCTCATACATGGCTCACTCACAAGCAGGCTTCACCAAGGTAACTTCTAAAACACAATCATCTATAAAACAAAGGCTGCAACTTGAATACCAAATTTCGTACCTTGTTCAGAAAGATAAGAGCATAAGACAATGAAATGCTGAACCACAAAGAACATAAGTCAAGAATTTAGCACAAAGTCCTGGCTAAAAACATTTACCTGGACTTCTCTTTTCCAGGAATTCCACATTTTAATCAGAGGCATGAGAAGAGTAGCACTCTTATGTTTTCCCCTTGAGTTCTGCATCTGTATTAAAATTCCCAAACCATTGGTGTCTCTTTTAATCCTTGAATATTCAGATTAGCCTTAGCTAAAATAAAAAGCTAGTGAAGTGTGGTATGACACAAAAACATAATAGAACATTGCACAATCCCTCTGGTTAGGCTGTGTAACCAGAAATAAATGGCTGATCAGTTTCTACATTGCAGAAACATTTTTATCCAGAAGCACGACAAAATATCCAGACAAACATTGTTTTTGAGAAGAAAAAAAATGTTTCTTTGTCAGTAGGAACAGAAGATGCTCAGGTCAATTATGAAACAGCCCAGAGCTTGAGTAGATCTATTGAGTTTGGAATTTTATTATCTTGAGAGCAAAGTAATGCTCATCTTTTGTAAAATGTTATTCAGAAACATATACCGGTATGTATCTCTGTATTATATTTGCCAATCTGGAGGATTCTGGAACTAAAACAGTATAGGGGGTGTGACTGCAACACCATCAGGCTCATGTGTGAAGCTGAAATTATGACTAATTCTCAGATTATTATGTGTGCAGGGAGTACACTTACCCGGCCTTAGCAACACTCATACAAACATGCATCAAACAAAAGGACAAGTAAAGAAAGAAGAAATGAAAGGAGAGGGAGCAAGCAAATATTTGTGGCCCATAAATATAATAGAATTCATTTTCAATTGATAATAAAAACCCACTAAATGTTGATGCTAATTTGACAGAAAAATCATGTGCTTCCTGACATCTGGTGCCTTCTTGTGGCTGTTCTTCTGACTATTAATTGCTGCCAGTCTACAAAACAACGTTCTGTGTTATAATCACATTTCTTCTAAGATTCAGAGACACAAGAGCATTATGCTTCATATACAAAGAACACTGGTGGTGGTGGGGATACATCTTTCATGTTTTCTCCCAAAGAAACTGCTTGTTTCATTTTAATATTTGGTCATCTTGTTTTGCATTTTGTCCTGAAGTTTGTCATGGCCTGGAAACAGCTTGCAAACATTTTAAGCTTCAGCTATTCTCATATAAGGCTTTCTTTAAGCAACCTCTATGGCCGTATATGCCTCTATTATAAGAGAGATCTATGGCCAGAAATGCTGAAAACTTTTGCCTGTGGGAGAGGAGGCCCAGGCAGGATTCCATGGGGTAATTAGTTAGGGATGGTGCAGGACAGTGGTGGTATTCAGTCGGTTCTCTCCGGAATGCGCGAACCGGTAGCGGCGACTGCGGGAGGCTCCGCCCACCCGCCCTGACATAACGTGCGGCCTTCTGTGTTTGCGCAGAAGACTGTGTGCATGCGTAGACAAGGCACGTGCGAGTGTAACGATCGCGCGTGCACTCACATTTGTGAACCGGTAGGGAAGGTAAGTGAATCCCACCTCTGGTGCAGGACTTTGGATAGTTTTAGCCACAGGACTTGTTCTCTGAATTTATTTATGTATTTATGTATTTTTATATGTATTTATTTATTATATTTAGTCCTATTTAAAATAAATAGTCATTTTCCAGTTTTAAACATAGACGTAGATAAGAAAAATGGAGCAATACTTGTTACCTTTATACCCAAGCTCTCTCGGGTCTACGACAACTCGCCACTGCTGGCTTGCCGCTGCTAGCTCACCCTGGGTGACTTGCCCCAGTTGATTCAACCCGGCTGCCACACCCAGGCCAGCTCAATGTGGGAACTCACCCTGGCCAATGGAAGAGTGCCAGGGGTGAGGGGAACCTCCTACTCCTCACAGAGTTCAAGGGGTATTGGTGGGGGTGGTAAGATGGATCAAGGAGAGATGAGTGAGGGAGAGGGAGAGAGGAGGAAGAAGAGGAGGAGGAGAAGGTTCCCCTTGCCTCTGGCTTTCTCCCGCAGCAAGTTGTCCTGCAGCGAGAGAGGGAGAGAAAGAGGGAGGAAGTTCCCCTCGCCTCTGCATTCTCCCATAGCGAGTTGTCCTACTGCAAGTAGGCTGGGGTACATAAGCCAGGGTGAGTCAGCCAGGATAAGTGGCTGGGGTGAGCCTGTAGCCGTGAGCTGGCCCGGGCAAACTGGCAGTGGTGACCCAGCGGCAGCAAGTTGTCCCATTTCAAGCTCACTTAGATTACAAGTTGAGCAGGCAAATGCACAAACTATATATATTAAGTGTAATATAAAGCCCCCAAAATGGGTGCATGAAGGTTGTATGTCACCATCTTGATTTAAGTATTAATCTTATTTAATTATACTATTATTTATATGAAAAATCCACATATATGATGTTCACAAACAGAAAGACCTGCATGAAATAAGACTAATACATTCTGAATTATTCATATGTAGCAACCATTGCTGTGAGGTAAGCTTTACAAATTATACTACATATTTGGTGATCTCTGATCTTGATTGTTTTCTTGCAAACATTTTATTACCCAAACTAGGCAACATCATCAGTGCTAATCCTGATCAGACTATCAACGATGATGTTACCTAGTTGGATAATGAAACATCTGCAAGAAAACAACCAAGCTCAGAGAACACCAAGAATGTTATCCATTCAATCGTGTCCGACTTGTTGATTCTATGGGCCAGGTATCTCCTCATCTCCCAATCTTGCACTATTTATTTGAGTTTTTCTGTGTTCTTATCTGGTTTCAGCTTTGATGGTGTCCAGTCACCGTGTTGTTTGGTGGCCTGGTTTCCTCTTACTGCTAAGTCTTCCAAATACAATTGCTTTCTCTAGTGAGGGCATAAAGTACTTTTTGAAAATGTCCACCAAATGGATGGCCAGAGTGATTATTTAAATAAATTTTGAAAACAAAGGATATATTTTCCTCCCCTTAGTAATAACGGTAACTGTCACATTTAACAGAAGTCACAGAGCCTAGAGCAGTGATGGCTAACCTTTTCCGGACGGAGTGCCAAAAGCATGCACGTGTGTGCCCGAACCCCCAAAATGCAATGCATGCTCGCCCCCGCATGCGCGCGTGACCCCCCGCACATGCGCCCACGACCCCACACATGTGCGTGCGACCCCCCCCGCACGACTCCCCACATGTGCCCTGCCCCCCGCGCATGCATGGCAGAGACCCGATGGCCAGCTGGCTGGCGGGAGGCATGTGCGCATGCGCGGCAGAGCTGAACTGGGGCAACAGCTCGCGTGCCCACAGAGAGGGCGCTGCGTGCCACCTGTGGCATGCGTGCCATAGGTTCGGCATCATGGGCCTAGAGAAATGATTGCACACTGAAAGAAGGTCTATGTGCTCTTTGGCCATCTTATAATTAAATAAATGCAAGAAGACCAGACTCCACCCATGAACATTTCTCTAAAATACTCTTTTTCTTTGAAAGAATATCAAAGTATATTTCCTTTCATTAAATTGAATTCTTTCCAGAAGTATTCTAATATACTTTGTGCACACTATATGGGTGGATGCATTTATGGAAACAAATGATAACTCTGGGTAAAGTAAATGAAAGGAGAAGAAGATGCCAACAGTCCATGAGATGAACAGATAGAATACAGGAAGCTACAGGAATGCACCTGCAAGAATTGTGTAATGCAGCAAGAAACAGGGCAGTTCAGAGAGCTTTTCTCCATAGAGTCATCCAGTGGTGGGTTGCTGCCAGTTCGGACCGGTTCTCCCGTACTGGTGGCAGAAATTTGACTCCGCTCGCCAAACCGGCAGTGATGGCCGGGTGCACATGCCCCCGAACCGGTTCTCTGGTTGCCGCTCCTTGAAAGCGGCTTGCAAAGAACCATCTGCGCATATGCAGAGACTTCTGCGCAGGCGCAGAGGGTCATTTGTGTGACGTGACATGATGTGACGCACACTTCTAACGCAATGCAAACCGGTAGGGAAGGTAAGTAGAGTCATCTGGAGTGACTGGAGTGACTATGATTCAGTGGAACATAATAACAACATGAGTTATGAGAATGAGAACTGGTAAATAAAATGCAAGGTTTTTTTTTTCTGCCCAGCCTAAGTTTCAACTATGTTCGCTTTTGAAACTTCACAATAGATAGAGCTGGGCAATGGAATTTACCAATATTTACCACAAACATATTCTATGTTTTTTTTCCCCTTTTAATTTCAGAGAAACCATTGGAATGTAACTGATGTTAACATCAAAGTAGCCAGTACTTGAGGTGTGTTGGAAGAAATATCCATCTGGTTCAGTTCCAAGTGGGGAGAAAGACACTGGAAGCATGGAGGCTCATTGGAAAGATGGTTTATTGAGGGACAGGACCACATGGGTTTGAGGTCCTGGGCAGCTGGCCACATGGAGTGGAGAGTGAGAGGTATTGATACCCTCTCTTGGGCTTTGAACTTGAGCTTCCTGTTCCTGTGCAAGAATATGTATTCTATTGGCTGCTGTCAGACTCCCATGGGGCTATGCAGGGTTCATAGCTGAGGTTGTCTGAGATAGGTTTGGTTGAACCTTGCTGGATGATGCAATGTCCTTATGAAATTTTGAAATGCAGTAAGTAATGCTGCTAGATGGGTAGAGGGCTAATCCTATTATGTCTTGAGGGTCATATCTTAATCCCATCACCCTGGAGCTGAAGGTCTAATTGTCTTGTAGATAGGCTGGCCCAGTCCTGCTCAATGGGCACCAAATATCTACTGGGAGCTGCAGGGAGCTGCTCTTTGTCTTTAAAAACATGTTTCTCCTTTTCTCATCCAAATATAATATTCTACCTTTTTAATATTTCCTAGAATATTTCATTCTTCTAGGAGAGGGGTGGGTGCTAACTTTCTACAGGTGCAAGCCTTTCACCCAGGAATTAAAGCACTTCCAGGTAGGTGCCCAAAGTGGAGTGGGGGGGGGATTTACAGGGCTCCTGGCTTGTAGCCTGGAAAAATAAATTGCTGCCATTGATCAGCTCTTCCCTGCAAGGCTCTCCTGCAGGTGCCCAAATTGGGAGGGGGAGGAGAGATTTTACATTGCTACCTACTTTCAGCCTGGAAAAAAACATTGCTGCCACTGATCAGCTCTTCCCTGCAAGGCTCTCAGGAAGGCACCCAAAGTGGAGTGGGGGAATTTATCTTTGCAAAGTACTGTACTTACAAACACAATAGTTTGCAAAGTACAGTACTTAAAAAGAAGCAAAGCAGTTTTCAGAGTGCTTTCAAACAAACTGTACTGTACAGCAGTGGTGAAATCCAAAAATTCTCCCTACCGGTTCTGTGGGTGTGGATTGGTGGGCGTGGCTTGGTGGTCATGTGACCGGGTGGGCATGACCAACTTGATGTCACTCACATCACTCACTGGTAGAGCCAGGAGCTGCACATTCTGAAGCACATTCTGCCCTTCTGAAGCCCCCAACGTTTTGAGTTTCCCTCCGCCATCTGGCTTGACTGCCCAAGCGAACCTCGGAGCCTTCTCTTGCCCTGCTCTCCATCCCGGAGGGCCGTGCATCACCCCCCGCCAATCCTCCATACAAACCGCCTGCCCCATTTCTGCAAAGGCAGAGCCCCCCTGCAGGGCGATCCAAAGAGGGGAGGGGCATGCTGCAGAAAAGGCCACCTTCTACCTGGGCCCGCGTGTCTCCCGTGCAGGCTCCGTGGGGCTTGGGGCTCCAAAGCAGCCCACTGGCTTCCCACCCAGCCACCTGCCTGCTCTCTTTGCAGATCGGCAGAGCCGCTCCTAAAGGGGATAATTTTTCCCAGTCTATGAAGATTCTAATGACCGAAACAACACTAGAGTTATCATCAACTTCAGGTGGTTCATAAACGATGGGTGCTTACTGGAGGGGGGACAACTACTTGTGGGAAATCTGACAGCCCACTCTTCCCCTCCTCCCCCCCCCATACTGCAGGATCGATAATTTTCCTTCCTTAGCAATAAGTGTCACGGATCCGCCATCCAACGTGCCAAACAGGGCCCGATCCCTTCCCACGCCGGCATTAAAAGCCGTGTCATTTCGACCTCGCTTTATTCCCCTCCTGACTCAGCTTGGATCACATGGGAACAATAGCTGCCTGCCGGTCCTGTCTACAGAGCCAATGGCCGCCGCGGCTTAAGCAGCATGGGGACTCCGCTTAGAGATAGGCAGGAGTGGAAGGGGCACTCGCGGAGAGGCAAAGAGTGACTGTCCGATCACCCAACCTTTGCACAGGGCAAAGGCAAGTTCTTCCGCCTGGAAAAGACGCCGGAGGAGGGCAAGGTGAGTCACCCCGTACCTGTCACCATTGCAAAAGGCTGGAAGAAGCGTGGCAGCCCTTCCTTGACCCAGCGTACGAACAGGTGAATGTTTCGCCCCTGTGCAAGTCCTTTTTGATACTTTTTTTCCACCATTGTCCTGAAGTAGTTCCTTTGGCGCTCCGCTGTTTTCGGTGAATGGAAGTCGGTTCTCATTCTCGCTTTTTTTTTTCATTGAAAGATCGGGCCACCAAAGGTAACTCTTATGTGAGCATCCCATCCCCCGTTTGTTTTTTGGGTTATTTTCCCAGCCTGCCTTTTGCAAATTGGAGAAGAAAAATGGAATTTCAGAATAGTATTCCGGAGCTGTGGTGTTCACGGTATTTAATTAGAATGAAATACTGCCACCATTCGCTTTCATTTCACGGTGGGAGAAGGAAGAAAGCGAACGGCGGTGCTGCAGCGGTGCTCCGGGAGGGCAGGCGGACATCTGCAGCCAGCCAGGGAGGGAGGGTGTTGAGAGCAGTGGTGGTGGCCCCTTCCAAGCACAGCGCAGGCAGGTGGCCGGGTGGGAAGCCAGTGGGCTGCTTTGGAGCCTCAAGCCCCGTGGAGGAAGGCGGCCTTTTCTGCAGCATCCCCTTCTCCTGTTTGGATCGCCCTGTAGGGGGGCATTCTGCAGCATCCCCCTCCCCTGTTTGGATCGCCCTGTAGGGGGGGCTCTGCCTTTGCAGAAACAGGGCGGGCGCATGTGCAGCAGCTCCAGGACGTCCACTTGCCCTCCCGGAGCACCGCCGCCACCCCTCTCAGCCCCAGCACAGTGTCTGCATTTCCACCAAGGGCCGCCCGCTCACCCACTGGCCGGGCCAGGCTGGGCACCGACCTCGGAAGAAAAGCAGGCATGGGGGACCACCGGGAAGGCCGCGTGGATGGCAGGCAAGCATGGCAGGGCTGCGGGGAAGGGAGTAGGTTGCTAGCTCCCTTCCCCATGGCCCCGACATGCTTGCCTGCCTTCCACGTGGCCTTCCACTTGCCTGCCTTCGCAAGCTGGCCACGGGGCTACCAGGAAGGCCACATGGAAGGCAGGGAAGCATGGCAGGGCTGTGGGCCGCGGGGAAGGGAGTAGGGGAGGCAGGCTGGGATGGTGTGGGGGGGTCAGGGACAGCTAGGTAGGCCGTGACTCGCAGGTTTACCTGGCAGGCAGATCAGGGGTGCAACACTTCAGGCAGGCAAGCTGCAGAGCAGAGACTGGGCGGAGCAGGGTGAGCGAGTGGTGACTGAGGGACTGGTTCGGGGTCGTGGCCAGCCAGCCCTCACTACTGGTTCGGCAAACTAGGCCACATGTCCGCTAACAGTTCTCCCGAACTGGTAGCATTTCACCCCTGCTGTACAGTAACCAAAAATAATATTTTGAAATACTTAGAAAAGCAACCATAGAACTACAGTCCTCTCCTCCACACAGCAGAATGAGAAACAAAATCGGTGCTAGCTGCAAAATCCCTGGATCTTGTTTGGCCATGTGAACAGGGAAAAAAAAGAAAAAAACAGCCGACCATATGGGCTTCTGGAAATTGCCTGTCATAACCCTGAATGACAAAGGGAAGTCACAGGGTTAAAAATGGCCACCGCTGCAGGAGTGATTGAATCCAGGTTACATGACTGCAAAGGCCTCTTCTTCTCGCAATTTTGAATTCCTAGTGTAAGTATACTTTTGGAGTAAGTTACTTGTTTATTCCGCATGTACTTGTGAATGTTTGCTAAATGGACATTCGTACCTGAGGGATTGCTTGTAACTATTTCACTCCATATGCTCCATGAGTAAAAATATGTTTGCTTGTTTTTATTATTGTTATGGATGGCACGAAGAGCCAGTTAGTAAGGCGAGCAACTGAACAAGTCAGTCAGTGTCTGTCTCCATATAATGTCAATCAGAGCAACAGTGAAGGATTTGCTCAACAATAACAGTTTAGCATCTAGGTTGAAGTCAGATGAACCACCTACAGTATCTTTTATTCATTACATTGGCCTGTTGAAAGTATCTGTTAGATAGTGGGTAGAGATGACAGGAGACAGACTTCCAAAGCAGCTCTTTATTTCAGCTCTTGTGTAAGCAACCAGCAAAGAGCAGTCTGACAGCTTGCCCTTTTATAGGGAGCTGTCAGACAGACCAGCCAATAGCGTTTGAGCTTTTTCCCGCTCAAACGCTGGACCTGGTTGGAACCATGCAACACAGTTGAAACAGTGAGAACATAACACCCCTCCCCTCCTGGATGGAGCTGTCCAGCATACGTAATCACGCAGGTAGGCGGGGCGTTTTGGAGCCCTACTAGACCTGCGCAATTCAGTTGGTGGTGAGGCAGCGGCCTGTGCGGACAGGTCTGCTGCCGCTCCGGGGCTCGAGCATGGAAGCTCCTGGAAGGTACTGGGTGTGGCCTCCACGGCCGAAGGGACCGGTTCGAAGGGAGGACATCGCTGGCTCTCGGCTTCC